>CM038214.1:28958833-29266011 GCA_021442155.1 Cymbidium sinense
GCAAGGTCTAGGCATGCAATTAGACATAGGACAACAAGTCATTTATGAAGTCATGGCGATTGATCGATTCATCCAGGAAGAAAAATACCCTACAGTTGTAGCGTCATCCAAGTTAAGAAAAAGAATAGCCAAATTCACATATGTGTCAAATTTATAGATTTAAATAAGGCATGTCCAAAAGATGAATTTCCACTATCAATCCCGGAGCTGATGGTGGACATTGCTTCAACTCATGCAATCAACTCTTTCATGGATGGCTCATCTGGATATAACTAAATAAAGATGGCCCCTAAAGATGGAAGAAACACTACTTTTAGAACCCTGATCGAAATCTATTGCTATAAGGTCATGCCTTTCAGCCTTAAAAATGTCGTTGCTACATACCAGTGGGCAATGGCTTGAATCTTCTACAAACTCATGCATCATCAAGTCGAGTGCTATGTTGATGACCTCACGGTCAAAAGTAGAGAAAAGTAAGACCATTTTTTGACTTCAGAGTAGTTTTTGAATAGTTAAGACCATTTAACCTCAAAATGAACCCCCAGAAGTGTGTATTCAGAGTAGCTTCAAAAAAAATTCTTTTGGTTTATTGTCCGACACCATGGAATCAAAATCGATTCAGAGAAGATCAAGGCAATATTAGAATTGCCACACCCTAAAAGTTAAACTCAACTCAGATCATTGCAAGGACGGTTAGCATATCTATGATGCTTTCTATCCAATTTATTGGGAAGATGTCAGCTATTCTCAGCACTTGTTAAAAAGGATGCCAAGTTTAAGTGAGATGATAAGTGTGAGCATGCCTTTGAAGACATCAAGCATTATCTGATGATGTCATCAATTCTAGCAACCCTTATCCTGGGAAATATGCATACTTTACACCTTTGCGTTAGATGACTCCTTGGTGCTTTGTTGGCCCAAGCCAATGAAGGGAAAGAAAAGGCACTACTACCATCTTCCATCCCTCTTGAGGCTAATTATCCACCAATTAAGAAGCATTTTCTAGGTTTAATCTTTTCATCCCAAAAGCTATAACACTACATGCTTCCTCATACGGTAGACTTAATCTCTAGGATCAATCCATTATAGGATCTCATGACACGCGATGATCTATCACGGGCGGTTGGCTTGCGGTCAATGATCCTCAGTTTGACATTACCTTGTCTTTGGTGAAAGGACAATTGCTATCAAATTTCTTAGCAACACACCCACTTCCTACTAACTCTCAGCTTAGTGATGATCTCCCTGATGAATAATTCATGAACTTAGGGGATACTGACATTCATCACTAGGAGATGTACTTTGATGGTATAGCTTCCTCTCAAAGAGGAGAAGAACCACAATCTACTATTCCAAGAATGGAAAGGGTAGGAATAGTTCTCTTAACTCGGATGATGTGATGAGATTCTCATATCATCTCAATCCTGCACCAATAATGAAGGCTGAATATAAGCTTTGATTCTTTGGCAGTTATCCATTACTCTAAGCATCCAGAACATCAACATCTTTGGGATTCTTAGCTAGTTATCAACTAAATTGTTGGGTCCTATAAGGTTATAAAGCTAAGCTCCATCACTACAACAAGTACACCATAGAGTTGTTGGCCCAAATCCAAGAGGTTGTTAATTATAAGATTCCTTAAGGAGAGAATGTTGTAGCATATGCCAAGGAGTTGGCATGTCTGAAAGATGAGTCCATATCAATAAAGGTCCAAAATAGACAAGTGTTATCCCTTATTGATATTGAACTCATCAAAAAATACTCTCTTGATGGAGAGGTTGCCATTGCCAAGAAGGATGAGGAGTTAGATTTGAGGCAATCATTCATGGATTACCTAAATAAAGGAAAACTACCTTAAGAGGAGTCTCAATCCCATTAGATGAAGTAGAGCACTTTCCTATGCTCTTATGATGGTGTCTTCTATGGCGGTCTTTGATCATATGTGGTTATGTTGTTTAGACAAGCATGAAGCGTAAGATCATGGAGGTACACTCGATTATGTAACCAATCCGGTTCAAAAATGAAAGCCAAGATTAAGAGACTAGGATACTACTGGTCATCGATGATCAAAGATTGCATGGATATGGCTAGGCAATGCCACCAATGTCAAATAAATGATGTGGTCCTACACCCATCCAACATTCTACATTGGCCTCATGCCATGTTGAAATGCGACATAGTGGTGCGATTGATCCTCTACTTTCAAGGGTCATCAATTCATCTTAGTTACTACTGACTACTTTTCCAAATGGATGAAAGTGATTTTACTTAGAGAGGTCACAACTCAGCATGTGCTCCAATTTTTTAGGAACCATATAGGTTTGGAGTGCCTCGAATTATATCTAATAATGGTCGATTCAAGAGCAGAGATCAACAACTTTGCTTAAAGACATAGCATAGATTGGAGATATTCTATCATCAACTACCCAAAAATGCTTAGCGCCTTCAATAAAACTCTCATCCAAATACTAAAAAAGACACTCAACAATAATAGCACGTCATGGCGTTAATTCAAGCCTTGTGGGCTACCACCACACATATAGAACTCAACTCAGTTTACTCTTTTCTCCTTAGTGTATGGGTCCAAAGCCATTCTACCATTAGAAGTCAACTCATCCCTAAGATATGTGGGTAGCAAGATCATAATAAAGAACAAGTTATGGTTAGAAGATCTCAAGGTTTGGAGAAGAGAAGCTGTGGGCATGCTAAAACCTTGAGTTGTACAAAGCTAAAAATTCAAGCTCACAACAAGTATTGGTCCATTTAGAGCTTTTCAAGTAGGAGAGCTTATTTTAGTTTTAAAAGACTGATTGTTGCCCATAAGATGGGAGGCAAGTTTGAACCCACTTGGGAAGGCCCTTTTACCATAGAAGGCCTACCAAGGAAAATCTTATCAACTTATTAATCATGAGGGAGCTCCCAATGCTTTTCCTCTACTTAGAAATATTATAAGTCAGGTTTGAAAATAATTATCATCAATGAAAATACCATTTCGAATTCAATCTCTTCCATATTGAAAGTATTCTTGTTTGTGAATCCACCACGACGTGTTTAGGGTAGGTGTAAGGAACGGTACGTCCTATCCTTCATTGACACAACACAAATAAAACTACACACAAAATATAAAACAAACACATATCTTTGTGTTGGGCTACTCTAAGTTGAGATAATGCCCCTGGCACTCACTCGATGCTTTTCAGGTCGGTGATGCTACCCTACTAGTGTATCACCCTAGTGGTCTTCTTGCTTTGGAGGATGTAATTCCACTTTTTCCTTCTTTATTTGGCCATTTGAAATGAGTGACTTATTAGTTTGGTAGGCATTACTGCATGGTTGATAAGCTACCTCATGTTGGCTTTGTTTAAGAAGATGTGAGTGCCTATGCTTTCTTCTTAGATTAGCCTTATGCTTGTGGGTCAAGTATATTTAAGGTTTAGGATAAGTCCTCTAGCGGCTCCTTCCCTCATGACTACTTCAAGTCAATTTCCAGTCCTTCCTCGGGCTCCACGCTTATTAGTCATACTAGGTCAGATAGTATCTATCCCGCGATGAATATCTCGATGAGTTCTTGGAAAGTTGTAAGCCTACACACTTTCTTTCTAGATTGATCGTTGGACAAGCGGGCATATTAGGTTGGTTGGTTCTCACTATGATGTTAGATACACCACTCATGTTGGTGATACACCTTAGGTTGGTTGGTTCTCATACTTAGGATACACCACTCATGGCGGATGTAAAGTCTGTATGCTTTCTCCTTAAGTTAGCCATACACTATAAGCTTTCTTTTTAGGGCTCAAGATAACGCCCTAGCGGCACCTCCCACGGGCATTATTTTGGATCACATCCTTGCGTTCCCATTTAGACACTACGGGTTACTATTATTGAACAATTTCCCTTTCATAGTAACCACATATGTGGTTGGAGAATCTATCCATGGATGTGGATTCTCCCCCCATTAATATCGAGATAGGTCAGGCGACATACCTCCTTCTCGGTGTGGTCCCTTGCACACCAATAGGTGCAAACATATAAATATATATTCACTTATGGATTAGGAGGACACACTAGTGGTACTTTTCTCAAGAAGACATCCTATGTTTAGGCGGTGTCGAAATCTCCCTAGAATCGACTACTCTTGAGTTGATATAAGTGCTGAGCGGCATTCACTTTGTAGTCACCCTAAGTCATATTTGATTTGTTGTGCTACCAATAGTCACCCTAGTGGTTTTTCCCTCCTTTAGAAGATGTAAGTCCGCTACACTTTCTTTCTAGCACAGTCATTGCACACCGAAAGGCAACCCCTTAGGTTGGCTAGCCCTACCCCACAGCCTGGTAGACTATCCATTTGAATTTGTAAATTTGAGATAGGATAAGTTTGATATAGCCCCTTCTCATTGGGTCCATCACACACTAACATGGTCCATAAATTAAATCTTTTAAATTTGCCCGAGCTCACATCCCTAGTGGATATGCCCTCAATTCAAAATCAAACTAAACCAAATAAACCATATCAAATTACATAAAATTAAGATAAAATTCTTCTAGACTACTTTGAGTTGACATAACTCCCCAACAACATTCACTCAGTAGTCGCCCTAGGTTAGGTTCAATTTTTTGTGCATCCAACAGGTCAATTGTTCCTCACTTTGGAAGATGTAAGTATTATGCCTTCTTCTTAGCATAGCCATTGCTGCGAAAGGCAACCCCTTAGGTTGGCTAGCTCTACCCAGTAGATACTATGCATTTGGATTTGAAAACTTGAGGGTCAAAGGATATAGCTCCTTCTTAGTGGGTCCATTGCACCAATGGGTCCATACATTAATTAGATTAAATTAAACCCAATCTTATTTTCCTGGAGTTAAATCACACCCTTCTCCCTAGTGAGCCAAAATCATATATAAACAAGTCAAACAAATCAAATTCAAAACCAACCTCTCCAGTGGAGCCAAATTAAACCAACTCACCCAATAGAGTTTAAATCAAAGAAATCCAACCAAACTCTTATTCCTAGTGGATACATCCCCAACCAAATCTATGAAATCAAACTCAAATCCCAATCCCCAGCGATAGCAAACAGCTTCCTAGTGGAAGGTTCATATACTCGATCCCAGTGGACTCGAGCCCATATCTCTATTAGATATGCCTCCACATCAATTAAAATAAAATAAATTAAAGTCGACTCAATCTTAATCCCTGGAAGATTATAGATTCTATTCCCTAACAGATCTTCTTTCCATAAGTCATATAATCAAATCAAATTGAAATGTTATCCCCATCAAATTTTTTTGTTCTACACCCTCGACATAGATACCTCACATACCATATCCAATGCATGTGTGATCCCCTATTGGATCTCCCTCCATGTCCTTAACATGGAATTCTCACCAAATCTTATTTCTTCTCTTATGCACACCTTTAATACTTCAACCAAAAGCCTAACAATGTATTCATCAAATTACATCATCTCAACATTATAATCATTTTATGATTTGTGATGATGGTGCTCAAACTAACTATACAATTGCATGCTAAACATATTATAGTGTGAATTAACACACTATATTATATTATAATATATAATGTTATATTATAATTTATTGTAATATAATATATTTTCTAACATTACACCTCATTAGAATCACTTGAAAAAAACCAATAATAAAATTTTCTCAAAATATGAATAATGTTCATTTTGGATGTAAAATTATTATTTTTCTATTAGAAATGGTACAAAATAGATTAATTTGGGGTTGATTTTCGGTGTGTACCATGAATTTGGCCAAATACTTCCATCTCAACCTTCAAATTAACATTTTTGTGAGTTTTGACCCAATGTATTATAACAAAAGTAAAACATACTAAAATGTACAATAACATTTAGTAACACACCACCACATTCATATATATATGTTAAGTTATATTGTTATGTAAATTATATTTTAATATGTTTTCATATAATATATCATCTTACATTACACCTTAAATGAATCACTTTAAGCAAAAAATTTATAAAATTTGGTTGAAAAATGAACATTTATTTTGGATGCAAAATTCCATTCTTTTGATTAAATGACACACCATAGCACACCCCCAATGATGTTTGCTTAAGCTTACATTAAATTTGGCCAAATCCCATCATGTCAGCCTATAAATCAATATTTTTATGAATTATACCAGTACAAACTCTACTACATCATACTATAAGAAACTAAAATATGCTAACAAATAAGAAATAATACATAATAGTATGCTATAATGCATGATGCTACACTATGTTGTGGCTTTCTATATTATATTACACTATAACATATTATATTACATTATATTGCATATCACATCACATGGGATTGCTTAAGATAAAAATCATAAAATTAGTCTAAACAATAAAAACTATATATTTTAGTCATATCGGTTACATATTTTAAATTGAAATAATATATTATGATGCCAAGCTCTACCTATTATGAATTTGGCCAAATTCCACCATTTTAAAGTCTAAATCAACATTTTTATAAACAATGCTAGTGTAGGCTTATGCATGATTGTAAAATACTAAAAGAATTTAAAATTCGCAGACAATATATTATGATATATGATGCTATACTATGCTACAACATATAATATATATTTTGAACATAAAATCTTACTTTTTATACTACAAATTGGTACTACAACCTTCAAATTTAACAAATTTCATCATCGATTTATTAAATCAATATATTTATGATTTATATTAATATAGATATAATACCATAATATACTAAAACATTTCAAAACATCTTTTAACATCACAAAAATACATCACTACATGCTCAAATATATGATGCTAAATTATACTATATATATTTGGTATTATAATATGATTTATGGTTAGGGTTTAGGTATTCAAATCTCTAATAGTCAAAGAAGTCTGAAGACATTTCTTTAACTACCATAACTATGTTAGGATTAGGTCACTCTTTAGATCTACTCTAATGGCATCTTTATTCAAGGTTTATAGTTTAGTGTTTTACGAGTTTAGGGTTTAGGGTTTAGGGTTTAGGGTTTAATGGTTAGTTTAGTGTTTAGGGTTTAGGGTTGAATGTTTAAGGTTTAGGGTTTAGGGTTTAGGATTTTAGGGTTTAGGGTTTAGGGTTTAGGGTTTAGGGTTTTGGTTTAGGGTTAGTTTAGGGTTTAGGGTTTTTAGGGTGTAGGGTTTAGGTTTTAGGGTTTAGGTTTTAGGTTTAGGGTTTAAGTTTTAGTTTAAGGGTTTAAGATTTAGGATTTAAGGTTTTTTTAATAGAGAATAATTTCATATTCAACATTTTTTCTTTTCATATCAACCAAGTAGCATCATAAGTTTAGGTTTAAGTTTAGGTTTTTATTTTAGTTTATTTTAGTTTAGTTTATTTTATTTATTTTATTTTTATTTTTATTTTAGGTTTAATTTTTTTTTAGTTTAAGGTTTAGGTTTTATTTTTTATTTATTTTTAAGTTTTATTTTTTATGTTTATTTTTTAGGTTTAGGTTTTTATTTAGATTTTTTTATTTTTTATTTTAGGTTTAGTTTTTATTTTATTTAGGTTTTTATTTATTTTATTTTATTTTAGTTTTTATTTTTTATTTTGTTATCTTTTTAGGTTTAAGTTTAGTTTTAATTTAAGTTTTTATTTTATTATATATTTTTAGTTTATTTTGGTTTTTTTTTTTTTTTTAGGTTTTATTTAGTTTAGGGTTAGGTTTTAGCATTTTAGGGTTTAGGGATTAGGGCTAATTTAGGGTTTAGGTTTTTGGGTTTAAGCTTTAGGTTTTAGGTTTAGGGTTTATGGTTTAGTTTAGGGTTTAAGGTTTAGGTTTTTTAATGAGAACAAATTTAGATTCAACATTTATTCTTTTCAATTTCATCACCCAAAATTTTTAGTTAGAAAAAAATTATAGGGTTTTAGGTTTAGGGTTGTAGGTTTAGGGTTTAGGGTTTAGGGTTTACTTTTCTTTAAAAAAAATTAAGTAAACTAATAGGTTTAGATTTATTTAGTTTATTTTTTATTTTTTTATGTTAGTATTTTTATTCTAGGTTTTTTAATTTTAGTTTATTTTTTAGGTCTAGGTTTATTTCTTAGTTGAGTTTTATATTTATTTTATTTTAGGTTTTTATTTTTATTTTCAAGTTTAGGTTTTATTTTATTTTTTTAAGTTTAGGTTTTAGGTTTTTATTTTACATTTATTTTATGTTTTATTTTTTAGTTTAGGTTTAGCTTTATTTTTAGTTTATTTTGTTTTATTTAGTTTAGGTTTAAGGTTTATTTTAGGTTTAGGTTATTTATTTTAGTTTAGTTTATTTTAGTAGGTTTAGGTTCATTTTATTTTGTTTATTTTAATTTTTTTATTTATTTTAGGTTTAGGTTTTTTTTAGTTTAGGGTTTAGGTTTTATTTTTATTTATTTTAGGTTTTAGTTTGAGGTTTTTTTAGGTTTATGTTTTTATTTAGTTTATTTTTATTTTAATTTAGGTTTATTTTATTATTATTTTCTATTTATTTTATTTTTTTAATTAGTTTTTTATACTTAGGTTTATTTAGTTTTAGTTTAGTTTAGGTTTTTTATTTAATTTATTTAGTTTATTTTTTTATTTTATTTTATTTTTAGGTTTAGGTTTAGGTTTTATTTATTTTTTAATTTAGGTTTAAGTTTATTTTTTTTTATTTTATTATTAGGTTTTATTTAGTTTAGGTTTAGGTTTTAGTTTTAGGGTTTAGGTTTAGAGTTTAGGGTTTAGCTTAGGGTTTTAAGGTTTAGGTTTAGGGTTAGGGTTTAGGGTTTAAGGTTTAGTGTTTAGGTTTAGTTTAGGGTTTTGAGGTAGGTATGGTTTATGGTTTAGGTTTTTCTTAGGGTTTAGTGTTTAGATTTTAGTTTAGGTTTAGTAGTAGGGTTTAGGTTTAGGGTTTTAAGGTTTAGTTTAGGTTTAATTTCTGATTTAGGGTTTAAGGTCTTAGGATTTAGTGTTTATGGTTTGGAGTTTAGGGTTCAGGGTTAGGGTTAGGATTTAGGGTTTAGGGTTTAGCATTTAAGGTTAATTTAATGTTTAGGGTTTAAGGTTTAGGGTTTAGGGTTTAGGGCTATAGGTTTAGGGTTAGTTTTAGGATTTAGGGTTTAGGGTTTAAGATTTAAGGTTTAGGGTTTGGGGTTTATGATTTATGGGTTTTTTTAAAATTAAGTAAACCAGTAGGTTTAGGTTTATTTAGTTAATTTAGTTTAGTTTTTATTTATTTTAGTTTATTTTATTTTTTATTTTTATTTAGATTTATTTTTTTATTTAGTTTAGTTTATTTATTTGAGTTTAGGTTTTTCATTTTTGTTTATTTTTTTAGGTTTAGGTTAGTTTAGGTTTATGCTTAGTTTTTAGTTTAGTTTAATTTTTATTTTATTTTTTAGGTTGAGGTTTTATTTTTCTTTTTAGGTTTATGTTTTGGTTTCTATTTTGTTTTTTAGGTTAAGGTTTAAAGTTTTTATTTTATGTTTATTTTTAGGTTTTATTTTTTTAGTTTAGGTATAGGTTTATTTTTAGTTTATTTTATTTTATTTAGTTTAGGTTTAGGTTTAAGTTGTTATTTAATTTAGGTTAGTTTATTTTAGTTTAGGTTTAGGTTTATTTTATTTTTCCTATTTTATTTTTATTTTATATTTTGGTTTTTTTTAATTTAGGGTTTAGGTTTTATTTTTATTTTTTTAGGTTTTATTTTAAGTATAGGTTTTATTTTATTTTAGGTTTATTTTATTTTTATTTTACATTTAGTTTTATTTTATTTAAGTTTTCTATTCTTAGTTTATTTTATTTTTTTTAGTTTAGTTTTATTTATTTTATTTTATTTAATTTTTATTTTTATCTTATTTTCTTTTAGTTTTAGGTTTAAGTTTTAATTTATGGTTTTATTTTATTTATTTTTTTAGGTTTAGTTTATTATTTATTTTATTAGGTTTTATTTAATTTAGGTTTAGGTTTTAGGGTTTAAGGTTTAGGGTTTAGGGTTTGGGATTTAGGGTTTAGGGTTTAGATGTATGTAGGGTTTAGGGTTTATGGTTTTGGGTTTTGGTTTTAGGGTTTAGGGTTTAGATTTTAGGGTTTAGGGTTTAGGTTTTAGGTCAAAGGTTTAGGCTTTAGTTTAGGGTTTAGGGTTTCTTTTACATAAAGAAGAAATTCAGATTCAACATTTCTTCTTTTCATTTTCATCAACCAAGCAACACACCAAGTTTTCTAAGACACAAGCAATGACATAGATAAAAAATGAGCACGCATAGAGCAAAATAAAAAACCTTGATAACTAGAATCATCTCTACTATAAAGATATAGTTCCATAAGTAGTGTCGGATGGTCATTCTTGATTTCTCCGGTTCCCATGAACCACTTGGGCACTCGTAGTGATCCACCACCATGGAACCTCATGCTCCTCCGACCTCCATACCCTTGCTCATATCCAGGCACCTCAGATCCCCATTACGATAACCAATGCCTCGTTTCACCAGTCTAGGGAGCACGGTTGATAATGTTCTCCATCAAGGTTACCCATTCTTAGGGTTTAAGTTTAATTATGGTTTAGGTTTATTTTTAATTTCTTAAGTTACTTTAAGTTTAGGTTTAGGGTTTTGTTTAGGGTTAGGGTTTAGGGTTTAGGTTTATTTAGGTTTAGGTTTATTTGGGTTTATGATTTATACTTTAGGTTTAGGTTTGGGTTAGGGTTTAGTGCTTGATTTAGTTTTAGGTTTAAGAGTTTAGGTTTTCTTATTAGGTTTAGGTTTAGGGTTAGGTTTGAGGTTTAGGTTTAGGTTTGTTTATTTAGGCTTTAGGTTTAAAGTTTTTTTTAGGTTTAAGTTTTGGGTTTATTTTAGTTTAGGTTTAGTTTAGGTTTAGTTTAGGTTTAGTTAGGGTTTTTAGGTTTAGGGTTTAGGATTTAGGTTTAGGTTTAGGTTTTTAGGATTTTTTTTTTAGGGTTTAGGGTTTAAGGTCCTAGGTTAGGGTTGTAGGTCTAAGGCTTAGGGTTTAGGGTTAGTTTTGGTGTTTATGGTTTAAGGTTTAGGATTTAGGGTTTAGGGTTTAAGTTTATTTAGTTTATTTTTTATTTACTTTAGATTATTTTAGTTTTTATTTTTATTTAAGTTTATTATTTATTTTTATTTAGTTTAGTTTATTTATTTTAGGTTTATTTAATTTAGTTTAGGTTTTTTATTTTAGTCTATTTTTTGGTTTATGTTTATTTTTTTAGTTTAGATTTATTTTTATTTTATTTTTTATGTTTAGTTTTTATTTTATATTTTTAGATTCAGGTTTAGGTTTTTATTTTATTTTTTTAGGTTTAGATTTTAGGTTTTTTTTTTAAGTTTATTTTAGGTTTATTTTTTTTTTTTGGTTTAGGTTTAGGTTTATTTTTTTATTTTATTTTATTTATTTAGTTGGTTTAGGTTTAATTTATTTTAGGTTTATGTTTATGTTTAATTTATTTTAAGTTAGTATATTTTAGTTTAGGTTTAGGTTTTTTTTTTTGTTTATTTTAGGTTTAGGTTTTTTTTTAGTTTAAGGTTTAGATTTTATTATCTATTTTTTTTAGGTTTATTTTTTATTTAGTTTTTATTATATTTAGGTTTTTATAGGTTTATTTTATTTTTTTGTTTAGTTTAAGTTTTTATTTATTTTATTTTAGTTTAGTTTTATTTTATTTTATTTTTACTATTAGTTTTAGGTTTAGGTATTGGTTTTAGTTTAGGTTTTTGTTTTATTTTATTTATTATTTTATTTAGGTTTAGGTTTAGTTATTTTTCTTATTTTAGGTTTTATTTAGTTTAGTTTTAGTTTTTTAGACTTTAGGGTTTAGGATTTAGGGTTTCGGGTTTGGGGTTTAGGGTTTCGGGTTTAGGGTTGTAGGTTTAGGGTTCAAGGTTTAGGGTTACGGTTTTTTTTTTAATTTGTAATTTTTTTATTTTTTTATTTTATAAATTAGTTAAACTAATAGGTTTAAGTTTATTTAGTTTATTTTTTATTTATTTTAGTTTATTTTATTTCTTATTTTTTATTATTTAGTTTAGTTTATTTATTTTAGGTTTATTTATTTTAGTTTAGGTATTTTTGATTATTTTTTAAGTTTAGGTTTAGGTTTAGGTTTAGGTTTTAGTTTAGTTTTATTTTATTTTAGTTTAGGTTTAGGTTTTTTTTTATTTTTAGATTTAGGGTTGTAAGTTTAGGGTGTAGGGTTTAGGATTTAGGGTTTAGGGTTAGTTTTAGGGATTAGGGTTTGGGGTTTAGGGTTTAGGATTTAGGGTTTAGGGTTTAGGGTTTAGAGTTTTTTTTTCTAAATCAAGTAAACTAGTAGGTTTAGGTTTATTTAATTTATTTAGTTTATTTTTTATTTATTTTAGTTTATTTTATTTTTTATTTTGGTTTATTATTTATTTTTATTTAGTTTAGTTTAGGTTTTTTATTTAACATTATTTTTTAGGTATAGGTTTATGTTTATGTTTATTTCATAGTTTAGTTTTATTTTTTTTTTTTTTATGTTTAGGGTTTTATTTTATTTTTTTAGGTTTAGGTTTTATGTGTTTCTTTTAAGTTTATTTTTAGGTTTTATTTTTTAGTTTAGGTTTAGGCTTATTTTTAGTTTATTTTATTTTATTTAGTTTAGGGTTTAGGTTTAGTTTAATTTAGTTTTAGGTTTAGGTTTTATTTATTTTAGTTTATTTTAATTTATTTTAGGTTTAGGTTTTCTCTTAGTTTACAGTTTAGGTTTTTATTTAGTATTTATATTATTTTATTTTAGGTATATTTTATTTTTGTTTTAAGTTTAGTTTTTATTTTATTTAGGTTTATTATTTTTAGGTTTATTTTATTTTATATTTTAGTTTAAGTTTTTATTTATTTTATTTTAGTTTAGCTTTTTTTTATATTTTATTTTATTTTTACATTTAGGTTTAGGTTTAGGTTTAGGTTTTAGTTTTGGATTTTATTTTATTTAATTTTTTTTATTGCATTTAGTTTTTTATTTATTTATTTACATTTTAGGTTTTAGTTTGTTTAGGTTTAGGGTTTAAGTTAGGGTTTAGGGTTTGGTGTTTAGGGTTTGGGGTTTAGGGTTTAGGGTTTAGGGTTTAGAGCTTATGGTTTAGGGTTTTAGGGTTTATGGATTAGGGTTTTAAGGTTTAGGGTTTAGGGTTTAGTGTTGTAGGTTTAGGGTTTAAGGTTAGGGTTTTTTTTAGTTTTTTTTTAATTTTAGGTTTGTTTAGTTTATTTAGGTTTATTTTTTATTTTTTATTTTTATTATTATTTAGTTTAGTTTATTTATTTTTGGTTTATTTATTTTAGTTTAGTTTCTTTATTTTAATTTATTTTTTAGGTTTAGGTTTAGGTATATTTTTTATGTTTAGTTTTATTTTTATTTTATTTTAGGTTTTTTATTTTTTTTTTATTTTAGGTTTAGCTTTGGTTTTATTTAATTTTTTTAGGTTTAGGTTTATGTTTTTAATTTAGGTTTATTTTAGGTTTATTTTAGTTTTTACATTTTTTTAGTTTATTTTATTTTGTTTAGGCTTTAGGTTTAGGTTTTGTTTTAGGTTTTATTTATTTTAGTTTATTTTATTTTAGTTTAGTTTTAGGTTTATTTTATTATTATTTCAAGTTTAAGTTTTTTTTTTTAGTTTAGGTTTTAGGTTTTATTTTTTATTTATTTTTAAGTTATATTTTGGGTTTATTTTTTTAGGTTTAAATTTTTATTTAGTTTTTATTTTATTTTATTTCAGGCTTATTTTATTTTTATTTTAGGTTTAGTTTTATTTTATTTATTTATTTAGTTTAGTTTAGATTTTTATTTATGTTATTTTAATTTTAATTTTATTTTTTATTTTATTTTCTTTTTAGGTTTAGGTTTAGATTTAGGTTTTAGATTAGGTTTTTATTTAATTTATTTTTATTTATTTTGGTTTAGGTTTATTTATTTATTTTATTTTAATATTTCATTTAATTTCGGTTAGCTTATAGAGTTTGGGGTTTAGCATTTAGGGTTTAGGGTTTAGGGTTTAGGGTTTTTAGGGTTTAGGGTTTATGGTTTAGGGTTTTGATTTAGGTAGAGTTATAGTTTAGTGTTATTTTTGGTTTTTTTAAGCAGAGAAAATTGATTCAAGCGTTTGTTCTTTTGATTTCATCAACCAAGTAACAATATTCTAAGACCTGGATGACATAGATAAAAAATGAGCATGCATAGAGCAAATCAAAACCTAGATAACTAGAATTGCCTCTCTGTAAAGACAGTTCCATAGCGATATCGGTCGGCCGTTCCTTTCTTGGTTCCATCAGAACCACCTCCTCTCGGCGTGGGATCCACCATCATCCTCTCTCGCCACCACCAAAGGTAAGCTCCATGCTCTTTCCTCAATAACCACTAGTTTAACCCACCTCCTCCACTAGCACCTCAGTCCACGACCATTGCGATAACCACGCTTTGCCTTAGCCTCCACAGATCTAGGTAGCACGGTTGATGGTCACGTTCTCAGGTTGTGCTCATTCTTGATTTAGTTTAGGTTTTGGTTTATTAGGTTTAGGGTTTATTAGGGTTTAGGGTTTAGGGTTTAGGGTTTAGGGTGTAGGGTTTAGGGTTTAGGGTTTAGGGTTTTAGGGTTTATGTTTTAGGTTTAGTTTAGGGTTTAGGTTTTGGGTTTAGGTTTGTAGGTTTAAGGTTTAGGGTTAGTTTTAGGTTTAGGGTTTTACAAAAAAAAAATTAAATAAACTTATAAGTTTAGGTTTGTTTAATTTAGTTAGTTTATTTTTTATTTTAGTTTATTTTATTATTTATTTTATTTAGTTTATTTATTTTATTTATTTAGTTTTTTATTTTTTGGTTTATTTATTTAAGTTAGGTTTTATTTTAGTTTATTTTTTAGGTTTAGGTTTTCTAGTTTATTTTTTAGTTGAGTCTTATTGTATTTTAATTTTTAGGTTTAGGTCTTTATTTCTTTAGGGTTAGGGTTTAGGGTTTAGGGTTTAAGGTTTAGGGTTTAAAGTTAGTTTAGGGTTTAGGGTTTAGGGTTTTTTGGGGTCTAGGGTTTAGGGTTTTTTGGGATCTAGGGTTTAAGGTTGTTGGTTTAGGGTTTAGGCTTTAGGGTTTAGGGTTTAAGGTTTAAGGTTTAGGATTTAGGGTTTAGGGTTTAAGGTTTATGGTTTATGGTTTTTTTTTATATAATTATGTAAACTTGTAGGTATAGGATTATTTAGTTTATTTAGTTTATACTTAATTTATTTATGGTTATATTTCTTTTTATTTATATTTAGGTTTATTTTTTATTTTTATTTAGTTTAGTTTATTTATTTTAGGTTTATTTATTTTAGTTTAGGTTTTTTTAATTTAGTTTAGTTTTTAGGTTTAGGTTTAGGTTTATGCTTATTTTTTTAGTTAGTTTTATTTTTATTTTATTTTTTAGGTTTAGGTTTTATATTTTTTTTTAGGTTTAGGTTTTATATTTATATTTTAATGTTTAGGTTTAGGTTTTTATTTTTTTAGGCTTAGGTTTTAGGTTTTTATTTTAGGTTTATTTTTAGGTTTTTTTTAGTTTAGGTGTAGATTTTTCTTTAGTTTAGTTTATTTTCCTTAGGTTTTGGTTTATTTTATTTTTGGTTTAGCTTTAAGTTGTATTTATTTTAGTTTAGTTTATTTTAGTTTATGTTTAGGATTATTTTGTTTTGTTTATTTTATTTTTATTTTATGTTTAGGTTTTTTCTTAGTTTGGGGTTTTGGTTTTATTTTTTATTTATTTTTAAGTTTTATTTCTAGGTTTATTTTTTAGGTTTAGGTTTTTATTTTATTTTATTTCAGGTTTGTTTTATTTTTATTTTACATTTCATCTTTATTTTTTTATGATTTTATTCTTAGTTTATTTTATTTATTTTATTTTTTTATGTTTAGGTTTTGGTTTTAGTTTAAAATTTTATTTTATTTTATTTTTTAAGTTTAGGTTTATTTATTTATTTTATTATTAGGCTTTATTTAGTTTAGGTTTAAGTTTTTAGGTTTTAGGCTTACGATTTAGGGTTTAGGGTTTTGGGTTTAGGGTTTAGGGTTTAGGGTTTGGGGTTTAGGGTTTAGGGTTTTGGAGTTTAGGGCTTAGGGTTTAGGATTTATGGTCTTAGGGTTTAGGGTTTAGGGTTTAGAGTTTAGGGTTTAGGGTTTTTGGGGTTAAGGGTTTAGGGTTTTTGGTTTAGGTTATAGGTCAAGGGTTCAGGTTTTAGTTTAAAGTTTAGGGTTTTTGGTTTTTCTTTTGACACAGAACAAATTTATATTTAACATTTCTTCTTTTCTATTTCATCAACTAATTTATACACCAAGTTTTCTAAGACACAAGCGACGACATAGATAAAAAATGACGCATAGAAAATCAAAACCTAGATAGAACAGTCTACTATAAAGACATAGTTAAGTAGCGTCGGACAAACCATTCTTATTTCACCGGTTCCCATCGAACCACCCGACTCTAGTAGCATGATTCACCAACATCTCTCGATCTCTCCCACTTGCATTTGTAACCTCCATCCTCCTCCACCTTACCACCATTACTTCGACCACCACCTCCATATCCACTAGATCCCCCACCTCCATATCCACTAGATCCCACAACTTTGCATAGTCTTTATGTGATCTGGTTTGGTTGATGTTCTTATTAGCTCATTCTTAGGGTTTAGGTTAATTATGTTTTATGGTTTAGGTTTATTTTTTAATTTCTTAAGTTACTTTAGGTTTAGGTTTAATGTTTGGCTTTTAAGGTTAGGATTTATGGTTTAGGGACTAAGGTTTAGGGTTTAATGTTTAGAGTTTAGGGTTTTGGGGTTTATTCTTTTAGACTTTAGGGATTATGATTATGGTTTAGGGTTTAGGGTTTTTGGGTTTTAGGGTTTATGATTTAGGGTTAACTTTTGGGGTTTAGGGTTTAGGGTTTTTAGGGTTTAAGGTTTAAGGTTTAGGGTTAGTTTAGGGTTTAGGGTTTAGGCTTTAGGGTTTAAGGTTTTTAGGGTTTAGTTTATTAGAGTTAAGTTTTAGGTTTATAGTTGGGTTTAACATTTAGGGTTAAGGGTAGGGTTTATGGTTTTGGGTTTAGTGTTTAGGATTTAGGGTTAGTTTGCGGTTTAGGGTTTAGGGTTTAGGGTTTGGGGTTTTTTAGGGTTTAGGGTTTGAGGTTGTTGGTTCAGGGTTTAGGGTTTTGGATTTAGGTTTTAGGTTTAGTTTTAGGGTTTAGGGTTTAGGGTTTTAGGATTTAGGGTTTAGGGTTTAGGGTTTAGGGTTTTTTTTCTTAAAATTATATATCTAGTAGGTTTAGGCTTATTTAGTTTATTTAGTTCATTTTTTATTTATTTAAGTTCATATTTTTTTTTTTTTATTTAGGTTTAATTTTTTTTAGTTTATTTTTTATCTTAGTTTATTTTAAGGTTTATGTTTAATTTTTAGTATAGTTTTATTTTTATTTTATTTTTTTATGTTTAGGTTTTATTTTTTTATTTTTAGGTTTAGATTTAGGTTTTTATTTTATTTTTTTTAAGTTTATTTTTAGTTTATTTTATTTCATTTAGTTTAGGGTTTACGTTTAATTTTTTCAGGTTTAGGTTTAGGTTTTATGTAGGTTCGTTTAGTTTTTTTTAGTTTAGGTTTATGTTTATTTTATTTTGTTAATTTTAGGTTTAGGTTTTTTAGTTTAGGGTTTACTTTTTTATTTTATTTATTTTTTGGTTTATTTTTTTTAGGTTTATTTAATTTTTATTTTATTTATTTTAGGTTTATTTTATTTTTATTTTATGTTTAATTTTTATTTTATTTAGGTTTTTTATTTTTAGGCTTATTTTATTTTTTAGTTTAGTTTAGGTATTTATTTATTTTATTTTATTTGAGTTTTTTATTTTTTATTTTATTTTATTTTTACATTTAGGTTTAGGTTTAGGTTTAGGTTCATGTATAAGTTTTAGTTTAGGTTTTTATTTTATTTTATTTTATTATTTTATTTAAGTTTAGGTTTTTTTATTTATTTTATTTGTAGGTTTTATTTAGTTTAGGTTTATGTTTTTAGGTTTTTAGGGTTAAGAATTTATGGTGTAAGGTTTGGGGTTTAGGGTTTAAGGTTTAGGGTTTAGTATTTTATGGTTTAGGGTTTAGGGTTTATGGTTTATGGTTTAGGGT
The DNA here is from genome assembly GCA_021442155.1 of Cymbidium sinense. Lineage (NCBI taxonomy): Eukaryota > Viridiplantae > Streptophyta > Magnoliopsida > Asparagales > Orchidaceae > Cymbidium > Cymbidium sinense. The sequence continues at coordinate 28,977,003 of CM038214.1, forward strand.
TTTAAGGTTTAGGGTTTAGGATTTAGGGTTTTATAGTTTAGGGTTTAGGGTGTAGGGTTTAGGGTTTAGGTTTTAGAGTTTAGGGTTTTAGGGTTTTTGCTTTTAGGGTTTAATATTAGGGTCTAGGGTTTAAGGTTTAGAGTTTTTTACGGTTTAGGGTTTAGGATTTAGGGTTTAGGGTTAGGTTTATGGTTTAGGTTAGTTTTTTAGGTTTAGGATTTAGGGTTTAGGGTTTTCCTTAGGTTTATTTGGTTTATTTAATTTATTGAGCTTTTTATTTATTTATATTAGTTTATTTTATTTTTTAAATTTTATTTAGGTTTATTTTTATTTTATTTAGTTTAATTTATTTATTTTAGGTTTATTTATTTTAGCTTAGGTTTTATTTTTTGTTTATTTTTTAGGTTTATGTTAATTTTTTTTTGAGTTTTATTTTATTTTATTTTTTTTAGGTTTTTTAGGATTTAGGGTTTTGGGTTTAGGCTTTAGGTTTAGGGTTTATAATTTTATGGTTTAGAGTTTGGGTTTAGGTTTAGGGTTTAGGATTAGTGTTTAGCTTTAGGGTTTAGGGTTTTTTAGGTTTAGGGTTTAGGGATTAGGGTTTAGTTTAGGGTTTAAGGTTTTGGTTTGGGGTTTAGAGTTTTAGGGTTTGGGTTTAGGGTTTTTATAGGTCTAAGGTTTAGGGTTACTTCTAAGGTTTAGGGTTAGGGTTTTCTTTATTATTTTTTATTGTTATATTTTTTTAGTTTTAGGGTTTAGGGTTTAGGTTTTAGGTTTAGTGTTAGTTTTAGTTTAACATATTTTAAATTTGATAGGTTTGTTTTTTTTAAATTTTTGTTTATTTGTTTAAGGTTATTTTATTTTTTATTTTTATTTAAGATTTTTTATTTTATTTAGTTTTTTTATTTATTTTAGAATTATTTCTTTTAGATTAGGTTTTTTATTTTAATTTATTTTAGGTTTAGTTTTAGTTTATGTTTATTTTTAGTTTTTGTTTATTTTATTTTATTTTGGTTTAAGTTTTTTTTTATTTTTTAGGTTTAGGTTTTTTATTTAATTTTTTTTTAGGTTTAGGTTTAGGTTTTTTATTTAGTTTTTTTGGTTTTAAATTTAGGTTTAGATTTATTTTAGTTTATTTTATTTTATTTATTTTATCATTTAGGTTTATTTTAGTTTAGTTTTAGTTTAGGTTTATTTTTTATTTATATTAGGTTTAGGTTTGTTTATTAGTTTAAGGTTTAGGTTTTATTTTTTATTTATTTTTAGGTTTTTTAAGTTTTTTTTAATTTAGTTTTATTTTATTTTTATTTTTCATTTAGTTTTATTTTATTTAGGTTTTATTTTTAGGTTTATTTTATTTAGTTTAGTTTATGTTTTTTATTTTATTTTAGTTTATTTTATTTTTATTTTATTTTATTTTAGGTTTAGAGGTTTAGGTTTTAGTTTAGGTTTATATTTTATTTTATATTTTATTTTATTTAGGTGTTTTTATTTATTTTATTTTTAGGTTTATTTAGTTTAGGTTTAAGGTTTAGGTTTTAGTTTATTGTTTATGGTTTAGGGTTTAGGGTTTAGGGTTTGGGGTTTAAGGTTATAATTTTAGGGTTTAGGGTTAGGTTTTATATATTTTTATATTTTTAATTTTTTAGGCTTTTTTGGTTTGGGGTTTATGGATTAGGGTTTAGGTTTTGGTTTAGGGTTTAGGTTTTAGTTTAGTGTTGGGTTTTTTTAGAGAACAAATTCATATTCAATATTTCTTCTTTTTCTTTTCATCACACAAGTTTTCTAAGACTCGACATAGATAAAAAATGAGCATGCATAGAAAATCAAAACCACAGATAACTACCTCTTTTAGACAAGTTGGTTTCGGATGGATCATAATTTAGTTCCCATGGACCACCTTGACCTCTCAGTGGAATCCACCATCATATCCCGATCTCTCCTTCCCACCACCATGGTTGTAACCTCAGGCTTCTCCCACCCACCACCTCGATATCCCAGCACCTCGGATCCCCACCATTGCTTGCCTTCAGCCTTCATTGATCTAGGCGAACTTGATGGTGTCAAGGTTATTAGAGTTTATTTTAAGTTTAGGTTTACTAAATTTTAGGGTTTAAGTGTTTTTTATTATTTAGTTACTTTAGTTTAGGTTAGTTTGGGGTTTAGGTTTAATGTTTAGTTTAGTTTTAGGGTTTAGGTTTAGGGTTTAGGGTTTAGGGTTTAGGGTTTTAGGGTTTAGGGCCGGGGTTAGGGTTTAGGATTTAGGGTTTAGGGTTGTAAGTTTAGTGGTTTAGGGTTTAGGTTAGGGTTATTTTTATTTTTTATTTTTAGGGTTTATGTTTTAGGTTTAAGGTTGGTTTTAATTTAGTGTTTAGGGTTTTGGTTTTTTTTAAGAGATTAAATTGATTCAACATTTCTTATTTTGATTTCAAAAAGTAACCAAGTTTTAGAGAGTGGAAACAAAATGAGCATAGAAAATCAAAACCTTGATAACTAGAACCATCTCTAAAATTTTATAAGGTTTATCATTCTTCAATTTCTTCGGTTCCCATTAGAACCACCACCTCTCAGTAGTAGGATCCACCATCATATCCCTATTCTCCCTCACCACCGTTTGTAACCTCCATTGCTCCTCCCCCCCACCACCACTCGACCACATTTCCACCAACACCTCAGATCCTTGATAATCATTTTCAGCCAGATTCTTTAGGTGGTTGGTGATGTTCTACCATACTTTCTTCTTAGGTTTAGGTTTAGGTTTATTAGGTTTTAGGGTGTAGGTGTATTTTTAATTTATTTAATTACTTAAGTTTAAGTTTAGGGTTTGTGGTTTAGGGTTTAGGGTTTAGGTTTTAAGGTTTATGCTTTTTTTGGTTTAGGGTTTAGGGTTTAGAGTTTAGGGTTTATGGTTTTAGGTTTAGGGTTAGGGTTTAGGGTTTAGGTTTATTATTGTAGGTTTAGGGTTTAGGGTTAGTTTTTTATTTTTTATTTTTTTATTTTTTAGGGTTTAGGGTTTAGGTTTAGGGTTGTAGGTTTAGAATTTATGTTTTGATTTAGAGTTTAGTTGTTTTGGGTTTAGGGTTTAGAATTTGGGTTTATAGTTTTTTAAAAAAAGATTTTAGTTTAGTTTATATTTATATTTATATTTTATTTTATTTTATTTAGTTGGATTTATTTTAGGTTTATTTCTTTTTTGTTTAGGTTTTATTTTAATTTATTTTTAAGTTTAGGTTTATTTTAGTTTAGTTTATATTTATTTTATTTTAGGTTTATTTTAGGTTTTATTTAGGTTTAGGGTTTAGAGTTTTAGGTTTAGGTTTTTTAGGGTTTTAGGATTAGGGTTTAGGATTAGTTTATTTAGTTTATGGGTGTTTAGGTTTAGGCTTAGGATTTAGGGTTTAGTTTAGTTTAGGGTTTTAGGTTGGGGTTTTTGGGTTTAGTTTAGGTTTTAGGGTTTAGGTTTAGGGTAGGTTTAGGGTTTAGGGTTATTTTAGGGTTTAGGTTTAGTTTTAGGTTTAGGGTTTATGATTTAGTTTATTTTTTAAATTAAGTAAACTAGTAGCTAGTTTTTAGTTTATTTAGTTTTTTTATTTATTTTAGTTTATTTTATTTATTTTGGTTTATTTATTTTAGTTTAGGTTTTATTTTAGTTTTTTCTTTTTTAGGTTTAGGTTTAGGTTTTTTATTTGTTAGTTTATTTTATTTTATTTTATTTTTAGGTTTAGGTTTTATTTTTTATTTTTTGGTTTAGGTTTTAGGTTATTTAGGTTTATTTTTTGGTTTTATTTTCTAGTTTAGGTTTAGGTTTATTTTAGTTTATTTTATTTATTTAGTTTAGGGTTTAAGTTTGGTTTTTTTTAGGTTTAGGTTTAAGATTTATTTATTTTAGATTTAGGTTTATTTTATTTTGTTTATTTTAGATTTAGTTTTTCTTTGTTTTAGGTTTAGGTTTTATTTTTATTTATTTTTTAGGTTTTATTTTTAAGTTTAGGTCTTTATTTAGTTTATAAATTTTTTAGGTGTTTTTTTTATTTTGGTTTTTTTTTTAGTTTTATTTTTTAGGTTTTATTTTTTAGGTTTATTTTATTTTAGTTTAGTTTATGTTTTTTATTTATTTTATTTTTGTTTAGTTTTTATTTTATTTTATTTTTAAGCTTAGGTTTAGGTTTAGGGTTTAGTTTATGTTATTATTTTATTTATCTTTTTATTTTATTTAAGTTTAGGTTTTTTTATTTATATTATTTTAAGTTTTGTTTAGTTTAGGATTAGGTTTTTAGGGTTTAGGGTTTATGGTTTAGTGTTTTGGGTTTAGGGTTGTAGGTTTTAGTGTTTGGGTTTTTTAGGTTTATTAGGGGTTTGTTTTTTTATTTTTATTTTATTTTTAGGGTTTAGGTTTTAGATTTGGGTTTAGGGTTCTAGGTTTAGGTTTTAGGTTTATGGTTTGAGTTTTAGGTTTTTTTCTTAGCAGCACAAATTCATATTCAACATTTCTTATTTTGATTTCATCAACCAAGTAACACTAAGGTTTCTAAGACAAGCGATGACATAGATAAAAAATGAGCATGCATAGAGCAAATCAAAAGCCTAGAACTAGACTACCTCTACTATAAAGACAATTCAATAAGCGGTCAGTCATTCTTGATTTCTTGTTCCCATCGGGACCACCCAACCTCTCAGGCGGGATCCACCATCATATCCCGATCTCTCCTTCACCTTTCCATGTAACCTCCATCTCCTGCATAACCACCTCGATATCCTCTAGATCCCCACCACCCTGATAGCACCTTTTCCACCCGCCTCCATATCTATGAGCTAGTTGGTGGTGATGTTCTGTAGGTTCTTCTTAGGGTTTAGGTTTATGTTTAGGTTTATTAAGTTTTAAGGTTTAAGCATTTTTTAATTTATTTAGTTACATTAGCTTTAGGTTTTGGTTTGGGTTTAGTGTTTGGGTTTAGGGTTAGGGTTTAGGGTTTAGGGTTTAGAGATTTAGGGTTTAGGGTTTTAGGGTTTATGCTTTTAAGGCTAAGGGTTTAGGGTTGGGGTTTTAGGGATTAGGGTTTAGGTTTTAGGGTTTAGGGTTTAGTGTTTCTTAGGGTTTAGGGTTTAGGGTTTAGGGCTTAGGGTTGTAGGTTTAGTGTTGTAGATTAAGGGTTTAGGGTTAGGATTTTTTTTAAAATTTTTAAGGATTAGGGTTTAGGGTTTATGTTTGAGGTTTAGGGTTCAGGTTTTAGTTTAGGGTTAAAGGATTTTGTTTTTTTTAATAAAGAATAAATTTAGATTCAACATTTCTTCTTTTCAATTTCATCAGCCAAGTAACAAGAATTCTAAGACCCACTAGATAAAATGAGAACACATAGAGCAAATTAAGCCTAGATAACTAGAATCTTCTATAAGACAGTTCAGGCAGATCATGTATTTGTTCTTCAATTTCCTCCGTTCCATCAAACCTCCCACTCTCGGTGAGGTATCCACCATCATATCCCATGTCCCTCCCCCACCATTATCACTCTCCCCACCTCTATAATCACCACCAACCACCACCTTTTTCTCAACACCTCCATCCCTTACCTCCGCTTCTCCCTCAATCTAGGCGCACGGTTGGATATTCACTTCAGGTTCTTCTTAGAGTTTTATGTTGGTTTAGTAGGTTTTATGGTTTAGGTTTATTTTTAATTTATTTAGTTACTTAGGTTTAAATTTAGGGTTTGGGGTTTAATGTTTAGGATTTGGGGGTTGGCGTTTAAGGTTTAGGGTTTAGTGTTTATGGTTTATGATTTTAAGATTTAGGGTTTAAGGTTAGGTCTTAGGGTTTAGGATTTAGGGTTTAGGATTTAGAGTTTAGGGTTTAGGGTTTACAATTTAAGGTTTAGGGTTATAGGTTTAGTTTTGTAGGTTTAGGGTTTATGATTAGTTTTAGGGTTTAAAGTTTAGGGTTAGGGTTTTATTTTTTATTTTTTTATTTTTTAAGTTTAGGGTTTTTTTGGGTTTAGGGTTTAGTTTAGGGTTAGTTTAGTTTTTTTAAAATTAGTTAGGTTTATTTAGTTTAGTTTATTTATTTTTTTTATTTTTATTTTTTATTTAGGTTTATTTTATTTATTTATTTTGTTTCTATATTAGGTTTATTTCTTTTATTTTAGGTTTTATTTTCATTTATTTTTTAGTTTTTTAGGTTTAGGTTTGGTTTAGTTTTAGTTGAGTTTTATTTTATTTTTTAAGTTTAGTTTTTTATCTTTTAGAGTTTAGGGTTTAGTTAAGTTTAGCGTTTTAGGGTTTAGGGTTTAGTGTTGATGCATTAGGCTTAGTGGGTTTAGGGTTTAGGGTTTTAGGTTTGCGGTTTAAGGTTTAAGGTTTTTGGGTTAATGGTTTAGGGTTTGTCTTAGGGTTTAGGAGTTTTAGGGTTTAATGTTAAGGGTTAAGGATTTTTTTTTTATTATTAGGGTTTAGGGCTTAGGGTTTATGGTTTAGGTTTTAGGTTTAGGTTCAGGCTTTAGTTTAGCTTTATTTTAAAATTAAAAGCAGGTTTAGGTTTATTTTAGTTTATTTGGTTTATTTTTTATATTTTAGATTATTTTAAGTTTATTTCTTTTAGTTTAGTTTTTTTATTTTAGTTTGTTTTATTTTATTTTATTTTTTAGGTTTAGGCTTTATTTTTTTTATTTTAGGTTTAGGTTTCTATTTTTTTTACTTTTTTTTTTAGGTTAGGTTTTAGGTTTTTTTGTTTTATTTATTTTTTTGGTTTAGGTTTAGGTTTATTTTAGTTTATTTTATTTTATTTAGTTTATAGTTTAGGTTTAGGTTTATGCTTTATTTATTTTAGTTTAGGTTTAGGTATATATTTTGTTTGCTTTAGGTTTAGGCTTTTTTTAGTTTAAGGTTTAGGTTTTATTTTTATTTATTTTTAGGTTTTATTTTTAGGTTTAAGTTTTTATTTAGTTTTTATTTTAGTTTAGGTTTATTTTATTTATAATTTTGGTTTAGTTTTTTATTTTATTTAAGTTTTTAATTTAAGGTTTATTTTATTAGTTTAGTTTATGTTTTTATTTATTTTATTTTTAGTTTAGTTTTTCTTTTTTATTTTATTTGTTGGTTTAGGTTTAAGTTTAGGCTTTAGTTTAGTTTATTTTTGTTTATTTATTTAGGTTTAGGTTTTTTATTTATTTATCTTTAGGTTTTATTTAGGCTTTAGGTTTTAGGTTTTCAAGGTTTAAGGTTTAGGGTTTAGGTTTAGGGTTGTAGGTTTTAGGGTTTAGGTTTTTTTGGATTTAGGTTTAGGTTTTTTTATTTTTATTTTTTTATTTTTTTATTTTTAGTGTTTATGGTTTAGAGTCTAGGGTTTAGGTTTGAGGTTCAGGTTTTAGTTTAGGGTTTTGGTTTTGGTTTTAGAGAATAATTTCAGATTCAACATTTCTTCTTTTCAATTTCATCAACCAAGTAACACACCAAGTTTTCTAAGACACAAGCGATGACATAGATATAAAATGAGCACGCATAGAGTAAATCAAAATCCTGATAAGAACTATTATAAAGAAATAGTTTCATAAGCACTAAATCGGATCGACCATTCTTCAATTTCTCCAGTTCCAATCAGAACCACCCCATCCTCCTGAGTAGCGGGATCCACCATCATAGGCTCGATCGCTCCCTCCACCACCACTACGGTTGTAACCTTAGTCGCTCCTCCCACCTCCTTAACCACTAATGCTCCGACAACTTCCTTCGTATACATCAACACCTCTAGATTTGCCACCACCATAGTGATAACCAGCACCTCTCCCTTCACTTCAACCGCCAGATCTAGACTTATTATGGTTGACGGAGATATTCCTGCCGTTAAGGTTCTACCCATTCCGGGTATTTATGTTTAGGTTTAGGTTTATTAAGTTTTAAGGTTTAGTTTTACTTTTTAATTTATTTAGTTACTTTTGGTTTAGGTTTAGGGTTTGGAGTTTAGGGTTTAGGGTTTAGGGTTTAGGGTTAGGTTTAGTTTTGAGTTTAGGTTTAGATTTTATTTATATTTTTAGGGTTTAGAGTTAGGTTTAGGGTTTAGGCTTTAGGGTTTAGGGTTTAGGTTTAGGGTTTAGGGTTTAGGATTAGTTTAGAATTTAGGGTTTAGGATTTTAGGGTTTAGGGTTTAGGGTTTAGAGTTTAGGGTTTAGGGTTAGGGTTTATGGTTTAGGGTTTAGGGTTTAGGATTTATGATTGTAGGTTTAGTGTTGTAGGTTTAGGGTTTTCGATTTAGGGTCTCCTGTTTAGGGTTAGTTTTACTATTTAGGGTTTAGGGTTAACGGTTTAGGGTTTAGAATTTAGGGTTTAGGGTTTATGGTTTAGGGTTTAGTGTATTTTTTTAAATTAAGTAAACCGGTATGTTTAGGTTTATTTAGTTTATTTTTTATTTATTTTAGTTTATTTTATTTTTCTTTTTATTTAGGTTTATTTTTTATTTTTTATAGTTTTGTTTTTTTAGGTTTATTTATTTTAGTTTAGGTTTTCATTTTAGTTTACTTTTTTAGGTTTAGGTTTAGGTTTGTGTTTATTTTTACTTTAGTTTTATTTTTATTTTTTTAGGTTTAGGTTTTATTTTTATTTTTATGTTTAGGTTTAGGTTATTGTCTTATCCAGGTTTAGGTTTTAGGTTTTAATTTAAATGTATTTTAGGTTTTATTTTTTCATCTAGGTTTAGGTTTATTTTTAGTTTATTTTATTTTATTTAGTTTAGGGTATAGTTTATTTTTTTGGTTTAGGTTTAGGTTTTATTTATTTTAGTTAAGGTTTAGGTTAATTTTATTTTGTTTATTTTAGGTTTAGCTTTTTTTTAGTTAGGGTTTAGGTTTTATTTTTTATTTATTTTTTTAGGTTTAGGTTTTATTTTATTTTATTTTCATTTGTGTTTTTATTTATTTAGGTTTTATTTTTTAGCTTTATTTAAATTTTAGTTTAGTTTAGGTTTTATTTATTTTATTTTGTTTAGTCTTATTTTATTTTATTTTATTTTTTAGGTTTAGGTTTATGTTTAGGTTTTAGATTAGATTTTATTTTATTTAGGTTTAAGTTTTTATTTATTTATTTTATTTTATTTAGTTTAGGTTTGGGTTTTAGGTTTTAGTGTTTAGTTTAGTTTGTAGGGTTTAGGGTTAAGGGTTTTAGGATATAGGTTTTAGGGTTTAGGGTTTAGGTTTAAGGTTTAGGTTTTCGAGTTTAGAGTTTAGGTTTAGTATTTAGGGCTTAGGGTTTAGGTTTTAGGTTTAGGGTTTAGGGTTTAAGTTAGGTTATTTTATTATTTTATATAGGGTTTAGTGTTTAGGGTTTTAGGGTTTAGGATTTAAGGTTTAGGTTAAGGTTGGTTTAGGTTTAGGTTTAGGTTAGTTTTTAGGGTTTGAGGTTTGATTTGGATTTATTGTTTAGGGCTTTAGGGTTTAGGGTTAGTTTTGGGGTTTAGGGTTTAGGGTTTAGGGCTAGTTTAGAGTTTATGGTTTAAAGTTTTAGGGTTTAGGGTTTAAGATTTAAGGTTTAAGGTTTTTTATTTTATTTTTTAAATTAAGTAAACCGGTGCGTTTAGGTTTATCGAGTATATTTAGTTTATTTTTTATTTATTTTAGTTTACTTTATTTTTAATTTTTATTTAGTTTCATTTTTTATTTTTATTTATTTTAGGTATATTTATTTTAGTTTAGGTTTTTTATTTTAGTTTATTTTTTAGGTTTTTGTTTAGGTTTTTTTTTTTATTTAGGTTTAGGTTTTTTTTTCTATTTTTTTAGGTTTAGGTTTTGGGTTTTTATTTAAGGTTTATTTTTAGGTTTGATTTTTTTAGTTTAGGTTTAGGTTTTTGTTTAGTTAATTTATTTTATTAAGTTTAGGTTTAGGATTAGGTTTAGTTTATTATAGGTTTAGGTTTAGGTTTTATTTATTTAAGTTTAGGTTTAGGTTTTTTTTAGTTTAGGGTTTAGGTTTTATTTTTTATTTAGTTTTAGGTTTATTTGTAGTTTAGGTTTTATTTTCTTTTATTTTAGATTTAGTTCATTTTATTTATGTAGTTTTATTTTATTTAGGTTTTTATTCTTAGGTTTATTACTTTTTTAGTTTAGTTTAGGTTTTTATTTATTTTATTTTAGTTTTATTTTTTTTATTTTATTTTATTTTTAGGTTTAGTTTAGGTTTTTATTTTATTTTATTTAGGTTTAGGTTTTTTATTTATTTAACTTTTAGGTTTTATTTAGTTTAAATTTAGGTTTTTAGGTTTTTAGGGTTTTTGGTTTAGGGTTTAGGTTTTGGGTTTTGGGTTTAGGGTTTAGCGTTTTAGGGTTTAGCGTTAGGGTTTAGGATTTATGGTTTTGGGGTTAGTGTTTAGGTTTTGGCTTTAAGGTGTTTAGGGTTGAGGGTTAGCTTAGGGTTCAGGGCTAGTTTAGGGTTAGTTTAGGATTTAGGGTTTAGGGTTTAGGGTTTAGGGTTTAGGGTTTAGAGTTTAGGGTTAAGGGTTTAGAGTTTAGGGTTTAGGGTTTAGGGTTTTTAGTGTTTATGGTTTAGTGTTTAGGGTTAGTTTAGAGTTTAGGGTTTAGGGTTTGGGTTTAAGGTTAGGGTTTGGATTTAGGGTTTAGGGTTTTTTTTGGGAAATTAAGAAAATTTTATTGCCATAAAGAAAAGGTACAAAGTACGTAGAGGGGGTAAATCTCTAAGCTAATGCTCAAAGAGATTCAATAAGTCCTAAAGAGATAAACCCCCTAACTATTACAATAATTAGGAAAGCAAAATAACAGTAAGTAACTAATGAAAATCTATAAGCGGACCAACATATGGTCCTTCGATGCGGAAGATCCACTTGCAGTGTCCTAACACAAAAGAAATCTTCAACATTGAAAGGGCGGTACAATTAATCAAGCATAAAGAGTAAGATCAGATAAAAGGAGTAAAGTAAAGAAAAGGAACAGGCACAATTACAATCATCTCAAGGAGCAATACTATATGTAAGCATCCAAACTTCAGGAGAAGGGTTATAATTACATATAGCGCTATGAGCTAAAAGAAAAAAGAGTGGGAAACATCAAGGCCATCATTGTCAGCATACCTCGTGTAGCACATTATCCAAAGATGGTCCTCCACCAAGCCTGCAAAACCCTCCAAATAGCAAAGATAACAACCAGCCACCAGAACAACCAAGCTTGATAAGATAAATAAGCAAGCAACCCATGAGGCTAGTAGCAAGATGAAAGGACCACCACCAAAAAGAAATAACAAAATCAAGAGGAGCAAACATCATGATATGGGTAGCAACACTAAATAGAGACAAACAAGAGTAAAAAGGAAAACCATAAGTGCTCAGATCCTCCCTCAACAGAAAAGGACAATAACAAAAAAACCTACCCTAATCAAGGGATGGGAGGCGCCACTTAAGAAAAGGTGTTGCTGAAGAGGAGGTCAAGCAGAGGAAACCAATAGAAAAACACACTAAAGTCAACCAAGGTTTCCAGTCACCAAAGGGCGGGAAAAACTTTCCAGCGGCCACCCCTCCCAATCCAGTGAGCCAAAACAAACCAACCAATCCAACAAATCCTCCTCTAGCAAACCACCTCAAGCAAGAGGATCCAAGTCATCCAACCCAAAAACATCAGAACAAAGACCAAAAAATAGTCATCAATCCAAAACCATCCAAGACGACACTGAAGGGTAGAGATAGATAGCAAACCTAATCAAGGAAAAAAAATCAATCCATAAGGGTAGGAAAGCCGACCGAGATAGAAAGATATAAAGCCTAGTAAAGAAAAAAAACCAACAAAAAATAATAGCAATAAAGGCATCCAACATAAAACGCCAAATAACCATACCGATTAGCCAATTAGCCATTTCAAACAATACCCAAACCCAAAAGCGGGAGAGGTCCAACCCATGAGAAAAGAATAAAATAGAAACAACTAATCCTACTAAGCCCCAGTCAACAAAACTTGCCAACCATCTCCACCATGCCTAAATCAAGCCAAGATAAACCAAAAATAGCACCAACCAACCAACCAAAATGCCGAATGACTAGCCAACAACAAAACCACCTGCATACCAGATTTAATAGGTTTGGAAGTATGCTAGAAAGGAGACAAAACCCATCAAAAGAAAACCTACACGAAAACAACCTAGAAGAGGAAATAAGAAATAGCCAAGGAAAATTTTGGTAAAAAAAACTAGGGTCAAAACCACCAAGCTGAAAAAACCAAAAAACCCCAGGCTACACTTACAAAAACTACCAGGGAGCAACAACGAGGCCAAAATAAAAAGTAGGAGTTGAAAAATATAGACCCAAAGAGGGAAAATTAGAAGATCACCACAACCCAAAGATGGTTTAAAGAGGGCAAAACAAAAACAAGGGATCATAAAAAAGAAATAATAAAACCAAGCTAAGAAATTATAATCTAAGATAAGGCAATCTAGTGTTATCCAAATTAACCAAACCTCTTAATAATTTAGGCAATGTTTAGTTGTCAAATAAAAGTGGTGAAATTAGTTAGTTAATTAGCTAAATAATACAACAATTACCTTCATGAAGGATGTGGGAAATTTAAAAAAACATGAGAAAGCAGAATTTTAGTATGATTAAGAAGATAAAATAATTCAGCATTCCCATTTTATTGGAATTAAGGATGTCAAGAAGAGAGCATCAACTTCAATCCGATGTTGAGGAAACCTTTATTCAAACAAATTTTAATTGCTTTACTAACAGCCATAAGCTCAGCAAAGAGAACAAAATAGGCTTTGAGAGGATAAGTAAAAGCACAAATGACCATACCTTTTGAATCCCTAAGGATGCAACCTCAACCATATTTATTGGAAGCAATATAACCATCAATATTAACTTTAATCACATTGTCTTTAGGTTTGATCCAATGGATAATCTTAGCACCATTATGAGAGTCTAGATCAGGTAAAATGATACCCAATTTTTTAGCTGCAAATTTGTAACCTCTGAAATGAATGCTACTAATAAGATTGGCATTAAAATGAGCATGGATTTTTTCTTTAGTTCTAGCCAAGATCCTTTTATGGTTCATAGGAATACCATGATATTTAGCATCATTTCTATCCATCGGATGAACAAATAATGGTAATAGCATTTAAAACTTTTTTATGACCTTTCACAATGTTTTTGAAATAGGCTTCCAAAGTTGATATAAAGAAAGAGAACCATGAAAATATTTGGTATTAAATAAATCATCATCCCAAAACCATAATTTAGAAGCAACAACTCCATTGACAAAAACATGATTTACATTTTCAATATGAAAGAAACAATAGCACTTTGAAGGTAAATAAAACCCTTTAGTCCAAAGAGTCCAGGAATATAGTTATTCAAAATCCTCAAGCTAAAACCAAATTGGAAATGGGAATGATAATGTTCTAAGTTTAATAAAAACATTAGAATGGTGATGTTTATCTCTAATAAAGTTCCAAATCTCTTTAATAAAAAATCACCATTATGAAAGGAAATTTAAAATAATTTGGTTGAGTTTGTTAGAAGAAATGGGAATATTTCTAAAGTTGTCAGGAGTGGAAAAATTCCAATAGATTAAGCCAAAATAATTAACTTTGATTGGAGGTGTGTTACCTTGCCATCCAATTGTCTTGTTAGAAAACAAAGCTGGATCCAAGATATTAACGATTCATTTTTGAAGCCTTTTCAAACCGAGTTTATAAGCATAGTTAAAATGTTAGCTTGTGGGTTGCAACTTAAGTGCACCATATCCCAAGGACCACAACATTTATTCCAAAACAATGCATTCTTTTGATGAGGCCTTAAAATTTATTAACAAGCGATCAATTACCAGTGTAGCAATTAGGGAATAATAGTTTGAATCAAATTAGAGGCATAGAGTTGAGTGTTTTTAAGGATAGTGAGCCTACCAAAGGATAGTAAATGGAATTCCAAAATAGATATTTTATTTGAAATTTTTTTGAATTAACTTCGTCAAAGAGATGGGAACATTTTGGGCCTTTAAAGAGTGGAGCACACAAGTACTTAGAGGTAATTGTTGATGTTTAAAATTAGTGATATGAAAGATTTGATTGATTTTAGTATTGGAGATGCTAGAGGAAGTGATAAAATAGATTTTTTTATCATTTATTGAAAGGCCACTTTTTGTACCAAATTTATTTAAAAAATTCTTAAGATGCTTGATGTGATGAATAGAAGCATTGCAAAAAATAATAAAATGATTAGCAAAACATAGATGGGAAAATGGGAGGCCACCAAGTTCTATAGTACATACTAGGATTATTTAAGAATAAATCATTGATGCTCTAGATAAGTACTCCAATAATAATAAATAAAGCTAGAGATAAGGGATCCCCTTATCTTAAGCCATGGGAAGAGGAAAGAAACCGGGGCTTCCCTTTAAATTACAAAGGGCATTATTGATACAATTTTTGATAAGAAAAATAAATTTTTTAGAAAACTCAAATAAATTCAAAATCTGGAAAAGAAGTCCCAAGAGATTTTATCGAAGGCTTTGGTAATATGTAATTTAAAAAGAATGTTGCCCCCTCTAGTCTTGGCATCAAGATCATGAATTAGTTCTTTAGCAAGTAAAATATTTTCAGAAATAGATTTACCTCTAACAAAACCACTTGGGTTCTAGGAGATAATTTTATTAAGTAAATGACTAAGTATGTTGGTAAGGATTTTAGAAATCAGATTATTGAAGAAGATGCAAAGACTAATAGGTCTAAAATCACCCCAATAATCCAGGTTATCTTTTTTTGGTATGAGAATAATAAAAGTAATAAAAAAATATTTGGGAAAAAGATTACCATTAAAAAAATTAAATCATTTTAATGATAAACCAACATTTTTGAAAAAATTGAGTAGTGAAACCCTCCGGACCAGCAATAGAATCAATGTTCATGCTATTTAGAACTTAAGAAAATTCATCTTCATTAGGCACAATGGTAAGAAAATCATTATCATCATTATTAATAATGGAAAGAATCAGGTGTGATTTGGAAATAGCTTCATAATAGCAATTCTTGTTAAGCATATTTATAATTTAATTAATAATCAAATCCTTAATCTCATTTTTCTCCATAATCCAATCTTCATAGTCATTTTTAATTTTTTTGAATATTATTCAAAGCTCTCTTTTTGTTAACCAAAGCATGCAAATACCTAGTATTCCTGTCACCATCCGTAATATCTTTACTACTAGCTTTTTTTTGATAAGTCTCTTCCATATTTTAAAAAAATTGTTTATCTTTAACTTCAATCAATTACGTAAGCTTAGAAGGATTAGACATATGAGACTTCAAGATCATAAACCAAATTTTCCATGTCTTTAATATTAGCAAAAAGGGTTTCCAAACAATGCTTCTTCCACCAACCCAAATTTTGTTTAAGTATTTTATGTTTAAAATAAAGTCTATTCATCTCCATAATCGAATTATCATGATGAAAAGGGGCTTTCAAATTCTTAGCTACAACATCAAGGAAATTAATATGCTAAATCCACATGTTTTGAAATCTAAGAAGAGAAGAGTTCTTTAATTTATTAGAATTATGTTTAATAGAAACTAGAAAAGGAGCATGATTAAACAAGGTTCTACTTAAATGATCAACATAAGTAATAGGCCATTGAGTAATCCAATGAGTATTAAAAGAATCTCCAACCTTTGCCAAAATTTTCCCAAGTCTAATTAGAACCCTTAAAGCCAATATCAACTAAATTACAATCAAGATCATATTGGAAAATTCTTCCATAGAATAAATATTGGGAACCACCACCTATGCGAAGAAAATAAAATAGTGTTGAAATCACCACCCACAAACTAAGGTTTGTTGAGCTCAAATTACCCCAAAGGAGGTTTTGACCAGATCTATAACAAGAAGCATAAACAAAAGAGCCCAAAACACAACAGTCACCAAAAGAGATTTGAGCATTAACAACTTGTTCAAAATCATCAATAATAAAAATGTCAATGAAATTATTCACAAAACACCAAATCTTATTACTAACATTGGAGTAAAATTTGTTGTAGCCGATCATTCTAGCAACATGATTAATTTTATGAGCATGAATAAGAGGTTCCAAAACAATCAGTAAAGAAATATTATGAATGCGATAAAGATTTCTAATATGATTTTGAATATAAAGGGAATCCCTCTAACGTTAATAAGAAAATTAAACATAATGAAAGTAAAAGGGAAAGAAAGGACAATTAAGAGAAGAGTGAGAGATATAGAAGATCTAGTATTTTTTAGGCAGTTTGTGAGGTAATTTTTAACACTTTTTTTCTTTTTTGGCATGATAAGTTTGAAAACCATTTCCTTTTCTCTAGAGTCATCATCAGGAGTAGTAATTTGTTAATTTGGAGACTTCTCAAAGTGTTTATAGGGGAGTTCACCCTCTTCCAAATCCAAATTAAGTTGAAAAGTAGGATTAACATGAATATAAAGATTAAAAATGAGAGACGGTGATGATTTAGAACCATTAAAAGCATAGACAGTTAAATTCGGATCATAAATATTTTCAACCTACTCAACATCATTTAAATCCTCATTGAAAACTTAATTTTCACCGATCAAAGTAGGCATAGAAGCAAGGATAGAATCAAAGGGAATAGAATCATCATCCAATAACCTTAAAAAAATTTTATTCTTCGCATTAGAAATTTTTAAATTTAAAGAAGAGGTAAGAGGTAAATCATCTTTCCCATTCTGAAAATCAGGAAGCATATGATGATGGCTGGTTCAAACAAATGATATTCAAGGAATCAACCTTAATAGCCTTCATACCATTCTTAGGATCGAGGGTGATTTTTGAACATATGTAGGGGATATATGAATAGGAACAAGATTTTATTTGGGAGGATTTCTCTTTTTTAAATGAGGATGAAGAATAAAGCAATCATAATTTTCATGGCCATGAATTTTATAGTTAGATCAAAAAACCCGAAGATTCCCCAATTTAACCTTTTATTAATACCCATATTTTTCATAGCCAATCCAAACTTCCTTAAGGTATTTTTTAGTTATGTCTAATTCCACTCAGATCTAAGCCATAGAAGGGTGAGATCGCTCAGCGGTCACTTGGTCGAGTTGCAAAGGCCGACCAAAAAGAACCCCAACTACAAAAAGCACATGATGTGTAATAAAATGAATGGGCATATTAGGAAGAGATAACCAACAAGGACAATAAGAGATTCTTCCTTAATGTCAAAAAGGGGTGACCACTTCAGTAAGCACATTTGATAATTAAAGATGAAGAGTGATGCAGAAAAATATGTGAATAATTTATATAGTTAAAAAGTTTAATCAGAATATGATGAGGGTCAATAAGACCAATCGAGAAGGCACTTGTAAGCTTAATATGATGAAAAAAGGTGCATATTTTATCCAAATTCAGACAACGTAAAGCAAATTTTCTAACAAGAGAGAATTCAAGTGGTTTTACCAACAATTCAACATTCACATCAGAGCACATAATGACTGGAAGATTATGAAAGAAGTCAAAATGAGATTAACCAACTCAACAAGGTGAGAAGTCTTATTAGAGAGCGCTTCCTTAAATGATTTAGTAGAATTTGTAGCATTTGGGCCATCGATTCCAAAAATGTCAGGTGTCTTAGCCAAAGCATCCAAAATTTGAGGTGGAGCCATGTGAATCAACCTCACCATAACCATGATTAAGCATGAAAATCAATCATCAATTAGTCCTAGAATACAAAATCTTAGAGAAACTTGTTAGGATACAAAATCTCGAAGAGTTAGGAGTTAGGAGTTAGGTTAAGGTTTGGGTTAGGGTTAGGGTTAGGAGTTGAGTTTAGGAGTTTAGTGTTTAAGTTTAGGGTTTAGGGTTTTTAAGGTTTAGAAAGGTTTAAGTTTAGTTTAACTTTAGGGTTTAGAGTTTTAGGGTTTAAAATTTAGGGTTTAGGCTTTAGGTTTAAGGTTTTAAGGTTTAGGATTAGAGTTAAGGTTTATTTTTTTTTAGGTTTAGGTTTTTAGGTTTAGGTATAGGAGTTTTTAAAGGTTTAGGTTTAGGAAGGTTTATTAGTTTAGTTTAGGGTTTAGGTTTGTTAGTTCATAGTAGTTATTTAAGACACAGTGGGTGATAAAAATGAGCATAGAGCAAATCAAAACCAGATAACTAAAGCTTGATTAAGACATAGTTTCATAGCGTGATTGGATCAACTATTCTTTAGTTTCCTTGGTTCCCATCAGAGCCACCCTGTCATCTCGAGTAGCAAATCCACCATAATATCCCCGATCTCTCTCTACGCCATTGCTATAACTCTCTCCCCTCCTCCATAACCACCCCTTTCGACCACCACCCCCATCCACGGAATCAGACTAAACTTGGTTAGGTGATGTTCCCCATGGGGTTTAGGTTTAGGTTTTAGGTTTATTAGGTTTTAGGCTTTAGGTTTATTTTTTAATTTATTTGGTTTCTTTAGGTTTAGGTTTAGGGTTTATGGTTTAGGGTTTAGGGTTTAGGGTTTAGGGTTTAGAGTTTATGATTTAGGGTTTAGAGTTAGGGTTTTAGGGTTTAGGGTTTAGGGTTTAGGATTTAGGGTTTAAGGTTTTTTTAAGAAAATAAAAATAAGTAAACCATTAGGTTTAGGTTTATTTAGTACATTTAATCTATTTTTTATTTTTACTTAAGTTTATTTTTTATTTCTATTTAGTTTAGTTTATTTATTTTAGTTTAGGTTTTTTATTTAAGTTTATTTTTTAGGCTTAGGTTTAAGTTTAGGTTTATTTTTCAGTTGAGTTTTATTTTTATTTTATTTTATAGGTTTAGGTTTTATTTTTATTTTTAGGTTTAAGTTTATTTTATTTTTTTAGGTTTAGGTTTTAGGTTTTTTTAGGTTTATTTTTAGGTTTTATTTTTTATTTAGGTTCAGGTTTATTTTTAGTTTATTTCATTTTATTTAGTTTAGGTTTAGGTTTATGTTTTATTTATTTTAGTTTAGGTTTAACATTTTTTTATTTTGTTTATTTTATTTTTATTTTAGGTTTAGATTTTTTTTTTTATTTAGGGTTTAGGTTAAAGTTTTTATTTCTTTTTAGGTTTATTTTTTAGGTTTAGGTTCTTATTTAGTTATTATTGTGTTTTATTTTAGGTTTATTTTATTTTTATTTTATGTTTAGTTTTTATTTTATTTAGGTTTTTTCTTCTTAGGTTTTTTATTCTTAGGTTTATTTTATTTTTTTTCATTTAGTTTATGTTTTTATTTATTTTATTTTAGTTTATTTTTATTATTTTATTTTATTTTATTTTTAGGTTTAGGTTTATGTTTTAGCTTAGGTTTTTATTTTATTTTGTTTTTTATTTTATTTAGGTTTTGGTTTTTTTATTTATTTTATGTATAGGTTTTTATGTAGTTTAGGTATAGGTTTTTAGGTTTTTAGGGTTTAGAGTTTAGGGTTTAGGGTTTGGGGTTTAGGGTTTGGGGTTTAGGGTTTAGGGTTTATGGTTTTAGGGTTTAGGGTTTTAGGGTTTAAGATTTAGGGTTAGGGTTTAGGGTTTAGGGTTTAGGGTTTAGGGTTCAGGCTGTAGGGTTTTTAGGGTTTAGGGTTTAGGGTGTTTTTTGGGTAAAAAGGGGAATTTTTATTACCAAAAGTGAAGGATACAATGTCCTTAAAGGCAATAAATCTCAAAGGCTACTACTCAAAGAGCTACAAAAAGACCTAAAGAGAAAAATCCTCTAATTAATACAAAAGAAAACAAAAAAAAAAAAAAACAAAATCTGACTCTGAAATCAGGTTAGCATACCACGAAGAGAACGCAGAAGGAATCCTGTAGGAGACAAACTAAAATTGAGATAAGCACAATTAAAATAAAATAAACAAACATAAAGAGAAATGAAAGAAAAGCTAAAAAAAGGTGCAAGATTAATCATAAACTTTAAAAGGGGCAAGAAAAATTTGTGAGTAGCCAAACTTCGAAAGGAGGGTTATAGTCACAAAAAATGCTACCAACAAAAAAAAAAAAAACATCCCAACCATCATAATAACAAACCTCATAAAGGCACCAGAGCACACACCAATAACCAATAAAGATCAAGAACCGACCACCAAAGAAGAACAATAATAGAGAACCAATAAATCGACAATAGTAGAAAAACTAAATAACAAAGTAAAATTCAAGCACAACCATCAACCACCCAAAGTAGTGGAGAAAGAAATAAAGTCACCAACCAAGAAGGAAATATCAAAACAAAACAAGGGAAGAGAGAAACGACATGCTCACTAACCAACCACTAAAGAAACCAAAGAGACCACAGTGCCACTAACCAAAATAAGTAACAACACAACCACAAAGGAGAAAGTGGCACCACCCAAAACCACTAGTGCAACTAAAATGAAATAGAAGGAAGAGAAGCACATCCAACATCACATTGAGGCCAAGGAAGCTCAAGGGACCAACCACAAAGCCCCAAAGAAAGCCAACCAAAGACAAAAAAATAAACCACTGAGATACCACAATGAGAGTAAGTAGTAATTGACAATAGCCTGATAACCAAAATAGCAAAAGCCACCATTCCTATGAAATACAAGGATAAAGAATATAGAATAGAAAAGTGGGGTGCAGACAAAACCAAAACCAGGAGAAGCCCCAAGAAAACCACCAAAATAAAAGCATGAAAACAAATCTAAGAAAACCTAACATAAGGAAAATCAGATTTATCTACATTAGATAGCCCTCTTAATTTCTTAGAAATATTCACATTGGTAAACAAAGTAAAATAAGAGAGATTACAACCCAAACTAGCTAAGAAATCCGCACAAGCATTACCTTCTCTTAAAATATGATTAATTTTAAAAGAAAGTTTAGAGATAATAGCTTTAATATTTCTAATTTAATAAAAAAGCTCAGCATTACCCTTATGGTTAGAATGATCATAGCAACAACCATCTCAGCATCAGATTCCAACCAAATAGTATCAAAATTTCTATACAAACAAAGCTTAAGAGCATGATAAACAACCAACAATTCAGCAAAAATAATAGAATTAGTAGAGAGAGGAGTGGAAAAAGCCAAGATAATATTCCCAAAATTATTTCTAAATATACCACCACAACCCAACTTGTTCTATGCAACAGAGCCATTAGCATTAATTTTAATACAACAATTAAGAGGCTTAATCCAATGAATACTTTTATAATCTAGAGACAAGTCAATATAAGAGAAATTGATACCCAATTTAGAGGTAAGAAACTTGCAACCTCTAAAATTAGTACCACTAAGAAGAGCAGCCTTATGTAAATAAAAAAAATCATATCTTTAGTCCTAGCAATATTTCTCTTATAATTCATAGGCACATTAAGATGCTTAACATCATTTTTGTCAAGCCAAATAAACCAAATCAAAGTAATAACCACCATAATTTTGATATGCCCTTAACAATATTAAGAAAATAAGAGTCAAATAGTTGCATTAAAGTTAAATTACCATTAAAACAACTTAATTTAAATAAATCCTCATACCAATCAAACTTTTGATGTTTTGGCACCATTAACAAAAACATGACTAACATTCTCAATATGATAACACATGCATTTAAAGGGTGGATAAAACCTTTGTTTAAGTAAAGAATCAATATCAATACAATCCTTAAAATTCTCTCACACAAGAATAAAATAAAAGTAGGAATAATATTATTTTAAGGAAAATAGGAGAAGATTTTTTTAACTCTAGTGCCAAGTATCTATTGGTGTTTTCTTTGGAATAGAGAAAGGAAATGACACCACATAGAGTTTAGAAATATTTTATTTAGATGAGAAAATATAGCATTAAGGAATAAACATATTATCTCAAAAGATAAACATGCTCTCCTGTAATGCATTTGATCATTTCAATAAAAGACTCCTAAGGCTAATGGCCCTTTCATGTACTAGAGTATTTTCCATTTAACTACATGGATAGGTAGAACAAGGTTTATTTTATCTTGGGATCATAATTTCCTATAAAGGCAAGCCTCTATAGTTAATTACATCTCAGGAAGGGTCTCTTCTTAAGAATACTCTCTCTCAATTAAAGAAATAAATTCTAAAGACTACAAAGGTAGCTTTCAAAGGATTAATTTTTGGAAATTCAATTGGGAGGGATTGGAGGTCCAAAGAGTCATTTTCAAGAGTCAAATGGGAAAGAGTAGGAAATGCCTATTGATACTGGGATACTAGTAGACATTTCAACTATCCTTTGATTGGGCTTCAAATTTGAGATTTAATTTTAGATTTTTAGTTATCATTTTCTTAAAAATCTAGGGCTTAGATTCTAATAGCACAAGATTGTAGAAATGCCTAGGGTTGAAGACTTATTCCTAAAAGGATGCTTCATAACCTAGTGGTGCTTGACACATGTGGATCTAGTTCTATCCTTGGAAATCATTGTTCATTCTCCTCACACCCCAAGCTTATTCTACTTACGGACTTTAGGCTACCAATTCATTTTAAATTTATGAAGTTAGGTCACATGAATGCAAGATGGCTAGGTTATTGCAATTTTAGGAAAGAAATCTATGAAACTAGACTCACTCCATAATCCCTAAGATCATGTAGGGCATGAGGATGCATCTGATAAATTCATATTTTCCAAGTTTTATGAATTTTGACTCAAGATTCATTTAGGTCATAGGAATGCAATTTATGCCTAATGCATGCAATTAGAAAAAGGTTATGGGCCAAATCGAGAATAGAAGAAGGTGTTCTTCCATCATAGGCTCTCAAGGTCAAGCCAAGTTCTCACGGCAAGATGGAAGCCTTCTTAATCATTAGTGAAACAATATAATTTATGCATGATGTTAAAACATCCAGCTAAAGGGTTGCTACATATTTTATCTTGGTTTAATGCCTAGGCTTTTATATGAAGATTATGAATTGCATTTATTTTTATATTTCAATTAATTTAGTTGGGTAAAAAATTTAGTTTATCCTATGAGCCTATGTCCAGGCATACATCACAGCACAAACATAGCATGGAAAAAACCTAGAAAAAGCATGTTATTTCTATTGCTCACCCAAAATAAATCAAGCAAAATTAAATTATATAAGAAAAGGATCGATGGGGACCTTGTACACCTGAGGAAAGAAAAAATGGGCGAGTTCTTCCCTACGGCTGCAAGTTTAGATCTATGGATCTGCTTTCCAAGAAAGTCTCCTTCTATAGGGACATCCATCGAGCCCCATAGAGGACCACTACACCATCTCCTGGTTGGGTTAGCTCCTGCTAATCCTAGACCCAATAGATCCTAACCTAATTCTATGCTCAAATTTAAATTTAAAATTTAAAAGAAGTCCTACAACCAGCAAAATAGAAGTTAGGAAATACACACAACACACAAAGCAATTTATATTTTACAAACATACGGGATTAACATTAGTTGCTTGCCAGGCCCACCTGTCTTATGGACTATGTTAAAGGATTTTTAGCACCTGCAAGAAAACAATAATTTTATGATTTATTTATTACAGTGATCCCTTTAACACAACCTCTTGCAAAAAAATATTGTTAAATCTAGAAAGAACACCCTCACATCTCTAACAAACAAGCCTAGGCATCTAGTCTAAAGCAATATACCACACAAATATGTGAAGTACAACATAGAAGATTAAAGAAAATCATAGAATGATCTAACTAGATCTAGAGTGCCTAAATTATATGTATGTAAAGTGGATTTTGTGTGGAAGGCTTTGCTAAGCTCCTTTAAGTTCAAGTTTTAATTTAACATTTGATTTTGTTTAATTTTTACCTTTGGGCACTTTCAATTCAAATAATTTAATGATCTAATTTCATTTTTATTCTATTTTACTTTGTTAAGGTTGTATATGATTTCAAAAATAAAGAATGGAATGATTCCATTTTTGGATGGAGCTCTTTCCATTCGACATCGTAATTCCTAATGAAGCTTTCAAAAGTCTAACTAAGATCCTTAAGTTTCTTAATTAATCCTTTTGATGTTGTTTATGTTTGGAATGGTTTTTATGTTTATTTTGAGATTTGATTTGATTTGATTTATTTTGTTTGAATTGATTTGTTTGATTTTATTTGTTTGATTTATTTCATTTTGAATTAACCTATATGGGTTTCATTTGATTTGGTTCATGTTAATTTAAAGAGTTTTGATTAAAGTTTGATTTCATTCAATTTAATTTAAGTTTATTAAATCACGGATTTGTAAGCTTAATGTTTAAGTTCATTAATATGAATTCATACCTTAAGTTTGTTCATGGATTAGGCTTAACCTAAAGTACTTAGGTTAATTATATGATTTGATTTAATTCACATAAGTTTTAGATTCACTTTTAAATTCATTAGAGATGAGTGTTTTCATTAAATTTCATTGATTCAAAGTTTAAGGTTTAAGTTAATTAATAATTTTGTTAACCTAAGGTTTTACTTCATTAACTTTAGATTGAGTTTGATCACTTTAATTGACATAGAATATTTAGAGAAGTTCCCTAATAGTTTTTGATGTTTGATTGAAATTGATTTGAATTACCATTTAATTTAATAGATTAATTAATTTCCTTAACCGAATATCTGATTAACATTGACCTAAGGATTTAGAAAATTAACAACTTCTAATCCATAGATCAATTGGGATTGAAACTTTTCTGGCAAGTGGGGTTACATGCTAATTTCAAATTTTCAAAGTTTTATTTTGATTAGATTTGTAATTAGGGATGTAATTAAGGTTTTAATTATTTCATTAAAACCTAAATTAGGCCTAATTCAAATAGATTTAGTTAAGAGTTCTATTTTTTTTTATAAATTCCTCACTAAAATATCTTTCCAATGAGAGTTTATTCATAATTTTTGGTTAACTGGTTGATTTACAATGATTTAATTAAATTTAGGTTATTTAATTGACTTATTTAATTCATTAAATTACCTATTTAAGTTAATTTAAGGATTTTAGGTTTAATTGAGTTTAAGTGATGTTTTAATGTTCACGAAGTTCATTAGGGTGATTTAAGATTGTTAGATTAAAATTCCCTAATTATTTCATTAAGGATTAATTAATTTGATTAATTTAAAGGTTAAGCATATGAAATTTCAATTTCCTTTGATTTTAGAGAATTAAATCCCCAAAAATTCAGCTAAGGTGTGTTTTATGCTTAATTTTATTTCCCCAAAGTTTCAAATTAATTGGATTATTAATTAGAGAGTAATTAGGGTTTAATGTCTTTTAATTAAATTAAACAAAAAATACCCAATAAAATTGGGATTTTAATTTCTATGGATTCCTCTCATCAAGATGAATCCATAAAGCTTTCATTTGTATTTTTTTATATTTATTTTTCTATGAATTTTATAAGTTTATGTTAATTTTAATTATTTTAAACTTAAATAATGGTATTTAATGGTTTTAAGTGAAAGAACTCTACGGGATCCACATGTATGGTGCATCCCACCATGTACCTTGCAGTTGTTGGTCCATGAGATATGAGCTGTCATTTCGCGATTACATGTGATGATCTTGGACCATCCGAATGAAGATCTGACGGTCCGGATTGATCCCTCAATTCCAAAAGGGCAAAAATCATCCGGTCTACCAAGATCTAAGATCGTCCAATCAAAATACACGGAGCTCATCTCCTTCATTTCCTGCAGGAGCCGAGAGCCATTCATAGTATTTTGCTAATTATGAATGATCTAGAGCATGAAATCAATTAATTTCAATTACTACATGATCATTGAAGGATATCCTATGATCATATATGGTTTGATCTTATTGAAGATCACATTTTGTTTGAAAATGACCACAACTAAATTCCTTAAGGAAAAACTCAAGCTTGTTAATGGCATACCTTAATTTGTTGGACGATTGGCTTTGGAATTGATCTGAAACCTCGAATATAACTTGCTTGCCAAAGGAATTGGGTTAATTCCATACTGACTGTTCCCTAGACCAACCATTGGCTTGAAAATTTTAGCTTTTGTGGTTTACAATGGTTAAGGACACTTGGGAGGGGGAAAAGCTTTCATTTGGCTTCAGTTTGGATGTATGAAGGTGAAGGGAACTTCAATTCTCCTTGGGGAAGACTACATCTGTATTTTTGCTATGTGGCTGAGAGCTTTAAAGCCTTTTTATTTATCCTTGGGCTGGGCATGAAGAGAGCTTGGAAGCTTGCTGGGATCCCCCTCTCACGCCCCTTACAAGTGTGTTTAAGAGGTGGGAAGATAGCGAAGGGAAAATGGATTTTAACCTTCCCTTGGTGAATTTTTTTAACTCATTTTTGGTTTTGTCATTTAGTTCTTTAAGTGGCTTAGTTAAGGAGATTAATTAGCACTTAATTCCTCATTAGCAAGGCTTAAAAGGATTAGTCTCCATCTCATATGCATTGGTTGAAAGTGATTTGAATTTTCCTTGGGTTTGAGTTTAATGTAGCCTATTTAGGTTATTTTGATTTAAGGAATTTAACATACCTAATGTTGGCCTCAATGGACTCAATTTTCTCTATTATTATGATCAAACATGTTTATTTGATCATTTGAAATATTTTTGATAATTTAATTTTGTCAAATTTTACTGGGTTGATGTTTTGACCAAGTAGGCCCACTTAAGTCAATCCTAGGTTGACTAGAGCTGACTTTAAGTTTGACTTTGAACTTCCATTTTTCATTGATTTACTTGATTTAATTTATGTTGGATATTTGACTTGGTTTTCCATCAAACTAAGTAGATTGGATTTAGCTCAAAATACATTTCCTAAGTTACTAAGCATAGTGACTTGGATACCGAATTAGAAAATTTCTATTTGAACTTAAGATCTTCTCATTGCTAAAATGACCTCTTCCAAAAATGAGGTCAATAATTGGACCCCCAATATGTGTAGTGGATCAGCCAGAATACACTACACATATTGGTGTTGACCAGATTGATCAACATACAACCATAAACTTGGGGTTCCAATTCATGATTTTAATTTTTGATTTGAATTTGTTTAGGTTTTGATTGTGAAAGATAGGTATATGTATACTATCTTTGCTTTGGAGGTGTGATTCATTCCTAGAAACTTAACTTCATTAAGTGCTAGGATTAATAGGAATGGAATCATAGAATGATCAATTCCCATTGCAATCACTATGCTCAAAGGGGCTTACTCTTAAAATATAATTGAGGTGATTCATGTGATTAGCTAATAAGATGGGGTCATTAAGGGAATGGTCCATCCTAGTTAGCTAAAGAGAGGAGAGGGGTCTTTAAAGACATGATCCAATCCTCAAAAGTTATCTTTGGGAGAAGAGGCTTGAAATGCTTGATCTAATCACACTTTACTACTAAAGGGGTCACATGGACTTAATCCTATTTGAGTAGTCCAAAGAAATGGGGCCTTCAATGGCTTGGTTCCATTCCATAGAAATTTGAATAGGAAGCGGGAAACTCTATTTGGTTAGAAAGAATGCCGACTAGGGAACTTACTTCTTCATGATTAGAAAGAATCTTGGGGACTTACATCTTTTTGATTAGCTAATAAGATGGGGTCATTAAGGGCATGATCTATCTTAATTAGCTGAAAAGAGAAAATAGGTCCTTAAAGACATGATCCAATCCTCAAAATTGGATGCTTGAGGGGAAAGGATTAACTTAGATTTTATGTCAATAAGGAATTGAAAGGGTGAAAGGATTAACTTATTAGAAAATTAAGATTCTCTAATATGTTTGAAAAGTTTCTTGATTAATTTATTATTCTTAAGGATATAAAATGAAATTTCATAAGAGAGATTCATTTTCTTTGCATTTGATCCTTCAATATTTTACTACAAGGTCTTTGAAATTAGAAAGTAAATTTCAAGACCTTATATGACTTATTGTTCTTCAAATCATATTAATGTTTCTTTTATTTTCATTCTTCTTTGGCAAGATTTTCATATATCCTCAACTAATTGAAAGTGGGATTATAAGAAATCTTGATAATGACACTATTTGCTAAATTGCAAATATTTTGAGATTGAATGATATGACTCTATAATGAACATTCTTGTAAGGATTTTGAATGTCATATCATATGCTTTCAAATCTTCTTTTCTAGAATTATTTTAATTTGACAATTTTTAGATAAGTTATCCTTAAGGAGGATAATCTTATGCATGAAAGCCTTTTTTGATTTTAAAATGAAATTTGGGTAATATAAACTCATTTTCAAGGTAAAGATTCTACCCTAGTCCCAAGATGTGGGTCAATAATGATGTTAGCTAACTAAGAAGAATGTTTTCTTCTCATGTACATCCATCATCTTCTAGCTTTTAATTTAGCAAAAATTTTACTTTTCTTTTGGAATTTGACCACAATCATCAAGGGACTTAGTTTATGGAAATGGAATCAAGCTTAAGTTTATAGACCACTACATCTGGAGATCAATTCAATTTATTTCTAGATAAAGTAGTCTTTAAACCGAAAAGATAGGTTGATCACGTCATCAATAACTAACTCATTAAAGAGTTAGATCATTGATATCAACTTGTCAATTGTGGAATGGGATTTTTCTTCAAATTCTAAGGGTGCATCTCGAACTTGAAGACTATATAAATCTCCAGACACATCTAAACAAAATTCATGCATTGTACTAGACTGCCTTTTGAAAAGAATGTTAGGACCCAAACTACTAAAGCTTTTTATCCTGCAATGGCTCTATGATTCCATAACTTTTTTGTTAATGGTTATAGGCCAGTTGCAATGGAATTAGAGAATACTCAATGAGATCTTTGCCATACAAAGGATATGGACCCATAAAAAAGAAGATCCACTATCTTTTCTTTTAACTCTAAGCAAGCTCGATAATCATGGCAAAATAAAATGATAAAGTATGAGATATCGCTTATTTTTTTGTTTAGCTATGGGACAATTTTTTGACTTCTAGCTCTACCAGTTTATTTTGATGTGGAGAAATTTGAAGTTAAAATCTCCATTTACATTTGGTATTTTCACTTCATTTATAATGGAATCAGAGTATACTCAATGGGACCTTTGACATTTAAAAAATATGGACTTTTGAAAAAGAAGATCCACTATCTTTTTGTTTAACAAAGGCTAAAATGACAAAGCATGAGATATCTGATTATTTTTATTTAGCTAGGGACAATTTTTAACTTTTAACCCTACCATTTTATTTTGATGTGGAGAATTTTAAGTCAAAATGTATGCTTAGAAATTTAGACTTCATTCTTTTGCTCTTGGATATAGTCCTTCCATCCCTTTACTTTTCTTTCTTTCTTTTGGTAATATTCTAATTTCATTTCTTTATGGAAGGTCACATTTGGTAATTTTTCAAGTTACAAGATTTATGAAGAACATAGATTTATTTAACTCATTTCCATAACATTTCACTCTTTATGAAATGACTCCACTAAATGATTTGTAGGAAATTTGATGTATTTGACTTTTTGTCCAAATACAACATTATATTGATTGACTTTTTGATATGATTCAAGTATTTGCTTGATTGATCATATAATATGATCCAACATTTCTATTTCTTTTTCATCTTTTCATGGAACAACTAATCCAGTAAAGCCATTTAAAATCGATAAAAATGACTTTCTAAAGATGTTACACTTATGAATTCAAAATTATTTAGTGGAGTGAGTCATTTAAGATTGGCATAATGACTTCCATGAAAACTTTACATACGAAATCAAAATTTTCTAATGGAATCAAATATGTAGGTCATTTAGGAGTAGCGATTAAAGACACAAGACTTTAGGATGAATATGAACATCCTTCAACAATCAATATGTTTCTTCTTTTTCTTTCCATTTGATTCCCTTCTTTTTTCTTATATGGGCTGGATAGGACCATGTAAGAGCATTTAAAGATGTTTCATGAATTCCTAAGTTCCTCTTTTTCATGTTTGAATCTTCAATCAACAATGTGATTGAGACTAAGTTCTTTTTCTAGGTTGAGTTTTCAAGATTGAATTTTCATGAAGCTGAAAATTACTTTCTTTATTTGATTGAATTTATATGGCACCATCTTATCAAAGCTTGATTATAATTGAGCCTATATAAATTCAATTTCGTGTTTATAATGAATGTTGACCGATGCACCCAGATCAACAAGTGGTTTGAAGATTTTCTTCTTTGGAATTTTTTGCATTGACTAAAATGTCAATATGTTCTTAGTAGTCTATCTTCATCATAAAAGATAACCCTAGAACCTTTTCATAGTGGAATGCCACATCAGGAAGTTGCTTATAGTTAAGTAAGGCAAATTTCATGATTATGTAATACCTTGCTTTACTTTCATTTCTTTTTCATTTTTTTATTTTATTTCATATTTCATATTGATTTTAACAGAGCATTATGATGCTTTAGTTTGCAAGCAACTTCTCTAAGATTGGCAAGACATCACATTTTGAAGATGACTCATTTTCTATTTATTTTCAATGTCATTTGAGGTGGTATAACTTTACCATTTTGAATTTGATTTCAAGAATTTCTCTTTTGATATGCAGGGAAGGTGGGTCTAACTCTATCCTCAATAGATCAATAGACCTCATGATCTATTCATTTAAGAGATCATCATTTAAAAGAGGACCCTCTAGGGTATATACTGTGCTATTAGAAAGTCAAGTTTGATTTGCATTCTTTTATAGCACATATAAGATTAAAGGTAATCTCAAACTTGCAATGAAATCTTTGACCACCATACTTGACATTAAGATAAAGTCAAATAGGTCATAAGACATTGCAAAGGATTCTCCTTAGGTTCACTTTGTATTGAAAGCATATAATGGCTTAGTCTCTTAATAGAGAAAACTAAGGCTTTCTTCGTTCATTTGGATTGACAATGCATTAAGTGATTTATCTATCAACTAATTAGAGATAGAAGTTTCATATTTTTACATTGAGAAATAAAAATATCACCCTTAGGACCCAATCCTAAGATCATGATTTATTTAGAAGGATTAAACTCTTCATTTATTTTTTCTTCATGATTTAGCTTTTGTAATTAATTAAAGCCATTCACGAAATATCATTTCATTTAATGAGAGGAAACACTCATTAAGGAAGTTGATTTAAATTTAATAGTTTAAATTTCATTCATTTCAACTTTATCACATTATAATCTCTTTGCTACCCTCTCTTTTCTTTGATTGATTAGAGCAAAATGAATCCTTTCACTTTTGTTTTTTATTTAAGCCATTTCATCTTCCTCTTTTGACTCTCTCCTAAGATCTTAATAATTTAAGGTTTTGAAAAGGTCTAAAAGAGGGTTACCTCCAAGTCACTCCTTAGATTTGGCCAATCAGCTTGAACAATTGATTTTCCAATATTCTAGTGGACTTGTGGAAATGAATTAAGATTAAAGCCGATTTGCATTTATGTAAAATTTTCTACTATAAGAATAGAAGATTCACATTTAGTTCCTTAATCAACCTCTACCCAAGGTCAATAAGGCAATCTCTTTTTGGAATGATTTTTGTTTTTATCCTTTTTTTTAAATGCAATTCAAACTTCAATCATGGTGGTAAAGGGGAAATAGCCATAACTATGCCCCCTTTCGATTTGGATTTTCTCAGGATTTAAAGGAATGCCTTCATTTCAATCTGCATCCTTTGGTGTTTACCATCTCTGAATGTAGTAAAATAAAGGGTATCCATTCAAGGACCCTCCCCTGATTATCTTTAGCTCTAGTACATAGCCAAAGTAAGATCAAGGATAAGTTTAACTTTGATACTTTATTTTTTGTAGATTTGCTTTTCAAATTTTGAAGTACTTCTCATACTTTTTTTAAATTTAACATTTGTTTTCCATATTGGAATGGTTTCAAATCTGTCTTGACTAGATTTAGGTCTTAACAAAAATGACTTGGTTTTCATATATTTTTCTCATTTTATTTCAGGATTTGGTTCTAGGACCCAATCGTTTAACTATGACAAATGAAGAGTTCTAGAACCTCTATCCAAGATATTGGATAGGCTCAACCAAGAATGATGGAGAGGTATGCAATGAAAAGAAAGGCAGTCTTGACCAGTGAGTGGCACTAGTACACTACCGATATATCAAAATAACCCTTTATTTCTAAAGATGGAGAGGAACCAATCCCCAAGCGGGTTCAAAAAATATGTTGGTGTTTTTTTATGGAATAGAAAAGAAATGACACCACATAGAGTTTAGGAATATTTTATTTAGATGACCAAATACAACATTAAAAAAATAAACATATTATCTCAAAGATAAACATGCTCTCTGTGGATTCTATCATTTCAATAAAAGACTCCTAAGGCTAATGGGTCTTTTTTGTGTACTAGAGTATTTTCTTCTGAACTACATGGAAAGGTAGAACAAGGTTTATTTTATCTTGGGATCATGGTTCCCTATAAAGGTAAGCCTATATAGTTAATTACATCTTAGGAAGGGTCTCTTCTTAAGAATACTCTCGATTAAAAAAATACATGGTTATTTCTAAAGAGTACTAAGGTTGCTTTCAAATGATTGATTTTTGGAAATTCAATTGGGTGAGGTCCAAATTAGAGAGAGTCATTTTCAAGAGTCAAATGAGAAACAGTAGGAAAAGCATATTGATATTGGGATACCTAGTAAACATTTCAACTATCTAATGATTGGTCTTCAGATTTGGGATTTAATTTTAGATTTTTAGTTGTCATTTTCTTAGAAATCTAGGGCTTAGATTCTAGCAACACAAGACAGCAAAAATGCCTAGGGTTAAAGACTTATTCCTAAAAGGATGCTTCAGAACCTAGTCTATAGGTGATTCTGACACATGTCAGATGCTCAACCTAGTTCTATCATTGGAAATCATTGGCCATTCTCCACTTGAGGGAATTAGCCTATTCGACTCTTAGACTTACAACACGGAGAAGGACCGCTAACACCACCTAAGCATATTTTAAATTTATGAAGTCAGGTCACATGAAAGCAAGATGGCTAGTTTGTTGCATTTTTAGGAAATAAATCTATGAAACTAGACTCACTCCCTAATCCCTAAGATCATGTAGGGCATGAGGATGCATCTAACTAATGCATATTTTCTAGGTTTATTTTTAAATTTAAAAGATTCAATTAGTCATAGAATAAACAATAGGCATCATTAAAGCAATACACCACATGCATGTGAAGTACAAATAGAAAATTAAAGAAAATCAAAAAAAATCTAACTTTAGAATCTTTTAAATAGTGTGTGTAAAAATTTGTGTGGTAACTTTATATTTTAAGTTCAAGTTTCAAATATATGGGTTTCATTTAATTTGGTTCATGTTAATTTAAAGAATTTAGATTAAAGTTTGATTTCATTAAATTTAATTTAAGTTTATTAAATTATGGATTTGTAAGGTTAAGTTTATTTCATTAATATGAATTAGTAATTTTTTTTTATTTGTTTATTCTTAAATTCATTAGAGATGAGTGTTTTCATTAAATTTCATTGACCATTTAAGTTTAAGTTAATTAGTAATTTTGTTAACCAAGGTTTTACTTATTAACTTAAGATTGAGTTTGATCACTTCAATTGACTTAGGATGTTAGAGATGTCCTTAATAGTTCTGATGTTTTATTGAAATTGGTTTGAATTAACACTTAATTTAATAGATTAATTAATTTCCTTAATTAAATATTTGATTAACATTGACTTAAGGATTTAGAAAATTAACAACTTCTAATCCAGAGATCAATTGGGATTGAAATTTTTTTGGCAAGTGGTGTTACATACAAATTTCAAATGTTCAAAGTTTAATCTTTATTAGATTTACAATTAGGGAGTAATTAAGATTTTTATTTATTAAAAATTTAAATTAGGCTAATTGAATGAGATTCAATTAAGATTTATTTTTTATAAATTCCTCATAAATGTCTTTCCAATGATTTATTCATAATTGTTGGTTAACTTGATTTCTATGATTTAATTAAATTCAGGTTATTTAATTGAATTATTTAATTCATTAAATTACCTAATCAGGTCATTTTAAGGATTTTTAGGTTTAATTGAGTTTAAGTTGTGATGTTTTAATGTTCACTAAAGTTCATTAGGGTGATTTAAGGTTGTTAGATTAAAATTCCCTAATTAATTCATTAAGAATTAAGTAATTTGATTAATTTAAAGGTTAAGCATATGAATTTTCAATTTCCTTGAATTTAGAATTAAATCTAAAATTCATCTAAGGTGTTTATGCTTAATTCAATTCCCAAAGTTTCAAATTAATTGGATTATTAATTAGAGAGTAATTAGAGTTTAATGTTTTTAATTAACCTAAATTAAGGGGAAAATACCCAATAAAAATTAGTGATTTTAATACCTATGGGTTCCTCTCATCAAGATGAATCCATGGAGCTTTCATTTGTATTTTTCTGATTTATATTTATTTTTCTATATATTTTATAAGTTTGGTTAATTATTTAATGATTTTAAATTGTTAAATAATGGTATTTAACGGTTTTAAGTGAAGGGGCCCACATGGGATCCATGCACAACAGCACATGCTTGATCCATTAATGCAGATCATGGGTTGGTCCATCAATTCGGTTGATCGATCCCATGGTTTTAAAGGGCAAAAATCATCTAATGCCTTATAATCCAAATACATGATTGAATGGTGAGCTGATCTCTTTCATTTCCTGAGTCGAGAGCCGTTCATAGTGTTTTTTTGCTTGAATGATCTAGATGAAATCAAGTTATTTCAATTACATGACTTGAAGGATATCTACTATCATATATTTGATCTTGAAGATCATTTTGTTTGAAAATGATCACAACCAAATTATTTAAGGAAAACTCAAGCTTAATGGCATACCTCAATTCGTTGGACAATTGGCTTTGGAATTGATCCTAGAGCTTTAGAACCTCGAATCGAACTTTCTTGCCAAAGGAATTAGGTTAATTCCTTACTGATTGTTCCCTAGAACAACCTTTGGCTTGAGAAATTTTGGCTTTAGTGGTTTGCAATGGCTAAGAACACTTGGGAGGGGGAAGAGCTTTCATTTGGCTTCGGTTTGGATTTA
The DNA here is from genome assembly GCA_021442155.1 of Cymbidium sinense. Taxonomy (NCBI): domain Eukaryota; kingdom Viridiplantae; phylum Streptophyta; class Magnoliopsida; order Asparagales; family Orchidaceae; genus Cymbidium; species Cymbidium sinense. The sequence goes on from CM038214.1 coordinate 29,011,937, forward strand.
TGAAGGTGAAGGGAACTTCAATTCTCCTTGGGGAAGAGTGTATCTGTTTTTTGTGGTGAGTAAAGCTCTTTTTTGGCTAATCCTTGGTGGGCTGGGGCATGAGAGAGCTTGAAGCTTTAGATTCCTCTCTATCTTTCAAGTATCTGCTGAAGAGGTGAGATAGGAAGGAAAATGGATTTTACCTTCCCTTGGTGAGTTTTTTTAATTCATTTTGGGTTTTGTCATTTTGTTCCTTAAGTGGTTTAGTTAGGGAGGTTAATTAGCACTTAATTCCCTTATTAGCAAGGTTTAGGAGGATTAGTCTCCATCCTGTATGCATTGGTTGAAAGTGATTTGAATTTTCCTTGGGTTTGAGTTCAATGTAGTATTTAGGTTATTTTGATTTATGGAATTTAACTTACCTAATCTAGGCCTCAGTGGACTCAAATTTCATTGCCATTGTGATCGAATATGTTTATTTGATCATTTGAAATATTTTTGATGATTTAATTTGGTTAAATTTTAGTGGGTTGACTTTTTGACCAAGTGGGTCCACTTAAGTCAATCCTTGGTTGACTAGAGTTGACTTTAGCTTTGACTTTGAACTTCCATTTTATTTTCATTGATTTGATTTAATTTATCTGGATATTTGACTTGGTTTTGCATCAAACCAAGTAAATTTGATTTAGCTCAAATGCATTTTCTAAGTTACTAAGCATAGTGACTTGGATATTGAATGAAATCTCTATTTGAACTTGAGATCTTCTCTGCTAAAATGACCTCTTAAATGAGGTCAAAATATCTTTAAAGAAAATTCTCCATTCTAAAATTTTGAAAGAATTTGATCAAAAAAATTACCTTCAATAGGAATATTAATGATGTTATAATAATGAAATCAAGAATCAAATCATTTAAGAGAAATTCCATTCACCATTATAAATAAAATGACTAACTTTCAAAGAAGAAGTAGAGTGAGTATTAAGATTGGAAAAATCCCCATCAGTTATCTTGCATAAAGAAGATCCATTATTAATACCCCAAGAAATGAGGCGTTCCCATTTAATATATCTGAGCTATTTCCAAACAATAGAGTCACCATGTTTATAATTTCAAATTAAAGGATGCTTACCTTTGCAATATTTAAATTTCATGAATTTAGCCCAAAAACTTTCATTTTTCCAAAAATTTGACCAAAGTTTATACAAAAAAACATTGGCAGAATCCCTTAAAGATCTGCACCCAATACCACCTTCATAAATAGTACCACACATGTTAGACCAAGAAGTCCAATGAAGCCTTTTGGCCAAATTCCTAGAGCCCGAAAAAAACTTATTGAAAAGTCTTTCAATCTTGATAAGAATGTGGGAAGTAGGAACAATATTAAGAACAAGTAAAAGGAAGAAAATAAAGAATACTTTTAACAATTAATCTACCACCAAAGATAAAAATGAAATTCAATGGTAGAAATTTGTTTTTGAATATTATGAATTACCACATCAAAGAGATGGGATCTCTTATGGCAACAATATAAAGGGGAGCCTAAATATTTAATTGTAAGATTTTGATGAGAAAAAATAGTGATGTCCTTTATTTTATTAATTCTATAAACATAAATAGAAGGAGAAGTGATTAAACAACTTTTTATGTACTAATCAAAGGCCACTTTCATTTTCAAATTTATTTAAAAATCCTTAATTTTTAACATAATGTAACAAAATTACAAAAAAATTATGAAATCATTAGCTAAGCTTAAGTGAGAGATGCCAAACCACCAAGATTCACAACATACTAGAATTCTTCTAAAAAGATTAAGCCAATGAGACAAATATTCAATCACAATAATAAAAGCGATGGAGAAAGAGGGTCACCTTGTCTTATACCTTGAGAGAATTAAACAAACCAAAGTTTTCATTGATAATTAATGACCAAACATTTCTAATTATATTGTTAACCAAAAGAAGAAAATGATTAGAAAAACCAAATAATGTAAGAATTATATTAAGAAAATCCCAAGAAATGTTATCATAAGACTTTGATGTCAAGCTTTAAAGTAAGTTTCCACTATAGTTTTAACATTCAAATCATGAATCAATTCTTGAGCAAGCAAGATGTTATCCAAAATAGTTCTACCACAAAGCTAGTTTGATTAGGAGGGAGATAATCTTAGGAAGAAACTTACTAAACATTAATCAAAATTTAGAAATCAATTTATTGAAAAAGTATAAAGACTAATAGGTCTAAAGTAATTCCAAAAGTTAGGATTATCTTTCTTGAATAAGAATAATAGAAGTGCTAGTAAAATATTTAGGAATAGAATTCCCTTGAAAAAATCATACTTGACATCAAAGATCAATTTTAATAATAAACCAAGCTTTTGAAAGAATAAAGTAGTGTAACCATCCAAACATATTAACATTCATACTATTAAAATATTATAAATTCATCGGAGGAGCAAGCACTCATTATCCTCAGTAGACATAATAGAAGGGATGATAAAGGGATTGGATAAATGCTCAAGTTGTCAATTTTTATTTAAAAGATCTTTAAAATAATTAAGAGTAGAGGAAAATATATCCTCTTTTTCGGTAAGCCAAGAACCATCAAAGTTCTTGATTTTATGAATGTAACCAAGAACTCTCCTTTTCATTACCAAAGCATGAAAATATTTAGTGTTTCTCTCCCCCTCAGAAAGATGCTTAGAGGCAGCTTTTTGTCTCTAATAAGTGCCCTCTAAATCCTAAAACTTAATGAGATTATATTTAGCTTCAGCAAGATTAGAACAGAAAGAACAATTAGTAATAACAAGTTCTTCCAAATCTTTCACCTTTTGTTCCATATTCTTGATATTATCAAAAGATTTTTAAAGTAGTTTCTATTCCAAGTGATATTATTTTGTAACCCTTTTAAGCTTAAAATCTCATCATACCAAATGCAGAATCATCGGGAGAAGAACACAATTATAAGCAATAACATCAAGAAAACTTTTATCTTGTAACCATATTTTGAAAAAAAAATTTTTATGACATTATTGTTATGAACATCATCCTTAATAGAAACCAAAAGATGAGCATCATTTGAGAGAGTTCTACTAAGATGCACAATCAAAGTTAATGGCTAACAATTTAACAAATAATTATTAAATAGTGCACGATCAAACAGTTGCCATAATCTATGATTATTCCAGGTAAATTGAGAACCAATGAAACCAACATCATAAATATTACAATCCAAAATCATATTTGCAAAATCTTCTATTTAATGTAAATTTGGCAAAGAACCTTTCCTTTCATTCAAAAAAAGGACCATATTGAAATCCCACTAATAATCCAAGAATTATTAACAATAAAAAACAAAATTCAATAATTGATCCCAAGAATTCTCCTCCCTAACTTATTACAAGCGGCATAAACAAAAGAGCCAAAAGCATGATAATAAACCAAATGAAATATCCTTAATAACTTGATGAAAATCATTAATAACATTAGTAGAAAAGAGATATTCCAAAATAACCAAATGTTATTATTGTTATGAAATAAAAATTGCTAAAACCAATCATCCTCAGCATGCATTATTTTAGAAGAAAAAAAAAAGAATAACCAAGAAACCAACATTATAAATTCTATAAAGATTCTTAATTCTATTTCTAACAAGTACCAATGCCCCTCACATTCCAAATAAGAAAGTTAAACATTAATTTTTATTAGGCAAAGAAGATGAAGAAGATCAAGTAGATCTAGAAACTTTAGGAGGAAAATTTTTAAACTATTTTTTACTTTTCACAAAAGTAGGTTGAAAATCAGTCTTATTTTCCATGGATTGATCATCATAAAAGTTTTTGTCATCATTATTAACAATATATTTAGGATAAGATCCCATTTGACAATAAGATAAATCCTCATTCTCCATTAAATGAGAATTATCACTAAGCAAATACCATCAGATAATAGTTAAAGAAAGGAAATAGATTTATTAACCAAACAAAAACTTGGTTGCCATTATCAACTCCATACCATCATTCTTGCCCAAATTCAAAGAAGATAAAAACAAGATTTTCTTTTAAAATTTTTTCAAAATAAAGAAACATTTTCTATAATATTTTAGCAACTTTTATCACAAATCTCCTTAGAATCGAAACTAAAATAGGAAAATCATCCACTTGCAAATTTTAGAATATAAATAATAGCATTCAAAACCTGATTACACTCCAAGACAGTTACATAAGAATTTTTAACAAGGTTATCACTACCACTTACATTTGGAACAACATTAGAAACATTAGGAACATCATTAGAAACATCAACAATTTCATTCCTTAAATTATCCTTTTCATTTAAAGCAGAATTTCTTTAATCAATTTTTAAATCTATAATTTTGCCAACAACCTTAAGATCTCTAACCACTTTCTTTCGAAGATGTTGATGAGGAACAAAACATTCTGATACATCATGCCCATGAGTTTTGCAATGATTGTAGAAAGCAGGGATGTTTTTAAACTCAACTTGCTAGAAATATCCATATTTCTATCAATCCACACCTCCTTAGGATTTTCTTTGTTACATCAATTTCAAGGATCGAGCAATCGATGGCTGGATTTGGTTTTTGCTTGATCGATTACAGGTCTACCAAAATAGAACTCACAACATGCAATTGATAATTAATAAAGTGAACCTAAAATTAGGTAAAGATAAACAAGTGCTTTATAGAGATTCCATTTTAAAGTCCAAAAAATTGAGTCCATTTAAGAATACATATTTGATAGTTTTTAGCATAATAAGATCGGTGAGCAAAGTTACGACTATAATCAAGGTCATTAGACAATTTAATCAGCACATGTCTACCATCTAGTAAACCAATAAAAAAATAATAGAAATATTCAAATCATGATAGAAAAATCAAACTTCCTCCATAGTAGGATCGAAAGAAAATTTTCCAATCAAAGTATACGCATAAGGCTCGACTAGTTTTTTAGTATCCAAGTCAGAGCACATAATAGCTGAAACACCTTTGAAGGTCATATGAACCAAGTTTAAATAAAGATTAGAAATAGTTGAAGAGTCCTTACCAGATAAGGCATCTTTGAAGGATTTAGAGGCAAAAGGTTTAGCTATACCCAAAGAATTAGAAGCTTGACTAGAGAATTAGGTTTTCCTAAGTATTAGTAGACAATGGTAAATGAACTTAAGAACAAACAAGGATCGACCTAAGGTAGAAGATTCAAAGCCAAACTAGAAGAAATTTCTAGAAAATTAGCACATAAACATCGAGAAGGAGTACGAAAAGGAAAGGGATTCAAGAATCACCAGAGCTCGAAATGGGAAGGGGTCATGGGATGGGTTTAGATTTTTATTTTAGTTTTTAGTTTATTACTGGGTTTAGGGGTTTACGTATTTTTAGTTATTGGTTTAGCATAGTTAGTTCTTTAGGTTTCTTTTACTAATTTTATTTTTAGGGTTTAGGTGTTTTAGTTAATTTTTATTTATTAGATATTATTTTTAGTTTATTTTTAGTTATTATCAGGTTATTATTATTATTATTGGGCTTAGGTTTAGTTTTTTTTTTTTGGGAGGAAGGGGGTATGTTTTTTTATTAGTTTTAGTTTTATTTAGGGATTTTTATTATTTTTATTTTAGTTTTTTTTAGTTTTATTAGTTAGGTTTTTATGTTTCATTTAGTTTTTTATTAGTTTTTTAAAATTTTTTTTTGTTTTTTATAAGTTTTAATAATTTTTTAATTAGTTTAGCTATTATTATTTTTAGTTTTTTTTAGGGGGGGTTCGATTTTATTATTGGGTTTAGGATTTTTTTTTAGTTTTCTTTTGGGTTTAGGTTCTTTTTTAAGGTTTAGGTTTTTATTAGTTTTTTATAAGGGTTTTAGTTTAGTTTTAGTTTTTAATTTTAGTTTTAGTTTTAGCTTTATTATTTTTAGGTTTTAGTTTTTTAGTTTTAATTTGGGGGTTTAGCAAAGCGGGAGGTGGTGGGTGGAGAGGGGGTTTAGTTTACTTTTTTTACTAGTTTTAGTTTTTTAGTTTTTTAGTTAGGGGTTTAGGGTTGTATGTTTAGGAATGTAGGGTTTAAGATTAATTTTAGGTTTTAGGTTTAGGGTTTAGGTTTAGGATTTAGTGTTTAGGGATTAGGGTTTTAGGTTTAGGGTTTTTTTAATTAAGTAAATTGGTAGGTTTGTGTTTATTTAGTTTATATTATATTTTTATTTAGGTTTATTTTTTAATTTTATTCAATTTAGTTTATTTATTTTTATTTAGTTTTTAATTTTTGTTTATTTTTTAGGATTAGGTTTAGGTTTATGCTTATTTTTTTAGTTTAGTTTAATTTTTATTTTATTTTTTAAGTTTAAGTTTTACTTTTATTATTAGGTTTAGGGTTTAGGTTTTATTTAGGTTTAGGTTTAGGTTTTTATTTTATCTTTTTGGGTTAAGATTTTAGGTTTTTATTTTAGGTTTATTTTTAGGTTTTATTTTTTTATTTTATGTTTAGCTTTATTTTTTTGTTTATTTTATTATATTTAGTTTATGGTTTAGTTTTATTTTATTTTAAGTTTAGGTTTAAGATTTATTTATTATAGTTTAGTTTATTTTAGTTTGGTTTTGGTTTTTTTTTAGTTTAGGGTTTATGTTTTATATTTTATTTTTTTAGGTATATTTTTTAGGTCTTGGTTTTTATTTAATTTTTATTTTATTTTATTTTTGGTTGAAGTTTTATTTTATTTAGGTTTTTATTTTTAGGTTTATTTTATTTTTTAGTTTAGTTTAAGTTTTTATTTATTTTGTTTTAGTTTAGTTTAGTTTTAGTTTAGTTTTTATTTTTATTATTTTATTTTATTTTTAGGTTTAGGTTTTGGTTTTAGTATATGTTTTTATCTTATTTATTTTTTTTATTTTATTTAGGTTTAGCTTTTTTTTATTTATTTTATTTTTAGATTTTATTTAGTTTAGGTTTAGGTTTTTAAGTTTTTAGGGTTTAAGGTTTAGGGTTTAGGGTTTAGGGTTTAGGGTTTGGGATTCAGGATTTGGGCTTTAGGGTTATAGGTTTTATGGTTTAGGGTTTAGGGTCATAGGGTTTAGGGTTTAAGGTTCAGGGTTAGGGTTTTTTTATTTAATTTTATTTAATTTTTAAATTTTTTTTAATTAAGTAAACAGGTAAGTTTATGTTTATTTAGTTTATTTTTTATTTATTTTATTATATTTTACTTTTATTTTTATTTAAGTTTATTTTTATTTTTATTTAATTTAGTTTATTTATTTTAGGTTTATTTATTTTAATTTATGTTTTCTATTTTAGTTTATTTTTTAGGTTTATGTTTTGGTTTAGGTTTAAGTTTATTTTTTAGTTTAGTTTTATTTTTATTTTATTTATTAGGTTTACATTTTATTTTTTATTTTTAGGTTTAGGTTTAGGATTTTATTTTATTTATTTAGGTTTTATTTTTAGGTTATATTTTTAAGTTGAAGTTTAGATTTATTTTTAGTTTATTTTATTTTATCTTGATTTAGTTTATTTTAGTTTAGGTTTAGATTTATTTTATTTTTGTTTTAGGTTTAGGTTTTATTTTTTTTATTTTTAGGTTTATTTTTTAGGTTTAGGTATTTATTTAGTTTTTATTTTATTTTGTTTTAGATTTAGTTTTTATTTTATTTAGGTTTTTTTAGTTTAGTTTAGGTTTTTATTTATTTTATTTTACTTTAGTTTTTATTTTTATTTTATTTTCTTTTTTAGGTTTAGGTTTTAGTTTATGTTTTTATTTTATTTTGGTTAAGGTTTTTTTATTTATTTTATCTTTAGGTTTTATTTAGTTTAAGTTTAGGTTTTTAGCTTCTTAGGTTTTAGGGTTTAAGGTTAGTTTAGGGATTAGAGTTTAGGGTTTAGAATTTGGGGTTTTGGGGTTTGGGGTTTAGGGTTTAGGGTTTAGTGGTTAGGGTTTAAGGTTTACATTTTATGGTTTCTAATTTAGGGTTTATGGTTTAGTTTTTAGGTATAGGGTTTAGGTTTTAGTTTAGTGTTTAGGGTTTTATTTTTTTTTAACAGAGAACAAATTCAAATTCAATATTTCTTCTTTTCATTTTCATCAACCAAGTAACACACCAAGTTTAGTGTTTAGGGTTTAGGTTTACTTATTAGTTGTGTCTTATTTATATTTTATTTTCTAGGTTTAGGTTTTATTTTTTTATTTTTTGGTTTAGGTTTAGGTATTATTTTTATTTTTTTAGGTGTAGGTTTTAAGTTTATTTTTAGGTTATATTTTTTAGTTTAGGTTTTGGTTTGATTTTAATTTATTTTATTTTATTTAGATTAGGTTTAGGTCTAAGTTTAATTTATTTTTGGTTTAGGTTTAGGTTTTATTTATTTTAGCTTAATTTATTCTAGTTTAGGTTTAGGTTTATTTTATTTTGTTTTTTTATTTTTATTTTAACTTTAGGATTTAGGTTTTATTTTTTATTTATTTTTAGGTTATTTTTTAGGTTTAGGTTTTTATTTAGTTTTATTTTATTTTATTTTAGCTTTATTTTTTTATTTTATGTTTAGTTTGTATTATATTTAGGTTTTTTATTCTTAGGTTTATTTTATTTTTTAGTTTAGTTTAGGTTTTTATTTATTATATTTAAGTTTACTTTTATTTTCTTAATTTTATTTTATTTTTAGGTTTAGGTTTAGGTTTAGTTTAGGTATTTATTTTATCTTATTTTATTTAGGCTTTGGTTTTGTTTGTTTATTTTAATTTTAGGTTTTACTTAGTTTAAGCTTATGTTTTTAGGTTTGTAGGATTTAGGGTTTAGGGTTTAAGGTTTATGGTTTAGGGTTTAGGGTTTAAGGTTTTATGGTTTATGATTTATGATTAGGGTTTAGGGTTTAGGGTTTAGTGTTTAGGCTTTAGGCTTTAGGGTTAAGGGTTTAAGGTTTAGGGTTTAGGGTTAGTTTAGGGTTTAAGGTTAGCTTAGTGTTTAGGGTTACATTAGGATTTAAGGTTTAGGGCTTAGGGTTTAGGGTTTTTAGGATTTAGGGTTTAGGGCTTTAGGGTTTAGGGTTTAGGGTTTAAGGTTTAAGGTTAGGGTTAGGGTTTAGGATTTAGGGTTTAGGGTTTAGGATTTAGCGTTTAGGGATTAGGGTTTAGGATTTAGGTTTTAGGCCTAGTTCAGTGTTTAGTGTTTAGGGTTAAGGTTTAGGGTTTCTTAGGGTTTAGGGTTTAGGGTTGTAAGTTTAAGGTTTTTGGTTTTTTAGGATTTAGGGTTTAGGGTTTAGGGTTTTTGGTTTTTTAGGGTTTAGGGTTTAGGGTTTAGGGTTTAAGGAAAGTTTTAGGGTTTAGAGTTTTTTGGAAAAAAAATAATAAGTAAACTAGTAGGTTTAGGTTTATTTAGTTTATATTTTATTTATTTTACTTTTTACTTTTTTATTTATATTTTGGTTTATTTTTTTATTTTGTTTAGTTTATTTATTTAGGTTTTATTTATTTTAGTTCATGTTTTTTTATTTTAGTTTATTTTTTAAGTTTAGGTTTAAATTTATGTTTATTTTTAGTTTAGTTTTATTTTTTTAGTTTTTAGGTTTTGGTTTTATTTTTTATTTTTAGGTTCAGGTTTAGGTTTTTATTTTATTTTCTTAGTTTAGGTTTTCCATTTTTATTTTAGGTCTATTTTTAGTTTTATTATTTAGTTTATGTTTAGGTTTATTTTTAGTTTATTTTATTATATTTGGTTTAGGGTTTAGGTTTAGTTTATTTTGGGTTTAGGTTTAGGTTTTGTTTAATTTTGTTATGTTTATTTTAGTTTAGTTTATTTTAGTTTAGGTTTAGGTATATTTTATGTTCTTTATTTTAATTTATTTATTTTTTAGTTTAGGGTTTAGGTTTTATTTTTTATATATTTTTAGGTTTATTTTTTTGGTTTAAGTTTTTATTTTATTTTATTCTAGGTTTAGTTTATTTTTATTTTACGTTTAGGTTTTATATTTTTTAGGTTTACTTTATTTTCTAGTTTAGTTTATGTTTTTCTTTATTTTAATTTAGTTTAGTTTTCATTTTTTTTATTTTATTTTATTTTTAGATTTATATTTAGGTTTTAATTTAGGTTATTAATTTATTTTATTTAGGTTTTGGTTTTCTTATTTATCTTATTTTTAAGTTTTATTTAGTTTAGGTTTAGGATTTTAGGTTTTTAGGGTTTTTGGTTTAGGGTTTAGGGTTTAGGGTTTATGGTTTAAGGTTTAGGGTTTGGGGATTTAGGGTTTAGGGTTTAGGGTTTAGGGCTATAGGTTTTAAGGTTTAGGGTTTAGGGTTTAGGGTTTAGGGTTTAGGGTTTCGGATTTTAGGTTTTAAGTCTTAGGGTTTAGAGTTGTAGGTTTAGGGTTTAGGGTTAGAGTTTTTTTTCTTTTTATTTCATCTTTTAATGGTTTAGGGTTATAGGTTTAGGGCTATAGGTTTAGTGTTTAGGATTAGTTTTAGGGTTTAAGGTTTGAGGTTTAGGGTTTATGGTTTAGGATTTAGGGCTTAGGTTTAGGGTTTAGGGTTTAGAGTTTTTTTTTTAATTAAGTAAAGCGATATGCTTAGGTTTATTTAATTTATTTAGTTTATTTATTTTAATTTTTTTAGGTTTATTATTTATTTTTATTTAGTTTGGTTTATATTTTTCTTTAAGTTTTTTATTTAGTTTATTTTTTAGGTTTAGGTTTTGGATTTTCTTTATTTTTTAGTTTATTTTATTTTTATTTTTTTATATGTTTAGGTTTTATTTTTTATTTTTAGGTCTAGATTTAGGGTTTTATTTTTTATTTTTTGGTTTAAGTTTTAGGTTTTTATTTTAGGCTTATTTTTAGGTTTTATTTTTAGTTTATATTTACATTTATTTTTAGTTTATTTTATTTTATTTTATTTAGCTTAGGTTTTGGTTTAGGTTTTGGTTTTATTTATTTTAGTTTAGTTTATTTTTGTTTAGGTTTAGGTTTATTTTATTTTGTTTATTTTTTTAGGTTTAGGATTATTTTAGTTTATGATTTAGGTTTTTTTAATTTATTTTAGGTTTATTTTATTTTTATTTTAGGTTTAGTTTTTATTTTATTTAGGTTTTTTATGATTAGGTTTATTTTATTTTTTAGTTTAGTTTAGGTTTTTATTTTTTTTATTTTTTTTTTATTTTTATTTTTAATTTTATTTTATTATATTTTTAACTTTAAGTTTAGGTTTAGGTTTAGGTTTAGGTTTTAGTTTATTTTAGTTTATGTTTAGGTTTATTTTATATTGTTACTTTTATTTTTATTTTTATTTAAAGTTTTTTTTTTAAAGTTTAGTTAGGTTTATTTTAATTTATTTTAGGTTTATCTTTTGGTTTATTTTAGGTTTAGTTTTTGTTGTTTTCTTTTACTTTAGGTTTATTTTATTTTTTAATTCGTTTAGTTTTATTTTATTTAGGTTATTTATTTTAGTTTAGTTTAGGTTTTATTTATTTTATTTAGTTTATTTTCTTTTTATTTTTATTTTAGGTTTTCGTTTAGTTTTTAGTTTTAATTTATGTTTTTATTTTATTTTATTTTTGTTTAGGTTTTTTTTATTTATTTTATTTTTAGGTTCTATATAGTTTAGGTTTAGGTTTTAAGCTTTTTAGGATTTAGGTTTTAAAGTTAGTTGAGGATTTAGGGTTTGCATTTTGGGGTTTAGGGTTTAGGTTTAGGGTTTAGGGTGTAGGCAATAGGTTTTAAGGCTTAGGGTTTATTGTTTAGGGTTTAGGGTTTAGGGTTTTTAGGGTTTAGGGTTTAAGGCTGAGGGTTTATGTTTTAGGTCCAGGTTTGAGGTTATAGTTTAGGGATTACAGTTTTTTGTTTTTTTTAACATGAACAAATTCATATTCAACATTTCTTCATTTTGATTTCATCAACCAAGTAACACGCCAAGTTTTCCAAGACACAAGCGATGACATAAATAAAAAATGATCATGCATAGAGCAAAACCAAAGACAGTTCCATAAGCAGTGGATTAGTTTATTTTCTCCAGCCTATGACCGGCCTCTCGGTAGTGGGATTCACCATCATATCCCATCTCTCCCTCCGCCACCACCACTATAACCATTTTCCCACCAGTAACCACCTGCTCGACCACCACCATATCCACCATTTAGATCCCTTGCCACCTATTCTTGCCTTTGCCTTTGTCTTTCCAGCGCAGGTTTGATGATGTTCCTATAATCAAGGTTTTGCCCATTGTTAGTGTTTAGGTTTAGGTTTAGGTTTACTAGGTTATATGGTTTAAGTTTATCTTTTCAAATTTATTTAGTTACTTTAGGTTTAGGTTTATGGTTTGGGGTTTTGAGTATAGGGTTTAGGGTTTAGGGATTAGGGTTTAGGGTTTAAGGTTTTAGGGTTTTAGAGTTTACGCTTTTAGGGTTTAGGGTTTAGGGTTAGGTTTAGGGTCTTTTTAAGGATTAGGGTTGAGGGTTGCAGGTTTAGTGTTGTAGGTGTAAGGTTTAGGGTTTAGGGTTTAGAGTTAGTTTTAAGGTTTACCGTTTAGGGTTTTCTTTTTTTAAAAAAACATTAAATAAACAGGTAGGTTTAGTTTATATAATTTATTATTTTAATTATTTTTGTTTTTTTCTTTATTATTTTCATTTTGTTATATATTTATTTTATTTAGTTCAGTTTATTTATTTTAGTTTAGGTTTTTTATTTCAGTTTATTTTTTAGGTTTAGGTTTAGGTTTTTATTTTATTTTTTTAGGTTTATGTTTTAGGTTTTTATTTTGTTTATTTTTTTAATTTTAGTTTAGTTTTTTTAGCTTAGTGTTTAGGTTTTATTTTTTTATTTATTTTTAAGTTTTATTTTTAGGCTTATTTTTTAGGTTTAGGTTTTTATTTATTTTTTATTTTATTTTCTTTTAGGTTTATTTTATTTTTATTTTACGTTTAGTTTTTATTTTAATAAGACTTTTTATTCTTAGGTTTATTTTATTTTATTTAGTTTAGCTTAGGTTTTAAATTATTTTATTTTAGTTTATTTTTATTTTTTATTTTATTTTAATTTTAGGTTTAAGTTTAGGTTTTAATTTAGGTTTTTATTTTATATTATTTTTTATTTTAGTAAGGTTCACATTTTTTTAATTATTTTATTTTTAGGTTTTATTTAGTTATGATTTAAGATTTTAGGTTTTTGGGGTTTAGGGTTTTCGGTTTAGGGTTTAGGGTTTAGGATTTTAGGGTTTAGGGTTTAGGGTTTAGGGTTTAGGGTTTAGTGTTTAGGCTTTACGGTTTAGGGTTTTTCAGATTTAAGATTTAGGGTTTGGGGTTTAGGTTTAGTTTAGTTTAGGTTAGGGTTTAGGGTTAGGTTTAAATTTAGTTTAAGGTTTAGTTTAGTTTAGGGTTTAGGGTTTAGGTTTTGGGTTTAGGGTTTAGGGTTTAGGTTTGGGTTTTAAGTTTAGGTTTAAGTTCAGTTTAGGTTTGGTTTTAATTTTCTTTAAATTAAATAAATTTGTAGGTTTATGTTTTTTTAGTTTAATTTTTTTTTTTTTACCTAGGTTAATTTTTTTTATATTTACTTTAATTTATTTATTTTAGTTTAATTTTTAGATTTAGGTTTAGGTTTAGTTTTATTTTTATTTTATTTTTTAGCTTTATGTTTTATTTTTTATTTTTAGGCTTAGGTTTAGGTTTTTATTATATTTTTTTAGGTATAGGTTTTAGGTTTTTTTTATTTTGGTTTTTTTAGGTATTTAGGTTCAGTTCATTTTAGTTTATTTTATTTTATTTAGTTTTGGTTTAGGTTTAGGTCTAGGTTTACTTTATTTTAATTTTAGGTTTTGTTTATTTTAGTTTAATTTATTTTAGTTTAGGTTTAGGTTTATTTTTTTTATTTTAGGTTTAGTTTTTTTTTAGTTTATAGTTTATGGTTTATTTTTTATTTATTTTTAGGTTTATTTTATAAGTTTAGCTTTCTATTTAGTTTTTATTTTAATTTATTTTAGGTTTATTTTATCTTTAGTTTAGGTTTAGCTTCTATTTTATTTAGGTTTTTTATTTTTTTAGTTTAGTTTTGGTTTTTATTTATTTTATTTTAACTTTGTTTTTAATTTTTATTTTATTTTCTTTTTAGGCTTAGGATTAGGTTTATGTTTTTTTATTTATTTTATTTTTAGGTTTTCTTAGTTTAGCTTTAGGTTTCTAGGTTTTAGGGTTTAGGGTTTAGCATTTAAGGTTTAAGGTTTAAGGTTTAGGATTTAGGTTTTGGGGTTTAGGGATTAAGGTTTAGGGTTTAAGCTTTAGGGTTTTATGGTTGTAGGCTTAGGATTTAGGGTTCTAGTTTTAGGGTTTAGGGTTTAAATTTTTTTTTTATTTTTTATTTTATTTTTTATTTTTTTAAATTAAAATTGAGTAAGTTTTGGTTTATTTAGTTTATTTTTTAATTATTTTTGTTTATTTTATTTTTTATTTTTATTTAGGTTTAATTTTATTTTTATTTAGTTTAGTCTATTTATTTTAGGTTTATTTATTTTAGTTTTTTTAGGTTTAGGTTTAGGTTCATGTTTAGGTTTAGGTTTTTTTTTTAGTTTAGTTTTATTTTTATTTTATTTTTTAGATTAGGTTTCATTTTTAATTTTTTGGTTTAGGTTTAGGTTTTAGGTTTTTATTTGAGGTTTATTTTTAGCTAATATTTTTTACTTTAGATTTAGGTTCATTTTTAGTTTATTTTATTTTATTTAGTTTAAGTTTATGTTATGTATAGTTTATTTTAGGTTTAGGTTAATGTTTTATTTATTTTAGTTTAGTTTATTTTAGTTTAGGTTTATTTTATTTTTATTTTAAGTTTAGGTTTTTTTTTAGTTTAGGGTTTGCGTTTTAATTTTTATTTATTTTTTGATCTATTTGTTAGGTTTAGGTTTTTATTTAGTGTTTATTTTATTTTATTTTAAGTTTATTTTATTTTTATTTTAGGTTTAGTTTTTATTTTAGTTAGGTTTTTAAATTTTTTAGTTTAGTTTAGGATTTCATTTATTTTATTTTAGTTTAGTTAATATTTTTTATTTTATTTTCTTCTTTAGGTTTTGGTTTTGGTTTAGGTTTTAGTTTATGTTTTTGTTTTATTTTATCTATTTATTTTCTTTTAGATTAGGTTTTATATTTATTTTATTTTTAGTTTTCATTTAGTTTAGGGTTTAGGTTTTAGGTTTTTAATTTAGTTTTATTTTTAGGTTTAATTTTTTAGTTTACATTTAGGTTTATTTTTAGTTTATTTTATTTTATTTAGTTTAGGGTTTAGGTTTAGTTTATTTTAGGCTTAGGTTTAGGTTTTATTTATTTTAGTTTAGTTTATCTTAGTTTAGGTTTAGGTTTATTTTATTTTATTTATTTTATTTTTATTTTAGTCTAAGTTTTTATTTTTAGTTTATGGTTTGGGTTTTATTTTTTATTTATTTTTAGGTTTTATTTTTAGGTTTATTTTTTTGGTTTAGGTTTTTATTTAGTTTTTATTTTATTTTATTTTAGGTTTATTTTTTTATTTTACATTTAGTTTTTATTATATTTAGGTTTTTTATTCTTAGCTTCATTATATTTTTTAGTTTAGTTTAGGTTTTTATTTATTTAATTTAGTTTATTTTTAGTTTTATTTATTTTATTTTTAGGTATAGCTTTCATTTTTAGTTTAGGTGTTGATTTTATTTTATTTTATTTTATTTAGGTTTAGGTTTTTCTATTTATTTTATTTTTAGGTATTATTTACTTTAGGTTTAGTTTATTAAGTATTTAGGGTTTACGGTTTACTGTTTTAGGCTTAGGATTTATGGTTTAGGGTTGTAGGTTTAAGGTAAATTTTATGGTTTATGGTTTAGAAATTAGAGTTTAGGGTTTAGGGTTTTTTTAAAAATTAAGTAAACTGGTAGGTTTAGGTTTATTTAGTTTATTTTTATGTATTTTAGTTTATTTTATTTTTTTTTTATTTATGATTATTTTATATTTAGTTTAGTTTATTTATTTTAGGTTTTTTTTATTTTAGATTAGGTTTATTTATTTTAGTTTATTTTTTAGGTTTCAGATTAGGTTTATGTTTATTTTCTAGTTTAGTTTAGTGTTTTTTTTTATTTTTTTATTTTAAGGTTTAGGTTTTTTTTCTTAGGTTTAGGTTTAGGTTTTTATTTTATTTTTTCAGGTTCAGGTTTTAGGTTTTTATTTTAGGTTTATTTTTAGGTTTTAGTTTTTAGTTTAGGTTTAGGTTTATTTTTATTTATTTTATTTGGTTTGGTTTAGGGTTTAGGTTTACTTTATTTTAAGTTTAGGTTTATGTTTTATTTATTTTAGTTTAGCTTATTTTAGTTTAGGTTTAGGTTTATTTTATTTTGTTTATTTTAGGTTTAGGTTTTTATTTTAGTTTATGGATTAGGTTTTATTTTTTTATTTATTTTTGGGTTTTATTTTTTAGGTTTAGGTGCTTATTTACTTTTTATTTTATATTATTTTATTTTTATTTTACATGTAGTTTTTATTTTATGTACGTTTTTCCTTTTTAGGCTTATTTTATTTTTTAGTTTAGTTTATGTTTTTATTTATTTTATTTTAGTTTATTTTTTATTTTTTATTTTATTTTGGTTTAGGTTTTCTTATTTATTTAATTTTGATGTTTTATTTAGTTTAGGTTTAGGTTTTTAGCTTTTTGGGGTTTAGGGTTTAGCGTTAAGGGTTTAGGGTTAGTTCAGGGTTTAGGGTTTAGAGTTTAGGGTTTAGGGTTTTGGTTTTGGGGTTTAGGATTTTGGGTTTAGGGTTTAGGGTTTAGGGTTTAGGTTTTAGGGTTTAGGTTTAGGGTTTAGGGTTTTAGGGTTTAAGGTTTAAAGTTTAGGGTATTTAGGTTTTAGGGTTTAGGTTTTAGGTTGAAGGTTCAGGTTTTAGTTTAGGGTTTTTGGTTTTTTTTAATAGAGAACTAATTCATATTCAACATTTCATCTTTTTGATTTCATCAGCCAAGAACACACCAAGTTTTCTAAGACAAAAGTGATGACATATATCAAAAATGAGCACCCATAAAGCAAATCAAAAAACCTAGATAACTAGAACCGTCTCTACTGTGAAGACTTAGTTTCATAAGCAGTAGATTAGATCAGCTGATCTTCTATTTCTCTAGTTCCCATCATAACCACCGCATCCTCTCAAGTAGTGGGATCCACCATCATATCCCCTATCTCTCCCTCTACCACTACAACAGTTGTAACCTAAATCGCTCCTTTTGCCTCCATAACCACCACTGCTCTAACAACCACCTCCATATCCACCATCAGCTCTAGATCCCCCACCACCACTGCAATAACTACCACCTCCGCCTTCGCCTCCACAGATCTAGGCGCCTAGTTAGCGGTGATCTTCACAGGTTATTCTTGGGTTTAGGTTTAGGTTTAGGTTTATTAGGTTTTAAGGTTTAAGTTTATTTTAAATTTATTTAGTTAGGTTTAGGTTTAGGGTTTAGGGTTTATGGGATGGTTTAGGGTTTAGTTTTTTTAGGTTTATTTTAAAGTTTTTTAATTTTAGGTTTAGGGTTTAGGTTTGGGTTTAAGTTTATGGATTAGGTTTAGGGTTTAGGGTTTTTTTTTTATTTATTTAGTTTTTATTATTATTTATTATTTAGTTTATAGTTTATTTTTATTTTATTATTTATTTTTTTATTTATTTTAGTATTTTATTTTATTAGTTTATTTTTTTTTATTTTAGGTTTAATTTTATTATGTTTTAGGTTTAGGTTTAAATTTATTTTATTTATTTTTTTAGGTTTATTTTTTATTTATTTTAGGTTTATTTTATTTTTAGTTTAGGTTTAGGTTTAGGTTTTTTTTTATTTATTTTAGTTTTTTAGTTTATTTTTAGGTTTAGGTTATTATTTAGTTTATTTTTATTTATTTTAGGTTTATTTTATTTTTATTTTGTTTAGGTTTTTATTTTTATTTAGGTTTTTTTATTTAGGTTTATTTTATTTTTTATTTAGGTTTTATTTATTTTATTTTAGTTTATTTTATTAGTTTATTTATTTTAGTTTATTTATTTTAGTTTAGGTTTTTTTATTTTATTTATTTTTATATTTTATTTAGGTTTAGTTTATTTTATTTTAGGTTTAATTTATTTTAGGTTTAGGTTTTAGGTTTTTTGGGTTTAGATTAGGTTTAGGTATAGGTTTAGTTTTAGGTTTAAGTTTTAGGATTAGGTTTAAGTTAGGTTTAGTGTTTAGGGTTTAAGGTTTAGCTTTAGGGTTTAGGTTTAGGTTTAGGTATAGGTTTAGGTTTTAGGGTTTAGTGTTAGTTAGTTAGGTTTAAAACTTTAAACTTTAGGGTTTAGGGGTTTTAGGTTTTGTTTAGCTTAGTTAGTTTAGGTTTAGAGTTTTAAGTTTTAGGTTTAGGTTTATATAGTTTAGTTTAGGGTTTATTTAGTTTAAGTTTAGGTTTAGAGTTTAGGGTTTAGGTTTAGGTTTTTTGGATTTAGGTTCTGATTTAGTTTAGGGTTAGTTTTAGGGTTTAGGTATAAGGTTTTTAGGGTTTGGTTTAGGATTTTATAGGGTTGAGTTTTAAATAAAATTAAGTAAACTGGTAGGTTTAGGTTTATTATTTAGTTAGTTTATTTTTTCTGTATTTTAGTTTATTTTATTTTTATTTTTTTAGGTATATTTTTATTTTATTTAGTTATGTTTATTTATTTTAGTTTAGGTTTTTAATTTTTTTTTTTTTTTAGGTTTAGGTTTAGGTTTAAGCTTATTTTTGTTTAGTTTTATTTTTATTTTATTTTATAGATTTAGGTTTTATTTTTTATTTTTAGGTTTAGGTTTAGGTTTTTATTTTATTTTTTTAGGCTTATGTTTTAGTTTTTTATATTAGGTTTTTTTTTTAGTTTTTTTTTAGTTTAGGTTTAGGTTTATTTTACTTTATTTATTTAAAGTTTAGATTTAGTTTATCTTAGGTTTAGGTTTAGGTTTTATTTATATTAGTTTAGGTTTATGTTTATTTTATTTTGTTTATTTTAGGTTTAGGTTTTTTTTTTAGTTTAGGGTTTTTGTTTTATTTTTTATTTATATTTATGTTTATTTTTTAGGTTTAGGTTTTTATTTAGTTTTTATTTTATTTTATTTTAGATTTATTTAATTTTTATTTTAGTTTAGTTTTATTTTGTTTTGGTTTTTTTTTTAGGTTTATTTTATTTTTTAGTTTAGTTTAGGTTTTATTTATTTTATTTTAATTTTTTTATTTTTATTTTATTATTATACTTTATATGTTTAGGTTTAGGTTTTAGTTTAAGTTTTTATTTTATTTTTTTATTTTATTTTATTTAGGTTTAGGTTTTTTATTTATTTTATTTTTAGGTTTTATTTAGTTTAGGTTTAGGTTTTTAAGTTTTTAGGGTTTAGGGTTTGGGGTTTACGGTTTAAGGTTTAGGGTTGTAAGTTTTAGGGTTTAGGGTTTATTTTAGGGTTTAGGGTTTTTACGGTTTAGGGTGTTGGGTTTAGGTTTTAGGGTTTAGCTTTAGGGTTCAGGTTTTAGTTTATGGTTTAGGTTTTTTGGTTTTGATTTTAATAGAAAACAAATTTAGATTCAATATTTCTTCTTTTTGATTTCATCAACCAAATAACAAACCAGGGAAGTGAGGTAATCAAATGACCACCATGGGGCTAGCTAAAGCCTCGTGTTCCTGTGATGTCCAGACTATATACCCATTACCATTCAATCTTATATAAATCAACACATGAATAGAGGAAAGAGAACTCAACATTCATGCACTTAAGCTATAAGAATATGCATTTGTTATGTATTTATAACTAACATCATAACACATATTATTATTCATTTATAAGCTTTTGAAAAATACATTTAGATTTAATAATGATAATAGCCACACATATATTAAATTAAATCAACACATGCAAGCTTACATAAAGAAAATCCATTTTATTTTACATGATTTTGAAAAGATGGATGCATGAATTCAAATGACATACTGAATTTTACATGATTGGAAAGAGGACAATCCAATATATGCATGTGATTCATTCAACCAAACTAGTTCTTAAGGACTATCAAATCAAATAAAAGTTTTTAAAGCAAACCAAAGCTTCTTTATTAATTAAGTTTTGGATTTGATTTGATTTAAAAAGGAGAAGAGAAATCATCACTTGTTGATTTAAACCCATTCCCACATTAGTGATTTGATTTAATTTAAGAGAATGTAATTAAGTTGATTTTATGGGTTAATTAAGTTGAACTTTTAATTAGATGTATTAATTACCCTTACCTATGTCACCTAAAGTAATTAACTAAATAATTATGAGCCAACATGATATGGATATAAAATAAACTTGCAATAATACTAGGAAATAAAAGTGGCCTAATGCATTTGGCTCATGATTAATAGTTAATTAGATTAAAAGACATAATTAATTACTCTTATGGTTTTTCCACACATCTGGACTAACCATTATTTCATTAAACTCCTTTAGGTTATTAAACAACTAAAGATCTACCCCATGATTTAATTAATTAAGGTCTAATGTGATTATTATTTTAATTTGATTAAGTGATTTAATTAACTAGTAAATCTTAATTAATTTCATTTTAAAATAGAGTGAAATGAACTTAGGGAAAGGGGTCCCAACCCTATACCTTAGTTTTCTTACTATTGAATAATGACTAATAAACTTAATTAACCAATTTGATACTATTCATGGTATTAATTAATCCTTAATTAACTTAAAAAAGACGTTAAGGTTTAATTAGTTAATTTTCCTAATTTAGTGAGCAATATATCCCAAGAAAATCATGGGAGGCAGAGGTCATCCCATTAAATTAACCCACAAAATTTGGGATTAATTGCTCATTTAATTAAGGAGTAATTAAGCTAATAAATTTTATAATTAAACCTTAATTACTATTCAAAATTAGGTAATATCATTTTTAATTAATTCTCTTCTTAAATACCTTTAAAATGAGTATTTGTTTTGAATTTTTTGATTTCCCTATGATTTTTTATGATTTTTATAAGTTTCAACCATTAAATTTGATTAATTAAGCAAATGAAAGCATACTTATTGGAGCCACGTGGCATGCTTTCCACGTGGCGCTGCAATATTGGGTACTTAAAACTTATCCAACACAGTGCCTATGTGGTAGCGGCGGACGTGCTTTCTCGTCCGCCATCCGTTCTAAGATCGGACGGCTACGATTAATCCCACAGGTTAATCGGATTAAATCAGATTGATCTAGCATTCTAATCACAATAGTCTATTTCGATCATGTAGAATAGACGGTACATGATCCAATGTCACATGAGTGAGGGAGAATGGAGTCCGCCAAATGCTCACTTGATCTGAGCTTTCCCGAGCTCGGATCAACTCCAAAAGGATCCCACACCTTCATGACATCGATCAGAGGGGATCCAACAGTCAAGATCACACGAGATGCAAGTTTTCTTCAAAAAGCTTCAACCCATTTTTTCTTAAGGATCTATTTTGGAAGCATGCCTCATCGGAGATCAAGACCGGAGGCTCGAACAATTGAGAAAGCTTCATCTAGTGGAGATGAAGCCCTCTTGAGCAGCAATTGGATCAATTCCTTGATGTTCGATTGGAAGGCCATGAACCGACAATTTGGAGATCAGCTTTGATCAAAATCCCACCTCCGGTGCTCAGGAAGCTTGAGAGATGATTCCTTCTTGCTCGACAAAGCCTATAGAAGGTGCATGCAAAGTTAATTTGAGTTTGATGGAGAAATGGGAAAGTTAGGTCAGAAATGGGAGTGTCCTATTTCATTATGGATGGGAATGACATTTTTTAATCAAGGAATGACCTTGGGAGCTTAAGGAATGGCTCTAACGGTCATAAATGATTTTGTGTGTGTTTAAGTGGAAATGAGGGAGTGTATACCCACAAAAATCTTGATCAGATGGTGGGATTGGGTTTGGGTTCTAGTGGCCATCCGACCATCTCAGGGAGTCATGGGTAGGGGAGGTGTGTTGGTTGCTTGGTTGAAGGTGTGGAGGTGCGCCAAGGAGGAATCATGGGTGTCCTATGGGTTTCAAATGCTCTAATGGGGAAGGTGAGGTGATTTCACCTCCCATTGTTCATGGCCGATCCAACCATCCCTTAGGTTAGGTTGGGAAGTGTCTTAGGTGCCTAAGTGGACCATTGGGAGAGTACTAAGTGGCCAAGGAATGGAAATGACCACTTACATGGGTGATTTATGTCATGTGATGCCCTTTACCTAAGGGTAGAATGATCATTTGGCAATAGATTTGGTTTGGATAGATTTGGAATGAGTCAAAAGTGGGCTAGCCCAAATTTCAAGTCAATTGGAGTTGATTTGTTTAGGTTTGGCTTAATTTGACTCATTTAGGTCAAATTGGATTAGGCTGGGTCAAGTTGACCAATTAGTCAAATTGGGTCAAACCAAGGGGTAGGTCAAGTTCATATGATCATTTGGGATGTTTTGGTTTAATTGGTTTGGTTTAGTTTGGCTTAGATTTGATTTTGGCTCATTTGAATTCATTTAGGTCAAATGGGTTAAGTTAACCAATTTGGACCAAATTGGCCAAATGGGCTAAGTATCAATTGGTTCAATGGGTCCAATCATGGCTTTGGTCAAGTTCAATAATCAATTTGGAATGAACTTGAGCCATTATCAATTTGGTTTATATTTTGATTTGACCCAATTTGGTCTTTTAGGTCAATTTGGGTCATCTTGGGTCAAAATTGGGTTTGGTTTGACCCAATTGAAGGTCAAGTCATATTCAAATATTGATTTTGATTTGGTATGAATCATTGGTTTCAAGCGATTTGGCTTAGGTTGCAATTTAGCTGGTTTGTGTTCATATGGGTTAAGGGGTTGAGTTGGTCAAATGACCAAGTTGACTTGTTTTGATCCAATTTGTGACAATTGATCAATCTAGGGTGATCAACAATCATGATGGGCTTGGTTCAATCCAATTTGGGTAGGATTAGAACTTGGCTCAAATAGGTCAAATTGGCCACTTTGGGTCAAGTGGACCAATTGGGTTTAGTTGGCTTGATTTTGGGTTGAGTTTAATTTATTTGAGTTTATATATGGATTTGGGATTGATATATAAATTCAATTACAATTGGCTTGGGTTCAAATGGGTTTTGGTTCATTTGAACATTTCAGTCAAAAGGGTTAAGTTGGGTTTGACTTGGGTTGGTTTTAGTTTGGCTTTATGATTGTAGATTTCATTTATATTTGTGAATATGATTGAATGTATGATTGATTCATGAGAAAATCAATTGAATTTGGGTTTTGGAATGAAGGAATTTGGCTAAGTCCATGGAGTTGGTTCATGTGTCATAGGTTTGGATTTTGATTTGGTTAGATTTAGTTTTGATGATTTATATGTATATTTTATTTAAATTTGTAAAGATGATTGAAAATATGATTAATTTGGATTAAGATTTGGCTAAGTACATGGGATAGGTCATATTGCCTAGGAAGGGTTTTGATTTAATTTGATTTAGTTTGATTTACTTTTAATCATTTGAATGTAAATTCCATTTATATTTATGAAGATGATTGAAGATATAAATTTATTATGTGAAAATCAATTGATTTTGGATTGATTTGGATTAAGATTTGGCTAAGTCCATGGGATAGGTCATATGGCTTAGGAAGGGTTTCAAGTTTAGATTTGATCATGGGCTTCAATCATTTGCTTTTGGAGTTTGTGTTTGGATTTGGATTTGAAGTTGATGTTTGAGCTGAACTGGAGGTATGGTTTGAGAAGGTGAACATGGATTAGATTTGGGTTGTAGGGTAGGTGGATTATCCTAATCCAGGCATAACTAATCCATGGTTAACCCTAAGTCTTTAGGCTTAGGTTAAGTTTTTACCTAATTATTAGAAGTGCCTTATGACTAGGGAAGTCTTAGTGTCTAGAAGACTCCAAAGTCTAAGATGGGAAGATTGAATCCACACTCCAAAAGTGAGGTCAATAGGCTTTATGCTCCATAGTGTTGCCCTTGGAGATAAATGATTGGAAGATCAAAGCCAAGTTTCACATTATAGACTCAGATACATATTTCAATGATTTGCTAGAGAGACTATGGATACATGGGAACAACATAGTTCCATCCTCTCTACATCAGTGTATGAAGTTTATGAGAGGTGGGATCATTTACTGTGTCAAAGGAGATATCAAGTTATTTGTAGTTCACGAGGTCGACATATATAAGGATGCAACTTACTACCTCCCTCAAAATCAACAAGTCTATTCTTGCAAACTTGGCCAAAGTATAAAAATAAAAAAAAGTAAAAGAAAGAGAAAAAGAAAGAGAAAAGGAAAAAAGAAAAGAAAAGAGAAAAGGAAAAGGAAAATAAAAGGGAGCAAAAATAGACTTCGAGGAGGAAGTGGAGCATGACATTAAATTCTAGCCACAGTTCATTACTCCATTCGAACATATGGGTAGGATGACCTAACCTCCACTAAGTAGAGGAATAGGCCAGTATAGAGGCAGTCCCAAGTGTGGAAAACCTCTTTATTGGCCACCCAATAGAAGATATGTCCCAACTACCAGAGTAGACTTGCTATCCATATAGACTTAGAATCTAGTTCATGGGATGAGTCTTATATGGTTAGCACACCGACTCTTCTTTATAGTAGATTCCCTTGGAGGCGACACTTGAGCAGAATGATGAAGAGAGCTCCAAAGCAAAGCATAAGTGTATCCAAGTCTATATGTGAAACATAGGCATCGGTTGAACCTTAGCTCTAACCTCACTTTTCTCTCAAAAGCGAGGGTTTGGTA
This sequence comes from Cymbidium sinense, assembly GCA_021442155.1. Classification (NCBI taxonomy): domain Eukaryota; kingdom Viridiplantae; phylum Streptophyta; class Magnoliopsida; order Asparagales; family Orchidaceae; genus Cymbidium; species Cymbidium sinense. The sequence continues at coordinate 29,036,665 of CM038214.1, forward strand.
GTTAAAGAAGCCCCTAAGTCAACAAGGTGTGAAGACTTCAGGTTCTTTAGGAGCATCATCCTCAAGTCAAGAAATTTATGTAGAACTTGAGGATGATTCATATAAATTTAATAGATTACCTTTCGATTGGTACTTGTCTTATGTTCATAATAATTTAGCAAGAAAAGGTTAATCCCATATACTTGGAAAGCAAATAGACTACTTCAAGAATATGGAAGAACAAATGCAAAAGCTCTCAATCAAGACCGAGACTAGGATTTAGTATAGTGGGTCTAGTCGATGATGACGATTACTACTTTATCATCACCAATCATTTGGAGTCTGATTGGTTCTTTTCAAATCATTAACTCATATGAGGAGTAATGCTTAGAAACTTCAGATGATCCAAATGATTTTGAAGTCAAAGATGCACCACAAGAGTTTGAAGAAAAGATCAAGTCAACCATCGACGAGCTCAAAGAAATCAACTTAGGAATTGAAGAAGATCCATGCCTGACATATATTAGTTTTTTGTTGAATGAAATTGAAACCAATGACTTAGTTAAGCTATTTACTGAGTTTAAGGACTTCTTTACATGGAGTTATGAAGAGATGCTTGGATTGGCTCTTGACGTCATAAACTAGGAATAGAACTAACCTATCAAGCAAGACATAGAACAACGGTCATTTGAAGTCAAAGCGATGATGCTTCATCCAAAAGAAAAATACCTACGGTTGCATTGTCCTAGTTAAGAAAAGAATGGCCAAATTCACATATGCATCAATTTTAGAAATTTAAATAAGGCATGTCCAAAAGATGAATTTCTACTAATCCAGGTGATGGTGGACATTGCCTCATCTCATGCAATCTTCTCTTTCATGGATGGTTTATCGGATATAACCAAATAAAGATGGCGAAGATGAAGAAACAACTTTTAGAACCCGATCAAAATCTATAAGGTCATGCCTTAAAAAATCTGCTAAATACCTTCAAATCTTTGGAAAACTCATTCATAAATGTCGGTGCTATGTGATGATCTCATGGTCAAAAGTAGAGAAAAGGAAGAGCATCTCTTTGACTTGAGTAGTTTTCAAATAGTTAAGATAATTTAACCTCAAAATGAACCCCTTGTAGTATTGAAGTAGCTTCAAGGAAATTCCTTGGGTTTGTTGTCTAAACCTAGGGAATTGAAATCAATCTAGAGATGATCAAGGTGATGTTAGAAGTGCCACCCCTGAAAAGTTTAACTCAACTCAGATCATTCTAAGGGCGGTTTGCGTATCTAAGATGCTTTATATCCAACCTATTGGGAAGTTGTCAGCCATTCTCAACACTTGTCAAAAGGATGCCAAGTACAAGTGGGATAACAAGTGTGAGCATGCCTTTGAATACATCAAGCATTTTATGTCATGTCGTTCTATAGCTATCTGGGAAAGCAAACTTTACATTATTATGTTAGATAAATCCTTTGATGCATTGTTGGCCCAAGCCAGCGATGAAAAAAAAAATACCTCACTTCATCTAATCCCTCTAGGCTAATTATCCACCCATTGAAGCATTATCTAGCTTTAATCTTTGCATCCCAAAGCTACAACACTACATGCTTCCTCATAAAGTGAACTTAATCTCTAGGAGAAATCCACTAATTATCTGACATGGTAGATCTATCGATGGTTGGCATGATGGTCCATGATCCTCTTGGTTTGACATTGCTTACCCTCCATGCGGTGAAAGGACTAAAGATTTCTTAGCAGCACACCCACTTCTTGCTGACTCTCCACTTAGTGATTATCTCCACGATGAACAAATCATGAACTTAGGAGATACTAGCATTCACCAGAGATGTACTTTGATGGTGACTTCCTCTCAAGAGGAGAAGAACCAAATCTACTATTCCAAGAAAGGGGGTAGAATAGTTCTCTTAACTTTGGACCATGATGTTATTAGATTCTCATATCATCATCAATTCTTGCACGCTGAATATGTGGCTCGATTAGGTAGTTAGTCGTTACTCTAAGCATCTAAAACATCAACATCTTCGATGATTCTTAGCTAGTTATCAACCAAATCGTTGGGTCCTTTAAAGCTATAAAGCCCAAGCTCCATCACTACAACAAGTACACCATAGAGTTATTGGCCCATATCCCAGAGGTTACCATTTATAAGATTCCTCGAGGAGAGAATGCCATAGTGTATTCTTTTGCCAAGCTTGCCAAAGAGTTGGCATGTCCGAATGATGAGTCCATATCAATAAAGGTCCAGAATAGACAAGTCTTATCCCTTATTGATATTGAACTCATCAAAAAGTACTCTCTTGAAGGGGAGGTTTCCATTGCCAAGAAGGATGAGGTGTTAGATTGGAGGCAACCATTCATGGATTACTTAAATAAAGATAAACTATCTCAAGATAAGTTCCAAGCCTATCAGATGAAGCAGAGAGCACTTTCCTACGCTCTTGTGGATGGTTTCTTGTACTAGTGATCTTTTGATCATATGAGGTTATGTTATTTAGACAAGCACAAAGCTAAGATCATGATGAGGTACACTCGAGGATTATGTGGAACCAAATTGTCGAAGATGAAAGCTATCAAGATACTAGAATACCATTGCCATCGATGATCAAAGATTGCATGGATAAGACTAAGTGATGCCACCAATGTCAAATACACGGTGTGGTCCTACACCACCCAACATTCTACATCATATTGGTCATTCCATTTTGAGTGTTCGGTAGACATAGTGGGTCTAGATTGATCCTCCTTCTTTCAAGGGTCATCGGTTTATCTTATAGCTGACTACTTTTTAAATGGGTGAAGGTGATTTGGCAGAGGTTCTGACTCAACATGTGCAATTTTTAGGAACCATATCGCATATAGGTTTGGAGTGCCTCGATGAATTATATCTGATAATGATATTGCATTCAAGACACTGATATCAATAAATTTGCCTAGAGACACAATATAGATTGGAGATATTCTACCATCAACTACTTGAGGTCAAATGGCTTAGCAGAAGCCTTCAACAAAACTCTCATCAAATACTAAATAAGACACTCAACAATAATAAGCGATAGTGGCATGAGCAATTAGTTGAAGCCTTGTACCCACATATAGAACTCCAATTGCCTACTCCTTTCTTCTTAGTGTATGGTCCAGATTCATTTCTGAAGTCTAACTCTCCATCACTAAGGATAGCTGAGTAGCAAGATCACAATGAGAATGCCAAGTTACGGTTAGAAGAGCTTGAAGGTTTAGAAAAGAGATGCCTGCTAGTATGCCAAAATCTTGAGTTGTACAAAGCTAAAATGACTCAAGCTCACAATAAGTTGGTCTATCTTAGAGCTTTTCAAGTAGGAGAGCTTATTTTAGTTCTAAGGAGACTGATTGTTGCCCATCGTAATATGGGAGGCAAGTTTGAACCCACTTGGGAAGGCCCTTTCACCATAGAGTAGGCCTACCAAGGAGGATCATATCAACTTATTAATCATAAGAGAAAGGGCCTAATGCTTCTAATCAATGGGCTATACTTAAAGAAATATTATAAATCATTTTTGAAAATAGTTATCATCAATGAAAATTCCATTTTGAATTCAATCTCTTCCATGTGGTAAGTATTCTTGTTTGTGAATCTGTCATGATGTGTTTAGGGTAGGTGTATGAAACTCGAGTGGTGTCCTATCCATCATCACACATAGACAAACACACACATAAATATAAAGAAACACATATTTTGTCTCTGGCTACTCAGTTGAGATAACACCCAGCGACACTCACTTAGTAGCTACTCTAGGTGGTGACATCTACCCTGTAGTGGGTCACACTTCTTGCTTTGGAGGATGTAAGTCTACTACACTTTCCTTCCTTACTTGCCAGCACACCGATAAGCACCTTGTTAGTTTGGTAGGCCTTCTTGCATGGCAGTAAGCTACCTCATGTTGGCTTCATTTAAGAGGATGAGTATACTATCCTTTCTTCTTAGATTAGCCTTACTATTTGGGTTAGTATATTTGAGGTTTAGGATAAGTAGCGGTGGCTCCTTCCCTCTTGAATGCTTCAAGTCTAGGTCGGTCCTTCCTCGGGCTCCCTTAGTAGTCACTCTAGGTCGGCATCGTCCCACCAATAATAGACTATTGATGATGCTTGGAAAGTTGTAAGCCTACATGCTTTCTTTCTAGATCTATCATTGCACATTGGCACCTTAGGTTGGTTGGTTCTCACTATGATGGATACACCACTCATTATGATGGATACACCTTAGGTTGGTTGGTTCTCGCACCTTAGGATACACCACTCATGGCGGATGTAAGTCTATGCTTTCTCCTTGAGTTAGCCACCTATAGGCTTTCTTTACGGCTGAGGATAACTAGCGCACTTCCCTGGGCACTATATTTGGATCCATCCTTTGCATTTAGACACTACCCATTTACTATCATATTCAATGGTTCTCCTTTCCACTATGGTTGGAGAATCATCTTGTGGATGTGCGATTCTTCCTTGGTCCAATAAATGAGATAGGTCAAGACATAGCCACTTCTGTGGTCCTCGCACAAATATGGTCCACGCAAACTTATAAACAAAATATATATTCACTTGTGGATTAGGAGGACACCATACTTTTCTAGCGGGTATTCTATCTTTAGGGTGTCAAAAACTCCCCATAGGAATCTCGACTACTCTTAAGTTGATATAAGTCCCCACATTCACTCAATAGGCCCTAAGTGAGGTTCAATTTATTGTACCAACAATGCCGGTTGTTCCCACCTTTAGAAGATGTAAGCTTCTACCTTCTTCTTTTAGCAATGCTAGCTCTACCCCATGACTAGTAAACTATCTCTTTAGATTTGTAAATCGATATAGTAAGTCCATATAGCCCCTTCTCAGTGGGTCCATCACACACTGACATGGTCCATAAATTAAATCTATCAAATTTGATTGAGCTCACATCCCTAGTGAATATGCCCTCAATTTGAAATCAAACTAAACCAAACAAACCATATCAAATCACATGAAATTAAGATAAAATTAATCCTGACTACTTTTGAGTTGACATAAGTCCCAAGCGGCATTCACTCGGTAATTACCTAGGTCGGTTTGATTTGTTGTGCATCCAATAGGTCACCCAGTGGTTGTTCCTTGCTTTGGAAGATGTAAGTATCTTCTTTATTTGCACATCGAAAGGTAACCCCTTAGGTTGGCTAGCTCTACCCTTGAGACTATCCCTTTGGATTTGTAAACTTAAGGTAGGTCAAGGCTGATATAACCCCTTCTTAGTGGGTCCATGCTTAGACAAAGTCCATACATTAACTCAAATTAAATTAAACCCAATGATTTTCCTGGTGAGTTAAATCACCCTTCTTTCTAGTGAGCCCCAAATCATATATAAACAAGTTAAGGAAACAAATCAAATTCAAAATCAACCTCCCTAGTGAAACCAAATTAAACCAACTCCCCCAATAAAGTCTAAATCAAAGAAATCCAACCAAACTATTATCTCCAATGGATACATCAAACAAATCTATGAAATCAAACTCAAATCCCAATCCCATGGATAGCCAAACATGCTTCCCTAGAGGAAGGTTCATATACCGATCCCTAGTCGAGCCCATATCTCTAGGATATGCCTCACATCAATTAACAAAACAAATTAAAGTCAATTTGGTCTTAATCCCAGTGGATTATAGATTCTTATCTCTAGCGGATCTTCTTTCCATAAATCATATAATAAAATCAAATTCAAACATTATCCCTAACATATTTTCTCCTTCTGCCTCGATATAGACCCCTCATGTCCAATGCATGCATTGATCCCTAACGGATCTCCTGCATGTCCTTGACATGGAATTCTCATCAAATCTTATTTCTTCTCTTATGCACACCTTTAATACTTCAACCAAAAGCTAACAATGTATTTGTTCAAATTGCATCATCTTAACATTGTAATCAACATTTTATAATTTGTGATGGTGCAAAAACTAATATATATACATATACAAAACATATTACATTATGAATTACACTATATTTTATATTATAATATGATGTTATATTATAATTTGCTATAATATAATATATATCTAACATTACACCTTATTAGAATCACTTAAAAGTAACAAATAACAAAATTTTCTCAAAATATGAATAATGTTCATTTTAGATGTAAAATTATAAATTTTCTATTAGAAATGGTACAAAATAACATAATTTTTGTGTTTCTTCTTGGTGTGTGCCATGAATTTTGCCAAATTCTTCCATGTAAACCATCAGATTAACATTTTTGTATGTTTTGACCCAATATATTATAACAAAAGTAAAACATACTAAAATGTATGATAACATTTAGTAACACACCACCATATTCATATATATATATATATATATATATATATATATATATATATATATATATATATATATGCACATTATATTTTAATATGCTTTCATATAATATATTATCTTACATTACACCTTAAAATGAATTACTTTAAGCAAAAATTTATAAAATTTGGTTGAAAAATGAACATTTCTTTTGGATGCAAAATTCCATTTTTTTTTATTAAATGACACACCATTTCACACCCCCAATGATGTTCCCTAAAGCTTGCCTTAAATTTGGCCAAAGCCCATCATCTCAACCTATAAATCAGAATTTTTATGAATTATACTACAAACTCTACTACATCATTCTATAACAAACTAAAATATGCTAAACAACAAGTAGTAATACAATAGTATGCTATATAATGCATGATGCTACACTATGTTATAGAACCCTATATTGTAATACACTATAACATATTATATTATATTATATTGCATATCACATCAAAAAGGATTACTTAAGATAAAAAATTATAAAATTAATCTGTACAATAGAAAGTATATATTTTAATTGTATCACTTACATATTTAAAATTGAAATAATATATTGTGATGCCATGTTCTACCTATTATGAATTTGGCCAAATTCCACCATTTTGAAGTCTAAATCTACATTTTTATAAATAATGCTATAGTAGGCTCTACTGCATGATTATAAAATACTAAAAGAATTTAAAATTCATAGAATAATATATTATGATATATGATGCTATACTATGCTACAACATATAATATTTATTTTGAACATAAAATCTTACTTTTTAGACTACAAGTGGTGTAGCACACCTTTGGTGCTACAACCTAATTCCCACTTCAAATTTAACAAATTTCATCATCTGATTTATTAAACCAATATTTTTATAATTTATATTATAGACTATAGGGCATAATAATATACTAAAACATTTCAAAACATCTTATAACATCCAAAAACACATCACTACATTCTCAAATATATGATGCTACATTATACTTACTATATGGTATTATACTATGAATTAGTGTTAGAGTTTAGGGTATTCAAATCTCTAATAATCAAGGTAATGTCTCTTGAAGACATTTTCTTTTGCTACCATAACTATGTTGGGATTAGGTCATTCTTTAGATCTACTCCTAATGACATCTTTATTCAAGGTTTATGGTTTAGGGTTAGTTTTAGGGTTTAGGGTTTAGGGTTGTTTAGGGTTTAGGGTTTAGGGTTTAGGGTTAGTTTAGGGTTTAGGGTTTAGGGTTTAGGGTTTAGGGTTTATAGTTTTAGGGGTTTGGGTTTATGGATTAGGGTTTTAGTGTTTATGGTTTAGAGTTTAGGGTTTATGGTTTAGGGTTTAGGGTTTAGGGTTTAGGGTTTACGATTTAGGGTTTAGGGTTTAGTATTTAGTTTAGGGTTTAGGTTTTAGTTTTAGGGTTTTGGGTTTAGGGTTTTTTTTTAATAGAGAACAAATTAAGATTCAACATTTCTTCTTTCAATTTCATCAACAAGTAACACCCAAGTTTTTTAATACAAGCGATGACATAGAAAAATGAGCACCCATAGAGCAAATCAAAATGCTAGATAAGTTGAAGTCTACTATAAAGACAATGTTCCATAAGTAGTAGATCAGGTCATTCTTCAATTTTCTAGTTCCCATTAGAACCACGCCTCTCGAGTAGCAGATCATTATATCCCCTATCTCTCCTTACCACCACCATCTATAACCTCCATCGCTCCTCCTCCATAAACACCACTACTCCAACCACCACCTCCATATCCACTACTTGCGTCCAGATCCCCACCACCACTGATGCCCTTTGCCTCCACCTTGCTTGCCAAATCTAGATTGAGTGTAGTTTTGAGATGTTTCATGTCAAGGTTATAATTCTTAGGTTTATGGTTAGTATAGTTGATTTAGTTTAGTGTTTAGGGTTCGGGGTTTATGATTTAGGTTTGTTGGTTTTAGGGTTTTGGGTTTAGGGTTTAGAGTTTAGGGTTTTAGGGTTTAGGGTTTAGGTTTTAGGGTTTAGGGTTTTAGGGCTTAGGGTTTAGGGTTTAGGATTTAGGGTTTAAGGTTTAGGGTTTAGGGTTTAGGGTTTAGGGTTTAGGGTGTAGGTTTAGGTTTGTTTAGGTTTAGTGTTTAGGTTTAGGGCTAGTTTAGGGTTAGGGTTTAGGGTTTAGGATTTAGTTTAGGGTTTTAAAAAAATAAAGTAGTAAACAGGTTTATTTAGTTTATTTTTTTGTTTATTTGAGTTTATTTTATTTTATTATTTTATTTAGGTTTATTTTTTATTTTTATTTAGTTTATTTATTTATTTAAGTTTTATTTATATTAGTTTAGGTTTATTATTTTAGTTTATTTTTTAGGTTTGGATTTATTTTTTTGTTGAGCTTTATTTTTAATTTATTTTTTAGGTTTAGGTTGTATTTATTATTTTTATTTTAGGTTTAAGACTTTACTTTCTTTTTTAGGTTTAGGTTTTTATTTTAGGTTTATTTATAGGTTTTGTATTTTAAGGTTAGGTTGTTTATTTTTAATTTTATTTTGTATTTTATTTTATTTTATTTCTTAGGTTTTTTTTAAGCCTAGGGTTTTAGCTTTTATTTATTTTATATTTTATTTTATTTAATGTTTATATTATTTTTAGTTATTATTTTATTTAGGTTTTTTATTCTTTGATTTATTTTATTTTTTTTACTTATATTAAGTTTTTATTTATTTTATTTTAGTTTATTATTACTTTTTATTTTATTTTATTTAGGGTCAGATTTTTTATTTATTTTATTTTTATGTTTTATTTAGTTTAGTTTAGTTTTAGATTTTGGGTTTATGGTAGTGGTTTTAGGGTTAGGGTTTAGGGTTTAGGTTTTTATGGTTTAGGTTTTAGTGGCTTTAGGGTTTGTTTTGAGGTTTAGGAAGGGTTAGGTTAATAGGGTTTATTCTTTAGGCTTAGGGTTTAGCATTTTTAGGGTTTAGGTTTTAAGGTTTAGGGTAAGTTTAAGATTTAGGATTTAGGGTTTTAGGGTTTAGAGTTTAGGGTTTAGGGTTTATGGTTATGGTTAAGGTTTTGAATTGAGGGTTTAGCATTTAGGGTTTACAGTTTAGGATTAGTTTAGGATTTAGGGTTTATGGTTTTTAGTGTTTATGTTTGTATGTTTAGGGTTGTAGGTTTAGAGTTGTAAGATTAGGGTTTAGGGTTAGTTTTAGGGTTTAAGATTAGGGTTTTTAGGAATTAGGGTTTAGGGTTTAGGTCTAAGTTTCAAGTTTTAGTTTAGGGTTTAGAGTTTTTGATTTTTTTTCTTTAAAATAGTGAATAAATTCAGATTCAATATTTCTTCTTTTTGATTTCATCAACCAAGTAACAAACTAAGTTTTCTAAGACACAAGCGATGACATAGATAAAAAATGAGCACACATAGAGAAAATGAAAAACCCTAAATAACTTGAACTACCTCCATTGCAAAGACACAGTTCCATAAGCAATAGATCGGATCGACCCTTCTTTAGTTTCTTTAGTTCCAATCAAAACCACCCCATCCTCTTGAGTAACAAGATCCACCATCATATCCCTGATCTCTCCCTCCGTCAGTACTATGATTGTAACCTCGATCACTCCTCCCACCTCGATAACCACCACTGCTTCGACCACCACCTCCATATCCACCAAGAACATCAGATCCCCCATCAACACTTTAGGTTTATTTAGTTTATTTTTTTTACTTTTGTTTATTTTTCTTTTTTATTCCTATTTAAGTTTATTTTTTATTTGTTATTAGTTTAGTTTATTTATTTTAGGTTTATTTAATTTAGTGTAGGTTTTAGGATTAAGTTTAGGTTTATTTTTTTAGTTTAGTTTTATTTTTATCTTATTTTTAGGTTTAAGTTTAGGTTTTTATCTTATTTTTTTAAGTTTAGGTTTTCATTTAATTCTTTTAGGTTTAGGTTTTAGGTTATTATTTTTGGTTCATTTTTAGGTTTTATTTTTTAGTTTAAGTTTATGTTTTTTTTAGTTTATTTTATTATATTTAGGGTTTAGGTTTAGGTTTAGGTTTAGTTTATTTTAGGTACAAGTTTAGGTTTTTTTATTTTATTTTAGTTTATTTTAGTTTAGGTTTAGGTTTATTTTATTTTTATTCTAGGTTTAGATATTTTTTTTAATGTTAGGATTGAGGTTTTATTTTTTATTTATTTTAGGTTTATTTTTTTGGTTTAGGTTTTAATTTAGTTTTTAATTTTTTTTATTTGAGGTTTATTTTATTTTTTTAAGTTTTGTTTTTATTTTATTTAGGATTTTATTTTTTAGTTTAGTTTAGATTTTTATTTATTTTATTTTAGTTTTGTTTTTATTTTTATTTTATTTTCTTTTTAGGTTTAGGTTTTCATATTAGTTTAGGTTTTTATTTCATTTAATTTTATTATTTTAATTTGGTTTAGGCTTTATTTATTTATTTTATTTTTAGGTTTTATTTAGTTTAGGTTTAGGTTTTTAGCTTTTTAGGTTTTAGGGTTTAGGGTTTAAGGTTAGTTGAGGGTTTAAGATTTAGGGTTTAAGGTTTGGGGTTTAGGATTTAGGGTTAAGGGTTTAGGATCTTTGGTTTTTTTTACGGATAATAAATTCAAATTCAACTTTTGTTCTTTTCAATTTCATCAACCAAGCAACACACTATGTTTTCTAAGACACAAGCGATGACATAGATAAAAAAATGAGCACACATAGAGCAAATCAAAAACCCTAAATAACTAGAACCATCTCTACTGTAAAGACACAGCTCCATAAGCAGCAAATCAGATCGGCAATTCTTCAACTTCCTAGTTCCCATCAGAACCACCCCCTCCTCTCAGGTAGCGGGATCCACCATCATATCCCCGATCTCTCCCTCCGCCACCACTACGACTGTAACCTCCATCGCTCTTTTTTCCTGCATAACCACCACTTCTTTGACCACCACCTCCATATCCACTAGCACCTCCAGATTCCCATCACCATCAGAATGCCGCCCGCCGCTTCCATCCAAATCTAGACAGCCTATTTTGAGGTGATGTTCATGTCATCAAGGTTCTGCCCATTCTTAGGATTTAGGTTTATTAGGTTTTAGGGTTTAGGCTTATTCTTTAATTTATTTAGTTACTTTAGGTTTAGGTTTAGGGTTTAGGTTTAGGGTTTGGGTTTAGGGTATAGGGTTTAGGTTTATGGTTTAGCTTTTAGGGTTTAGGGTTTTAGAGTTTATGCTTTTAAGGTTTAAGGTTTAAGGTTTAAGGTTTAAGGTTTAGGGTTTAAGATTTTTTAGGGTTTAGGGTTTAGGGTTTAGGGTTGTAGGTTTAGGATTTAGGGTTTATGGTTTTTTATTTATTTTAGTTTATATTATTTTTTATTTTTATTTAGATCTATTTTTAATTTTATTTATTTTATTTTATTTATTTTAGGTTTATTAATTTTAGTTTATTTTTTAAGTTTAGGTTTAGGTTTATGTTTAATTTTTAGTTGAGTTCTATTTTTATTTTAGTTTTTAGGTTTACATTTTATTTTTTATTTTTTAGTTTAGGTTTAGGTTTTTATTTTAATTTTTAGGTTTAAGTTTTAGGTTTTGATTTTAGTTTTTTTAGATTTTATTTTTTAGTTTACGTTTAGGTTTATTTTTAGTTTATTTTATTTTATTTAGTTTAGGTTTATGTTTAGGTTTAGTTTATTTTAGGATTAGGTTTACATTTTATTAACTTTAGTTGGTTTATTTTAGTTTAGGTTAAGGTTTATTTTATTTTTTTTATTTTTATTTTTTTAGGTTTAGGGTTTAGGTTTTATTATTTATTTATTTTTAGGTTTTATTTTAAGGTTTATGTTTTTATTTAGATTTAAATTTTTTTTAATAGTTGTAGTTAATTTTACTTTTTTTAGATTTATTTTATTTAGGTTTTTAATCCTTAGGTTTATTTTATTTTTTAGTTTTTTTAAGTTTTATTTATTTTATTTTTATTTATTTTTATTTGTTTATTTTATTTTATTTTTAGGTTTAGGTTTTAGTTTAGGTTTTTATTTTATTTTATTTAGGTTTAGGTTTTTAATTTATTTTATTTTAGGTCTTTTAGTTTGGTTTTAGGTTTTTGGGTTTAGCATTTTGGTTTAGTGTTTAGGTTTGTGGCTCAGTTTTAGGCTTTTGGTTTAGGTTGTGGTAGGGCCTAGTGTTTAGCTTTAGTTTAGGTTTTAGGGTTTAGGTTATTTTAGGGTTTATTTATAACTGGGTAAGGTTTATTAGCTTTAGGGTTATGGTTTGTGGTTTAGGGTTTAGGCCTTTTAGGGTTATAGCAGGTTTGTTCAGGGCCTAGGGTATTTTAAAGTTTAGGTCATGGTATAGTTAGGTAGGTTTAGGGTGTGGTTTAAGGGTTTCAGTTTTTAAGTTTAGGGTTTATGGTTAGTTTAGTATTTAGCGTGTGGATTTAAAGTTTAGGGTTTGGAGTTTAATATTTGTGTAGGATTGGAGGTTTAGGGAGAGTTTAGGTGTTGGGCATTTTATTTTATATTTTATATTTATTTTATTTTATTTTTATTTATTTTTTAAGTTAAGTAAATTGGTAGGTTTAGGGTTATTTAGTTTATTTATTATTATTTATTTTGCTTTTTATTTTGATTTAGGTTTTTCTTTCTTTAGTTTAGTTTATATTTTTAGTTTAGGTCTATTTTAGTTTATTTTAGAGGTTTAGGTTTTTTATCTTTATTTCTAGTTTATTTTTATTTTATTTTATTTTTGGTTTAGGTTTTATTTTTTATTTTAAGTTTATGTTTAGGTTTTTATTTTATTTCTTTAGGTTTAGGTTTTAGGTATTTATTTTGGTTTATTTTTAGGTTTTATTTTTTAGTTTAGGTTAAGGTTTATTTTAAGTTTATTTTATTTTATTTAGTTTAGGTTTAAGTTTAGGTTTAGGCTTAGTTTATTTATGGTTTAGGTTTAGGTTTTATTTGGTTTAGTTTAGTTTATTTTAGTTTAGGTTTAGGTTTAGGTTTATTTTATTTTTATTATAGGTTTAGGTTTTTTTTAGTTTAGGGTTTGGTTTTTTTTACCCATTTTAGGTTTTATTTTTATTTTATTGTTTAGGTTTAGCTTTTTTATTTAGTTTTATTTTATATTATTGTAGGTTTATTTTATTTTTATTTTAGGTTTAGTTTTTATTTTATTTAGGTTTTTTATTTTTTAGTTTAATTTAGGTTTTTATTTATTTATTTTAGTTTTTTTTCTAATTTTTATTTTATTTCCTTTTTAGGTTTATGTTTAGGTTTTCATTTCGATTTATGTTTTAGTTTATGTTTTTATTTTATTTTATATTTTTATTTTATTTTGGTTTAAGTTTTTTATTCATTTTATTTTTAAGTTTTATTTAGGTTTGGTTTAACTTTTTTAGCTTTTTAGGGTTTAGGGTTTGGAGTTTAGGTTTTTGGGTTTAGGTTTTTTTTTTTGGGTTTAGGGTTTAGGCTTTAGGGTTTAAGTTTTAGGTTTAGGGTTCAGGTTTTAGTTTAGGGTTTAGGATTTTGGTTTTTCTTAATAGAGAAAGAATTCAGATTCATGATTTCTTCTTTTCGATTTGATCAACCAAGTAACACACCAAGTTTTCTAAGACACAAGAGACAACATAAATAAAAAATGAGAATAGTTAGAGCAAATCAAAAACCCTGGCAAACTAGAACTGTCTCTATTGTAAAGACATAGTTCCATAAGCAGTAGATCAAATCAGTCGTTCTTTAGTTACTCCATTTCCCATCAGAACCACCGCGACCTCTTGAGTAGTAGGATCCCCCATCATATCCCCGATCTCTCCTTCGGCCACCACCACGGCTGTAACGTCCATCGCTTTTCCCACCTTCATACCCACCACTGCTCTGACCACCACCTCCATATCCACCAGCACCTCCGGGTCCCCCAGCACCATTGCAATAACCGTTGCCTCCACCTTGGCCTCCACTGCTAGATCTAGACTAATCCTAGTTGATGGTGATTCTTCCCATTCTTAGGGTTTAAGTTTAGGTTTATTAAGTTTTAGGGTTTAGGTTTACTTTTTAATTTATTATTTTCTTTCAGTTTAGGTTTAGGGTTTAAGGTTTAGGGTTTAGGGTTTAAGGTTTAGAGTTTGGGATTTAGGGTTTAGGGTTTTACGGTTTATGCTTTAGGTTGGGGTTTAGGGTTTTTAGGGTTTAGGTTTATTTTTAATTTATGTAGTTACTTAGGTTGGTGAGGGTTTGGGAGAGTTTAGGGTTTAGGGTTATGGGTTTTAGGGTTTATGCTTTTAGGGTTTAGGGTTTAGGTTTAGGGTTTAGGGTTTCTTAGATTTTAAGGTTTAGGGTTTAGGATTTAGGATTTATGGATTTGTTTAAATCTAGTAAATTGATAGGTTTAGGTTAATTTAGTTTATTTAGTATATTTTCTATTTATTTTAGTTTATTTAATTTTTTATTTTTATTTTGGTTTATTTTTTATTTAGTTTAGTTTATTTATTTTAGGTTTATTTATTTTAGTTTAGGTTTTATTTTAGTTTATTTTGGAGGTTTAGGTTTATTTTTAGTTGAGTTTCATTTTATTTTATATTTTTTAGGTTTTATTTTATTATTTTAGGTTTAGGTTTTAGGTTTTTTTTAGTTTTATTTTTTGGTTTTATTTTTAGTTTCGGTTTAGGTTTATTTTCAATTTATTTTATTTTATTTAGTTTAGGTTTAGGTTTAGGTTTAGTATATTTTAGGATTTGGTTTAGGTTTTATTTGGAGTCAATCGGGTTCACCTCTTGAGATTAACTTGGAGTCAACTGACTCTTAAGGATCCCATAGAAGTTGTAGTATGCTCGATGAGAAGGTAGAACTTTCCACAAGCTCGTCATTCCAAGAAGTCACTGAAGTTAACCTAAGCAGTGGCAAAGTTCTACCTTCTAAGGTAGCCCTTCAGGATAAGGGTAAGCAAGTCATTGGTTCTAATGAGCATATAACCCCAAATAGGATGTTCCACATATGGATATGCTTGTGGAAGACCAAGCCAGAGTTGATTACAATGTCCTAGCTCACCTTAGAAAGTTTCCAACTAAGATAAGCATATACGACACCCTTGTCTTATCCAAAGAGATGAGGGAATCTCTAATCAAGGCCTTACTTGATCTAGAGATATGTTTATCCCAATTGACCACTACTAAAGAGGAGGCATTCCACTCAAAAAACATCTTACATCAGCGATGAAGACTTACTTCTAGGGATGACTAAGCACAACCGCCTCTTTACATTACAGTGAATGTTGGCAGATATAAGCTATCTAGAGTTCTGGTTGACCCAGGTGTATAAATTAACATTATGAGTCTAAGAACCATTGCCTACATGAGGATCAACACCTCCAAACTCTGAAAAGAAAGGATGATGTTGAGAGGATTCAATAAACAAGGGGAGACTTTATGTCTTTTTTTTTTTTGTATGTGTGGGTACTTTTTGAGATGATCGGGTATAACATTGATGTATGACATATTATCTCGAAAGATAGAGGCATCACCCTACAATGGACCTAGTAACATAATAAGGACTCCTAAGGCATGATGCGTCTATGAATGTACCAGAGATTTTTCCCCTACTTTACATAGATCAATAAAGTAGGGTTTATATTAAACCGTGTTTTATATATGGAGGCAAGCCATAGTAATTACATCTTAGAAATGAAATTTCCTAAGAATACTCTATTAAAGTAGACAATTATCATCTCCAAAGATTTGTTAATTATCAAAGGATTGGTTATTTTTGGAAAATCAATTGGGAAAGTTCAAGGAGAAGACTTATTTTTGGAATCCAAATGAAATAAGTAGGAAATGCTCATGATACTTGGAAGCCTAGTGAGCATTCCAATCTATCCTATGGTTGGGCTTTATAATTTTGAAGTTGAGAAGATTTTTATGTTTTGAGTTAAAATTTAATTAGATTACTAGGGCTTATAATCTACAAACACAAGGTTGTGGGAATGCCTAAGAGGTGAGGATTTATGCTCATAGCCTAAAGAATATAGCTACCTCGAATCCTAAATCTAGAGAGCTTTAGTATGAGCTAAAGCATGAACAAAATCTAAGCGACAGTTGGACATAAGGGTTTACCTCCATAAGAGAGAATAAATTGTTCAACTTTTGGACTTATAATCTCTTAGAGTTGCCACTAGCTAATTCCTCCTATAATTTTAAAACCATATAGTCCAGTCTTATGAATTACAAGATAGCTAGGGTAGTAATTTCATTTGAAAGAGATTAAAGTCCTAAACACACTCCCTAAGAGACTAGAGCATGAGTCGTATGAGCATATGACTCAATCTATAGATACAAATTTTTTTAAAATTCTATTTCATTTTAGACACACCATTTTGACAGAGGCTTTAAGATTTCATATTCCTAAATGCATGATGAAATAGGTTTTGGGTCAAGTCAGATAGAAGAAGGTGTTCTCCACCACAAAGGATGCCCTCACAGGTCAAACATTTCTTTATCATGCAAGGATGGAGATCCTTCATGTTCAAGAGAGAAAGAATATGAATGCATGATGTGAAATAATTCAAATGCTATGTTTTGGCTTTAGGGTGTTTAGGGTTTTTTATGGTTTAGGATTAGTGTTAAGGCTGGGTAGGGATTATTTAGGTTTAGTGTAAGATTTAGGGTAGGGTTTGTATGGATTAGAGTTAGTAGCCTGGGGAGTCATTAGTAGTAGGGCTAAGGGTGGGTATGGTCATTAGGTAGGGTTTGGAAGATTTAGGGTTTAGAGTTAGTTAGGGAGGGTCTTGTGGTAGAGAGAGGTTTAGTGTTTAGGATCTTTTGTGGGTAGGGTCATTTTTAGTTTAGTGTTTAGGAGGATTTTAGTTTAGGGTTTAGTTTAGGGAGGTTTATCATTTTTTTTGGTTTGGGGTTTAGGGTTTAGGGTTTAGGGTTTAGGTGTTAGGATTTAGGATTTAGGGTTTAAGGTTTTAGGGTTTTGGGTTTAGGGTTTAGTGATTTTAGGTTTTAGGGTTTAGGGTTCAATTTTTAGTTTAGGGTTTAGGGTTTTTGGTTTTTGGTTTTTTTTTATAGAGAACAAATTTAGATTCAACATTTCTTCTTTTTGATTTCATCATCCAAGTAACACACCAAGTTTTATAAGGCACAAGTGATGACATAGATAAAAAATGGGCATGCATAGAGCAAATCAAAAACTCTAGATAGCTAGAACTGTCTCTACTATAAAGACAGTTCCATATGCAGCAGATTGGATCGACCGTTCTTCAGTTTCTCTAATTCCCATCAAAACCACCCCAACCTATCGAGTAGAAGGATTCACCATCATATCCTCGATCTGTCTCTTTGCCACCCCCACGGCTGTAACCTCCATCGCTCCACCCACTACCATAGCCACCACTGCTCCGACCACCACCTTCATATCTACCAACACCTCCAGATCCCCCACCACCATTACAATAACTGCTACCTCCACCTTCGCTTCCACTGTCAGATCTAGACTGAGCCTAGTTGATGACGATGTTCCTACAATCAAGGTTCTGCCCATTCTTAGGGTTTCGACTTATTAGGTTTTAGGGTTTAGGTTTATTTTATTAATTTATTTAGTTACTTTAGATTTAGGTTTAGGGTTTATGTTTTAGGGTTATGGTTTAGGGTTTAGGGTTTAGGGTTTGTTGGCTTAATGAGGCTCATGTTCAATGTGATCAATTTTGATGATAACAAATGAATGCTTGGATGTTCTAATGTATATTTTACATGTTTCAGATATATTAATTGCTAATTACATATCTAATACATCTAACAATATGTTTGAGGAAATTACAAGAATAGTAGATTGAATGATAGATCAAAATTGATAATGTGAAGCTCAAGATACAATATTTTGGGTTATATAAATTTATAACTATCTTAGAAATTCATATGAGTTCATTAGCATGAATGAATTTGCTCACAACTTAACATATTATTTTTTATTTATTTTAAATAATGACAATGAGGTTAATTTATATAAATCATTATCTAATAATTAACATTCAATTATATGTTTCATACATAGCATTTGAATTTTCAAAATAATAAATGATAATAAATTATGACTATTAAGTGTAATTAGTTTATATACTTAATATAATTTAATATTTTAATTTAATTTTAATGTTTAATGATAACTAACATATGTATGATTATATATAAATTATATCATAATATTTAAATGTCATTTTTCAAAATTACAAAAATATGTGGAATTTTATATTTTAGTCAAAGTCATTTTATAATCAAAGAATTTATATCTAATTTCATTTCCAACAGATTCCTTGGATTTTTTTCCTTTAATTTGATAGGTTACATGACCCATGTTTGATTAAAATTGAATTTATTATGACTTTTCAAAAATTAGCTGATTTTAATAATGAATGCATACAACATGCTTTGAATATATTAAGAGCCATATTTGATTATTTTTGACTTGCCCATGTGAATAGCCTAATTTTGGCTTTTTAAATTTTGTATTTATTTAATATAAATTATATTTTTATTGAATATAAAATTATTATATGATAAAATGATGTTAGAATAATATATTTTTTGAAATAATTCAAAATGACCTTCTTTCTTATAAAAAGCCCTCATTCTCTTCATGAAAACATTCCTCATTCAAATTCAAAATCCCTCTAGCAAATCTAAGAGAAAATTTTTGAGATTTTCCTTCCAAGTGTTCTCCAAATATTGCAGGATCTAATCCTTAATTTGAAAGCTTCAACATCTTCAACTAAGCCAGCTTTCTCAAATTACTTGAGTTTGTTTTCTTGATCTTAATCCCTTTTTAGTTGTTCATACTATTTTCACCATCTATTCATTATTTCCAATTTATACATTTTGGTGGATTAGTCTTTGGACATCAAAGTCTATGTTTTTCGCATCAAAGTTTCTTCAATCATTTTTTTGTGAAAAACTCTTGTGATAGTTTGTAGGATTTATTTCAATTTGTTGAAATTTTTATCTTCCTACAAATTTCTTTTGGTTTCTTGAAATATTTCTTCATTAGTCTTATTTGAAAGATCATTTACTCTTAGATCTATTTTAGAAGTATATTTTTAAGCATTTCAAATTAATTTATTGTGTTGAAATTATTTTTATATTTGTTAGATCTCTTTTTAATTAAAAGCTTACTAGTTTACTTAAATCTATCATATACTAATTTTATTTAAGTATTTTATGACTAGTTGTACTAATTAAAAGCTTCATTTTGGTTAAAATAAAATAAATTATTACTGGAATTTTAGAGTATATGCTAGATTTGTTATAAATTAAGTTTCTTTATCAAAATAAAAATTCATAAAAAATTAAATTATTTTATTTGTCACTTATCATTTTATTTCAACTAATATCCTTTATTTTAAAATTTTTATCTTGCTGAAATTTAGTAAAGCTTGTTTTTTCCATTGTTTAATAATTATGAAAAAGGAAGTTTAGTATAAAGTTAATCTTTCTTACACTATTATATACATACAAGTTATGGTTTCTCTAAAACTTAAAATTATTCCTTGCTGAAATTTAATTTATTGTGCAATAGACTATTGTGAATTTATTTTAAAACCATTTTTATATTAATCTAGAAATTGTAATAACATAAACATCTTAGGAAGATCACTTTAAGATATTTATTTAATATTTTTTATCAAAATTTAGTGAGCATGCTATCTTGCCAAATTAGTAAGTTGTAAAGTGATCATTTATAAGTTGTGAGATCACTTTTTGAATTGTATAGCTTGGTATATTTGTGTGAGATATATTTTCAAACTTTATTATTTTGTATTTTTCTTTTCATGATGTAAAATTTATATTAGGGTTGTACTTGCCCCTTTGTAGGAGAGTACCTATTATTGTAGGGGTTGTACTCGCCCTATTATCGGAGAGTACTATTTGTAAGCTATTTTACATTTAGTGGATTTCTTGCCAGGGGTAGCTAGGCATGGATGTTGACCAGTTTTGGGGTTTGGCCGAACCACATAAAAATTGTATGCCTATTGTCTCTCCTTACTTACTATACTTCTATTTTTGCTACATTAAGAATTGTATCTTGTCATTATAAAATAAAAAATTAATTTTCTACTAAAATTAATTTTTCTACATTAAGAAGATCATTTAAAATTAAAAATATTGTTTCTACTTTTAGACCTCTAGAATTGTTGCACATGGATTTATTTGGTCCAATTAACACCACTAGCTTAGGTGGAAAAAATTATGGTTTTGTGATTGTTGATGATTTCTCTAGATATACTTAGGTTTTGTTTGTAACTTACAAAGATGATGTTTCTAGAGAGTTTAAAAAGTTTTTTAAATATATTCAAAGAGAATAAGGCCTTTTGATTGATAGGGTTCAAACTAATCATGGTGGAGAATTTGAAAATAAATTATTTGAGGATTATTGTGATGAATATGGGATTAGACTTAATTTTTTGCACCTAGAACTCCCTAACAAAATGGAGTAGTAGAGAGAAAAAAATAGAACATTAATTGAATTAAGTAGATTTATGCTTGATGAGTATAAATTGCCAAAATATTTTTAGGTAGAAGTAGTAAATACTACATGTTATGTGATGAATAGGATCTATTTTAGACCAATTTTGAAGAAGACACCCTATGAATTGATTTTTTGGAAAGCAGCCTAGGATTGAGCAATTTCATGTATTTGGATGTAAATGCTTTATTTTAAATAATGGAAAAGAGCATTTATGTAAGTTTGATTGCAAATCAGATGATGGTATTTTCTTAGGATACTCTCTTTCTAGTAGAGCTTATAGAGTTTTCAATAAGAGAATAATGTTTGAAGAAGAATAAATACATGTTATTTTTGATAAAAATTTAATTAATCCCATTAGAAATGAAGTGATTGATGAAGATATTGATAATTTTAAGAAAATATCTTTAGAAGATAATGTGGATGATTCATTGCCTAAAGAATGGAAATATAATAAAAATCATCCAAAGGAACTAATTATAAGAGATCTTTCAAAAGGAGTTATGATCAGAAGACATAGTAGAGAGGTTGTAGATCATTTTTTTATCAAGGTTGAACCTAAAAATTTAGAAGAAGCATTAAAAGATATTTTTTGGATTATTGCTATGGAAGAGGAGTTGAATCAATTTGTAAGAAATGATGTTTGGGAATTAGTCCCAAGACCCCAAGATCAAAATATCATTGGAACAAATGGGTCTTTAGGAATAAGCTAGATGATTCAGGTTGTATTATTAGAAATAAAGCTAGGTTAGTTGTACAAGGGTACACACAAGTTGAAGGTATAAATTTTGAAGAATATTTTGCACCCGTAGCAAGACTAGAAGTTATTAGGTTACTCCTTACTTATGCTTATTTTACGGATCTTAAACATTTTTAAATAGATGTCAAGAGTGCATTTTTGAATGGATTTATTGACCAAGATGTATTTGTAGAGCAACCACCTAGATTTGAGAGCCTTGATTCTCCAAATGATGTGTATAAATTAAAGAAAGCCTTATATCATCTAAAATAGGCTCCTCATGCTTGGTATGATAGGTTAAGTAACTATTTGATAAATCATGGATTTAGAAAGGGTAGAGTAGATACCACCTTATTCCTTTAAGAGCATAGATGATTATTTGATTATGGTACAAAGTGATTAGATATATTATTTGGGTACAAATGAATCTTTGTGCCATGAGTTCTTATTTGAAATGAGTATGATGGGAGAACATAATTTTCTTTCTTAGATGAAGCAACAAAAAAATGGCATTCATCCAAACCAAGTACACAAAGGAATTGCTTAAGAGGTTTGACATGAAAAGATTTAAATCTTGTAAAACTCCTATGAGCCCATCTACAAAATTGGATTTAGATGAATTAGGAAAATCTGTTGATCAAAAACTTTATAGGAGTGTGATAGGTTCACTTTTATACCTTGCTGCTAGTAGGCCTAATATTATGTTTTCTATTTCTTTGTGTGCTCATTTTTAGGCCAAACTGAAAGAATCTCATTTAATAATAGTCAAGCGTATCTTTCGATATTTGATAGGCCCTACTATGTTAGGTTTATGGTATCCTAGAAATTATTTATCATGTGATTTGGTTGGTTATTTTGATGCTGATTTTCTTGGAAGTAAAGTAAATAGAAAAAGTACATCAGGCACATGCTAATTTTTAGGATCATCGCTTGTGTCTTGGTCATCCATGAAACAAAATTATGTAGCTTTATCCACTGTTGAGGCTGAGTACATAGCTGCCGGTAGTTGTATTGCTCAGGTCCTTTGGTTAAAGGAACAATTAAAAGATTTTGGTATTAAGCAAGATCACATTCTAGTTCAGTGTAATAATACTAGTTCTATTAGTTTGACCAAATATCCTATCCTGCACTCACGAACCAAGCATATAGAAATTAGACATCATTTTATTAGGGATCATGTTTTAAAAGGTGATGTTAATATTAATTTAATTAGTGCTAATTTACAAATTATAGATATTTTTACATAACCATTACTAGAAGAACATTTTTATACTTTAAGATGCATGCTTGGAATGTTAGATCCTAATATTTAAAATTATATGTAGTTTGTTCTCACTTTTTGATGTTGTCAAAAGGGGGAGAAGAGTAAAATGTTGGTTAGCATTGTCTATTTCAAGCATACATTTAGGGGGAGCAACATTATTCATCTCTTATGCCTAAATTTTTTTAGAAGAAAATTTTCTTTCAAAAACTATGATGAATGGTCAATTTGCACCTTCATCAAAATCAATACCCAACATTAGTTTGTCAACATCAAAAAGGGGGAGATTGTTGGCTTAACAAGCCTCATGTTGAATTCGATCAATTTTGATGGTAACAAATGAATGCTTGGATGTTCTAATGTATATTTTATGTGTTCCAGATATATTAATTACTAATTACATATCCAAAACATCTCACAATATGTTTGAGGAAATTGCAATAATAGAAGAATGATAGATAGATCAAAATGGATAATGTGAAGCTCAAGATATAATATTTTAGGTTATATGCATTTATAACTATCTTAGAAATTCATATGAGTTCATTGGTATGAATCATTTTGCTCACAACTTAACATATTATTTTTATTCATTTTAAATAATGATAATGAGGATAATTTATATAAATCTCTGACTAATTAACATTCAATTATATGTTTCATACATATCATTTGAATTGTCAAAATAATAAATGATAATAAATCATGACTATTAAGTGTAATTATTTTAAATACTTAATATAATTAAATATTTTAATTTATTTTTAATATTATATGATAACTAACATATGTATGATTATATATAAATTATGTCATAATATTTAAATGTCATATTTCAAAATTAACAAAAATATGTGGAATTTTGTATTTTTAGAGTCATTTTATAATAAAGGACTTTATATCTGATTTCATCTCCAACGAATTCCTTGGATTTTTTTCCTTTAATTTGATAAGTTACATGACTCACGTTTGTTTAAAATTGAATTTATTATGACTTTTCAAACATTAGCTGATTTTAATAATGAATGCATGCTACATGCTTTGAATATATTAAAAGCCATATTTGATTATTTTTGACTTGCCCATGTGAATAGCTGAATTTTTACTATTTAAATTTTATATTTATTTAATATAAATTTTATTTTTATTGAATATAAAACTATTATATGATAAAATGATGTTAGAATAATATATTTTTTGAAATAATTCAAAATGACCTTCTTTCTTATAAATATCCCTCATTATCTTCATGAAAGCATTCCTCATTCAAATTCAAAATCCCTCTAGCAAATCTAAGAGAACATTTTTGAGATTTTCCTTCCAAGTGTTCTCCAAATATTGCAAGATCTAATCCTTGATTTGAAAGCTTCAACCTCTTCAACTAAGCAAGCTTTCTCAAATTACTTGAGTTTGTTTTCTTGATCTTAATCCCTTTTTAGTTGTTCATACTATTTTCACCATCTATTCATTCTTTCCAATTTATACTTTTTGGTGGATTTGTCTTTGGACATCAAAGTCTAAGTTTTTTACGTCAATGTTTCTTCAATCATTTTTTTTCAAAAACTCTTGTGATAGTTTGTAAGATTTATTTCAACTTGTTGAAATTTTTTACCTTTCTACAAATTTTTTTGGTTTCTTGAAATATTTCTTCAGTAGTCTTTAAATATCGTTTCCTCTTAGATCTATTTTAGAAGTATATTTTAAGCATTTCAAATTAATTTATTATGCTGAAATTATTTTCATATTTGCTAGGTCTCTCTTTTTAATTAAAAGATTACTAGTTTACTTAAATCTATCATATACTAATTTTATTTAAGTATTTTGTGATTAGTTGCATTAATTAAAAGCTTCATTTAGGTTAAAATAAAATAAATTATTACTGGAATTTTAGAGTATATGCTAGATCAATTATAAATCAAGTTTCTTTATCAAAATAAAATTTATAAAAAATTAAATTATTTTATTTATCACTTATCATTTTATTTCAACTAATATCATTTATTTTAAAAAATTTATCTTGTTGAATTTAGTAAATTTTTCTTTTCCATTATTTAATAATTAAGAAAAAGGAAGTTTAGTAGAAAGTTAATCTTCTTACACTGTTATATAGAAACTAGCTATAGTTTCTCTTAAACTTAAAATTATTCCTTATTGAAATTTAATTTATTATGCAATAGACTATTGTGAATTTATTTTGAAATCACTTTTATTAATCTACAAATTATAATAACATAAACATCTTAGTAAGATCAATTTAAGATATTTATTTAATATTTTTTATAAAAATTAAGTGAGCATTCTATCTTGCTAAATTAGTAAGTTGTAAAGTGATCTTTTATAAATTGTGAGATCACTTTTTGAATTGGATAGCTTGGTATGTTTGTTAGAGATATATTTTATTAAAATTTATTATTTTATAATTTTGCTTTTGTGCTGTAAAATTTATATTGAGGTTGTACTCGCCCCTTTATAGGATAGTACATATTATTGTATGGGTTGTACTCACCCCGTTATAGGAGAGTACTATTTGTTAGCTATTTTGCATTTAGTGGATTCCTAGCCAGGGGTGGCTAGGTGTGGACGTAAGCTGATTTTGGGGTTTTACTGAACCACATAAAAATTATGTGCCTATTGTCTTTCTTTACTTTATTTTACTTTTATTTCTACTGCATTAAGAATTATATCTTATCATTATAAATAAAAAATTAGTTCTCTACTAAAACTTCAAATTTAAGAATTAACATTTAAAATTTTTAATATCGCTATTCACCCCCTTGGGTGCTATAGTGACTGACAAGCTTTAGGTTTAGTTTAGGGTTTAGGCTATAGGCTTTAGAGCTTTTAGGGTTAGGGTTTATTATTTAGGGTATTAGGGTTTAGGGTTTAGTGTTTAGGGTTTAGGGTTAGTTTAGGGTTTAATGTTGTAGGTTTAGGGTTTAAGGTTTTTTTTAGATTTAGTAAATTGGTAGGTTTAGGTTTATTTAGTTTATTTTTTTTTTTTTTATTTAGGCTTATTTTTATTTTTATTTAGTTTAGTTTATTTATTTTAGGTTTATTTATTTTAGTTTAGGCTTTTATAATTTATTTTTTAGGTTTAGGTTGAGGTTTATATTTATTTTTTAGTTTAGTTTTATTTTTATTTAATTTTTAAGGTTTAAGTTTTTATTATATGTTTTTAGGTTTAGGTGTTAGGTTTTTATTTTAGGTTTATTTTCTTATTTTAATTTTTAGTTTAGGTTTAGGTTTATTTTGAGTTTATTTTATTTTATTTAGTTTAGGTTTAGGTTTAGTTTATTTTAGGTTTAGGCTTAGGTTTTATTTATTTTAGTTTAGGTTTAGGATTATTTTATTTTTATTTTAGGTTTAAATTTTATTTTTCATTTATTTTTAGGTTTTATTTCTAGGTTTAGGGTTTTAGGGGTTAGAATTTAGGGTTTAGGGTTTTAGGATTTAAAGTTTAGCATTTAGGATTTAAAGTTTAGGGTTTTTAGGGTTTATTATTTAGGGTTTTGGTTTTAGGGTTTTTGGTTATTTTTTTAACAGAGAACAAATTCAGATTCAATATTTCTTCTTTTTGATTTCATCAATGAAGTAGCACACAAAGTTTTCTAGGACACAAGCGATGACATAGATCAAAAATGAGTACACATAGAGCAAAGTAAAAACCCTAAATAATAAGAACCATCTCTATTGTAAAGATAGCTCCATAAGCAACAGATCCGATTAGTCATTCTTCAATTTCTCCAATTCTGAACAAAACCACCTCGGCCTCTCGAGCAGTGAGATCAACCATCATATCCCCAATCTCTCTCTACACCACCACCATGATTGTAACCTCAGTCACAATTCCATGGGTTTTTTAATTTATTTTATTTTTTATGTTTTATTTAGTTTAGGCTTCAGTTTTTAGGTTTTCAAGGTTTAGGGTTTGGGGTTCAGGGTTTAGGGTTTATGGTTTAGGGTTTAGAGTTTAGGGTTTAGGGTTTAGGGTTTATGGTTTAGGTTTGTAGGTTTTAGGGCTTAGGGTTTAGGGTTTAGAGTTTAGGGTTTAGGTTTAAGGATTAGGGTTTAGGGTTTAGAGTTTAGGGTTTAGTGTTTAGGTTTTAGTTTTTATTTTTTTTTTTAAGGTTTAGGGTTTAAGTTTTAGGTTTTTTGATTTGGAGATTAGGATTTTAGGGTTTAGGGCTCAGGGTCTAGGGTTTAGGGTTCTAGGTTTAGGGTTTAAGGCTTAAGGTTATGGGTTTTTTATATTTTCAATTTTTTTTATTTTTTATTTTATTAAGGTTTAGGGTTCAAGTTTTTGTTTAGGAATAATTTTAAATTAATTAAATTAGTAGGTTTTATTTTTTTTAGTTTATTTTTAGCATTTAGGGTTAGCTTAGAGTTTAGGTTTTATTTAAAAATAATTAAGTAAACCGGTAGGTTTAGGTTTACTTAGTTTATTTTTATTTATTTTAGATTATTTTATTTTTTATTTTTATTAAGTTTAGTTTATTTATTTTAGGTTTAATTATTTTATTTTAGGTTTTTTAGTTTTGTCTTTTTTAGGTTTAGGTTTAGGTTTAGGTGTATTTTTTAGTTGAGTATTATTTTTAATTATTTTTTTAGGTTTAGGTTTTATTTTTTATTTTTTAGGTTTAGGTTTTTATTTTATTTATTTAGGTTTAGGTTTTAAGTTTTATTTTTTAATATAGGTTTAGGATTATTTTTAGTTTATTTTATTTTATTTAGTTTAGTTTAGTTTATTTTAGGTCTAGGCTTAGGTTTTATTTACTTTAGTTTAGTTTATTTCAGTATAGATTTTAGTATGTTTTCTTTAGTTTATTTTAATTTTATTTTAGGTTTAGGTTTTTTTTGTTTAGGGTTTAGGTTTTATTTTTTATTTACTTTTAGGTTTTATTTTTAGGTTTATTTTTTAGGTTTAGGTTTTTATTTAGTGTTTATTTAATTTTTTATGTTTATTTTATTTTTTTACATTTACTTTCATTTTATTTAGAATTTTTATTCTTAGGTTTATTTTTTTAAGTTTAGTTTATGTTATTAATTATTTTATTTTAGTGTGTTTTATTTTATTTTTAGGTTTAGGTTTAGGTACTAGTTTATGTTTGAATTTTATTATACTTTTGTATTTTATTTAGGTTTTGGTTTATTTATTTATTTTATTTTTTGGTTTTATTTAGTATAGGTTTTGGTTTTTAGGTTTTTAAGTTTTTAGGATTTAGGGTTTAGCATTTAGGATTTAGGATTTAGGGTTTAGGGTTTAGGGTTTAGGGTTTTATGGTTTAGGATTTTAGTGTTTAGGGTTTTAGAGCTTAGGGTTTAGGGTCAGGGTTTAGCATTTAGGGTTTATTAGGGTTTTAGGTTTTGGGTTTTTAGGGTTTGAGGTTTTAGCTTAGCTTAAGGTTTAGGGCTTTTTAGGGTTTAGGTTTTAGGGTTTAGGGTTTAAGGTTGTAAGTTTAGGGTTTAGGGTTTAGAGTTAGTTATAGGGTTTAGGGTTCGGGATTTATGGTTTAGGGTTTAAGGTTTGGGGTTTAAGGTTTTTTTCTTAAATTAAGTAAACCGATAAGTTTAGGTTTATTTAGTCTATTTTTTATTTTAGTTTATTATATTTTTTATTTAGGTTTATTTTTTATTTTTATTTAGTTTAGCTTATTTATTTAGGTTTATTTATTTTAGTTCATTTTTTAAGTTTAGGTTTATGTTTCTATGTTTTTTAGTTTAGTTTTATTTCTATTTTATTTTTTAGGTTTATGTTTTATTTTTTATTTTTAGGTTTAAGTTCAGGTTTTTATTTTATTTTTTTAAGGTTTAGGTTTTAGCTTTTTACTTTAGGTTTATTTTTAGGTTTTATTTTTTAGTTTAGGTTTAGGTTTATTTTTAGTTTATTTTGTTTTATTTAGTTTAGGGTTTAGGTTTTGTTTATTTTTTGTTTAGGTTTAGGTTTTATTTAGTTTAGTTTAGTTTATTTTTGTTTTGGTTTTGGTTTATTTTATTTTATTTATTTTAGGTTTAGGTTTATATTTATTTTTTTATTTAGGGTTTAGGTTTTAGTTTTAGGTTTAATGTTTATGTTTAGGTTTTTATTTTATTTCATTTTAATTTTGTTTTATTTTTAATTTAGGTTTAGTTTTTATTTTATTTAGGTTTTTTATTTTTTGCTTTAGTTTAGGTTTTTATTTATTTTATTTTAGTTTAGTTTTTATTTTTTATTTTGGTTTAAGTTTTATTTTTTATTTACTTTTAGGTTTATTTTTTAAGTTTAAGTTTTAATTTAATTTTTATTTTATTTTATATAGCATTTTATACTTACATTTTTTTTAAAATTTTTTAGTTTAGTTTAGTTTATTATTTATTTTATTTTTGTTTCTTTTTTTAGTTTATTTTATTTTATTTTTAGGTTAAGGATGTGGTTCTAGTTTATGTTTTTATTTTATTTTATTTTTCATTTATTTTATTTTACTTAGGTTTAGGCTTTTAGCTTTTTAGGGTTTATGATTTTTTTTGGGTTTAGGGTTTAGTATTTAGGGTTTAAGGTTTAGAGTTTAGGTTTTAGGGTTTAGGGTTTAGTGTTTAGGGTTTTAATGTTTAGTGTTTATGGTTTAAGGTTTAGGGTTTTAGGTTTTAGGGTTTAAGATTTAGGGTTTAGATTTTAAGTTTTACATTTTACTTTAGGGTTTAGGGTTTTTTTTTAACAGAGAACTAATTCTAATTCAACATTTCTTCTATTATTTATTTAGTTTATTATTTTGGTTTTTTAATTTTAGGATTATTTTATTTTTTAGTTTAGTTTAAGTTTTTATATAATTTATTTTAGTTTATTTTAATTTTAAGTTTAGGTTAAGGTTTTAGTTTTGGTATTTATATTATTTTATTTTATTTTATTCTTTTATTTAGGTTTTAGTTTATTTTATTTTATTTTATAATTAAGTTTTATTTAGTTTAGGTTTTGGTTTTAAGTTTTTAGGGTTTAAGGTTTAGGGTTTAGGGTTTTGGGTTTAGGGTAGGGTTTAGGGTTTAGGGTTTAGGGTTTTAGGGTTTAGGGTTTAGGGTTAGGGTTTAGTGTTTAGGGTTTAAGATTTAGTGTTTAGGCTTTAGAGTTTAGGGTTTTTAGAGTTTAAGGTTTAGGGTTAGCAGGTTTATTTAGTTTTAGGTTTAAGGTTTATAGTTTTGCTTTAGAGCTTTAGAGTTTTAGGTTTACAATTTAGTATAGGTTAGTTTAGGGTTTAGGGTTTATACTTTAGGGTTTAGGGTTTAGGGTTAGGGTTAGGTTTAGGGTTTAGGTTTAGTTTAGGTTTAGGGTTTATTTTAATGTTTAGTGTTTTGAGGTTTAGGGTTAGTTTAATTTCAGGGTTTTAGGGTTTAGGGTTTAGGGTTTAGGGTTTGATGGTTTAGGGTTTATGGTTTAGGGTTTTGGGTTTAAGGTTTTAGGATTTAGAGTTTTAATGTTTAGGGTTTATAGTTTCAAGTTTAGGGTTAGTTTTAGGGTTTAGGGTTAGAGTTTTTTTTTGTTTTTTTTATTTTGTTTATTTTATTTTTAGGGTTTAGGGTTTAGGTTTATTTAGTTTTTTTATTTAGGTTTTTTTTTAAATTTTATTTATTTATTTTAAGTTTATTTATTTTAGTTTAGGTTTTTTATTTTAGTTTATTTCTTAGGTTTAAGTTTAGGTTTAGGTTTTTTTAAAATTTTTAGGTTTAGGTTAAGGTTTTTATTTTATTTTTTTAGGGTTAGGTTTTAGGTTTTTAGTTTAGATTTATTTTTTAGGTTTTATTTTTTAAATTAGGTTTAGGTTTATTTTTAGTTTATTTAGTTTTATTTAGTTTATGTTTAGGTTTAGTTTTAGCTTGTTTTAGGTTTTTGTTTAGGTTTTATTAATTTTTGTTTAGTTTATTTTAGTTTTGGTTTAGGTTTATTTTGTTTTTATTTTAGGTTTAGTTTTTTTATTAGTTTAATGATTGGGTTTTGTTTTTTATTTATTTTTTGGTTTATTTTTTAGGTTTAGGTTTTTATTTAGTTTTTATTTAATTTAATTTTAGGTTTTTTTATTTTTATTTTAGCTTTTGTGCTTTGTTTATTTAGGTTTTTCATTTTTTAGTTTATTTTAGGTTTTTATTTATTTTATTTTTGTCTAGTTTTTATTTTTATTTTATTTTCTTTTTATGTTTAGCTTTAGGTTTAGGTTTAGGTTTATGTTTAAGTTTTAGTTTATGTTTTTATTTTATTTTATTTTTTATTTTATTTTAGATTAAATTTTATTTATTTATTTTATTTTTAGGTTTTATTTAGTTTAGGTTTAGGTTTTAGGTTTTAGGTTTTAGGGTTTAGGGTTTAGGGTTTATGGTTTAGGGTTTAGAGTTTAGGGTATTAGGGTTTAGGTTTAGGGTTAGGGTTTAGTGTTTAGGGTTTAGGCTTTAGTGTTTGGGTTTTAGGGTTTAGGGTTTTTAGGGGTTTAAGATTTGTGGTTAGCTTAGGGTTTAAGGTTAGTTTAGGGTTTAGGGTTTAAGGTTTAGGCTTTATGCTCTAAGGTTTAGGGTTTTTAGGGTTTACAGTTTAGGGTATAGGGGTTAGTTTATTATTTAGGGTTTATGGTTTTAGGGTTTACGATTTATGGTTTAGGGTTTAGGGTTTAGGGTTTAGGGTTAGTTTAGGGTTTATTGTTTAAGGTTTTTTAGGGTTTATGGTTTAAGGTTTAGTGTTTAGGGTTTAGGGTTTAAGTTTTGGGGTTTAGGGTTTTAGGGTTTAGGGTTTAGGGTTTAGGTTTTAGGGTTTAGGGTTTAGGGTTTAGAATTTTAGGGTTTATGATTTAGGGTTTGGGGTTTAAAGTTTTGGGTTTAGGGTTAGAGATTTTTTTCCTTTTTTATTTTTTATTTTTTTAAAATTCTTTTTTTAATTAAGTAAACGCATTGGTTTAGGTTTATTTCATTTATTTTTTATTTATTTTAGTTTATTTTATTTTTTATAATGATTAAGGTTTATTTTTATTTTTATTTAGTTTAGTTTATTTATTTTAGGTTTATTTATTTTAGGTTTAGGGTTTAGGTTTTATTTTTTATTTATTTTTAGGTTTATTTTTTAGGTTTAGGGTTTATTTAGTTTTTATTTTATTTTATTTTTATATTAGGTTTAGTTTTTATTTTATTTATTTTTTGTTTAGTTTAGGTTTTTATTTATTTTAATTTAGTTTAGTTAGTATTTTTTATTTTAGTTTCTTGTTAGGTTTAGGTTTTAGTTTAGGCTTTTTTTTTCATTATTTTATTTTATTTTGGTTTATGTTCTTTTATTTATTGTATTTTTAGGTTTTATTTAGTTTAGGTATAGTTTTTTAGCTTATTCGAGTTTAGGGTTTAGGGTTTAGGGTTAATTGAGGGTTAAGAGCTTAGGGTTTAAGATTTGGGGTGTAGGGTTTAGAGTTTAGTGGTTAGGTTTTAGGGTTTAGGGTTTAGGTTTTTGGGTTTAGGGTTTTACGGTTTAGGGTTTATGGTTTAGAGTTTTAAGGTTTAGGGTTTAGGGTTTAGAGTTTAGGTTTTAGGTTTAAGGTTCAGGTTTTAGTTTAGGATTTAGAGTTTTGGCCTTTTTTTTTACAGAGAACAAATTCAGATTCAAAATTTCTTTTTTTAGTTATTTCATCAACTAAGTAACACACCAAATTTTCTAAGACATAAACGCCGACATAGATCAAAAATGAGCTTGCATAATGCAAATCAAAGACTCTAGATAACTAAGACTATCTTTACTATAAATACACAATTCCATAAGCAGCATATCAGACCGATCATTCTTCAGTTTGTCTAGTTTCCATCAGAACCACCCTAGCCTCTTGAGTAATGTGATCCACCATCATGTCCCCGATCTCTCCCTCCTCTACCACTATGGATGCAACCTCTGCCGCTCCTCTGTCTCCATAACCACCACTACTTTGACCACCACCTCCATATCCACCAGCAACTCCAGTTCCTCACTGCCACTGCGACAACCGTCGTCTCCACCTTCTCCTCCTTTGCTAGATCTAGATTGAGCCTGTTTGATAGTGATGTCCCTGTCGTCAAGGTTCTGCCCAATCTTAGGGTTTAGGTTTATTTTTTAATTTATTTAGTTACTTTATGTTTAGCTTTAGGGTTTGGGGTTTAGGTTTAGGGTTTAGGGTTTAGGGTGTAATGTTTATGGTTTAGGGTTTATGGTTTTAGGGTTTATGCTTTTACGGTTTAGAGTTTAGGGTTTAGAGTTTAGGGAGTAAGGTTTTTTAAGGGTTTTTTAGGGTTTTTTAGGGTTTAGGGTTTAGGCTTTAGTGTTTAGGGTTATAAGTTTAGGGTTGTAGGTTTCGGGTTAACTTTAGGGTTTAGGGTTTAGAGTTTAGGATTTAAAGTTTAGGGTTTTTTTTAAAAAAAAAAAAGTAAACCAATAGGTTTAGGTTTATTTAGTTTATTTTTTATTTATTTTAGTTTATTTTATTTTTTATTTTTATTTTAGTTTATTTTTTATTTTTATTTAGTTTAATTTAGTTATTTTATGTTTATTTATTTTAGTTTATTTTTTTATTTTAGGTTTAGCATTAGCATTAGGTTTATTGTTTAGTTTAGTTTTATTTTTATTTAATTTTTTAAGTTTAGGTTTTATTTTTTATTTTTAGGTTTAGGTTTACATTTTTACTTCATTTTTTTAGATTTATGTTTTCATTTTTTATTTTAGGTTTATTTTTAGGTTTTATTTTTTAGTTTAGGTTTAGGTTTATTTTTAGTTTATTATATTTTATTTAGGGTTTAGGTTTAGGTATAGGTTTAGTATGCTTTAAGTTTAAGGTTTAGGTTTTTATTTAGTTTTTATTTTATTTTATTTTTAGTTTATTTTATTATTATTTTAGGTTTAGTTTTTATTTTATTTAGGTTTTTTATTTTTTTATCTAGTTTAGGTTTTTATTTATTTTATTTTAACTTAGTTTTTACTTTTTATTTTAGTTTCTTTTTAGGTTTAGGTTTAGGTTTATGTTTTAGTTTAGGTTATAATTATATATCATTTTTTTATTTTATTTTGGTTTAAGTTTTTTTATTTATTTTATTTTTAGGTTTTATTTAGTTTAGGTTTAACTTTTTAGCATTTTAGGGTTTAGGGTTTATGGTTTAGGGTTTAAGGTTTAGGGTGTAGGTTGTAGGGTTTAGGGTTTAGGGTTTATGGTTTAGGGTTTAGGTTTTTGGGTTTAGGGTTTAAGGTTTATGGTTTTTAGGGTTTAGTGTTTAGGGTTTAGGGTTTAGGTTTTAGGTCTAGGGTTCAAGTTTTTATTTAGGGTTTAGGGTTTTTGGTTTTTTTTAATAGTAAACAAATTCATATTCAACATTTTTTTTTGATTTCATCAACCAACTAACACAAAGTATTCTAAGACACAAGCGACAACATAGATATAAAATGAGCACACTTAGCAAATCAGACCTAGATAACTATTATACTATAAAGACAGTTCCATAAGCGGGATTGGATTTTCTTATTTCTCTAGTTCCATCAAAATCACCCTGGCCTCTCGAGTAGCGGGATCCACCATCGTATCCCCGTTCTATCCCTTCGCCCCCACCACAGCTGTAACCTCCGTCACTCCTCCCGCCTATATAACCACCACCTCCATATCCACCAAAACCTCTAGTTCCCCCACCACCACTACGATCGCCCATCGCCTCTGCTTTTGCCTCCATTGCCAGATCTAGACTAAGCCTGTTTGATGGTGATGTTCCTGCCATTAAGGTTCTACCCATTCTTTAGGTTTAGGTTTGGTTTAGGTTTATTATATTTTAGGGTTTAAGTTCATGTTTTAGTTACTTTAGGTTTAGGTTTAGGGTTTGGGGTTTAGGTTTTAGTGTTTAGGGCTACGGTTTATGGTTTAGGGTTTAGGGCTTTTGGGTTTATGCTTTTAGAGTTTAGGGTTTAAGGTTTTTTAGGGTTGTACGTTTAGGGTTTAGGGTTTTGGGTTTAAAATTTAATGTTTAGGGTTTCTTTTAAAAAGAATTAAGTAAATTGATAGGTTTATGTTTATATAATTTATTTAGTTAATTTTTATTTATTTTATTTTATTTTATTTATTTTATTTTATTTTATTTTTTTTCATGTATGTTTATTTTTATTTTTATTTAGTTTATTTTATTTAATTTAGGTTTATTTATTTTAGTTCAAGTTTTTTATTTTAGTTTATTTTTTTGGTTTAGGTTTTATTTTTTATTTTTAGGTTTAGGTTTACATTCTTATTTTATTTTTTTAGGTTTAGGTTTTAGGTTTTTATTTTATGTTTATTTTTAGGTTTTTTTTTAGTTTAGGTTTTGGTTTATTTTTAGTTTAATTTATTTTATTTAATTTAGGTTTACTTTATTTTAGGTTTAGGTTTTATTTATTTTAGTTTATTTTGTTTATTTTATTTTTGTTTTAGGTTTAGGGTTTCTTTTCAGTTTAGGGATTAGGTTTTATTTTTTACTTATTTTTAGGTTTTTTTGTTAGGTTTATTTTTTAGGTTTAGGTTTATTTAGTTTTTATTTTATTTTATCTTAGGTTTATTTTATTTTTATTTTATGTTTAGTTTTATTATATTAAAGTTTTTTATTCTTAGGTTTATTTTTTTAGTGTAGTTTAGGTTTTTCTTTATTTTATTTTAGTTTATTTTTTATTTTATTTTATTTTTAAGTTTAGGTTTACGATTTTTGATTTTTAGGGTTTAGGGTTTAGTGTTAACTTAGTTTTAGTTGGATTTAGGGGTCTCACAGCTTTAGGCTTGGCTAGGTTTGGGTGGTATTAGGGGTTTAGGGTTAGTTTAGGTTTAGGGTTTGGTCAGAGTTTAGGGTTTATGGTTTAGTCAGTTTTTTGTGGGTTGGGTTTAAAGTTTTTTTAAAATACAAACCCGATAGATTTATGTTTATTTAGTTTATTTTTTATTTATTTTGTTTACTTTATTTTTTTATTTTTATTTAAGTTTATTTTTATGTTTATTTAGTTTAGATTATTTATTTTAGTTTAGAATTTTTTATTTTAATTTAATTTTTAAGTTTAGTTTTAGCTATATTTTATGCTTATTTTTTAGTTTAGTTTAGTTTTTATTTATTTATTTTTTTAGCTTAGATTTTATTTTTTATTTTTAGGTTTAGGTTTAGGCTTTTATTTTCTTTTTTTAGGTTTATGTTTTAGCTTTTTATTTTAGGTTAATTTTTCAGTTTTATTTTTTTAGTTTACGTTTAGGTTTATTTTTAGTTTATTTTATTTTATTTAGTTTATGGTTTAGGTTTAGGTTTAGGTATCATTTATTTTAGTTTAGGTTTAGGATTATTTTATTTTATTTATTTTAGGTTTAGATTTTTTTTAGTTTAGGGTTTAGGTTTTTTTTTCAATTAGGTTTTAATTTAGTTTTTATTTTATTTTATTTTAGCTTTATTTTACTTTTATTTTGCGTTTAGTTTATACTTTATTAAGTTTTTTTTATTTTTAGGTTTTTTTATAATTTTTAGTTTAGTTTAGGTTTTTATTTTAGTATAGTTTTTATTTTTAAAATTTTTTTTTTTACGTTTAGGTTTAGTTTATGATCGTGGTTAGGTTTTATTTTAGGATTTTATCGTTTTATTATTTTATTTTATTTAGGTTTAAGTTTTCTTATTTATTTTATTTTAGGTTTTATTTAGTTTTTTTAAGTCGTAGGGTTTAGGGTTTGGCATGGTTTAGGTTATAGGCTTTAGGGTTTTGGGTTTGGTTTATTTTATTTTAGGATTTAGGGTTTTAGTGTTTAGAGTGGGTTAGGGTCAGTCAGGCTTTAGGGTTTATGGTTTAGGATTGTAGGGTTAGGTTTTAAGGTTTAGGGTTGTCTAGGGATTATTTTTTAATCTTTTTAGTTTTTCAAATTTTTATTTTTTAAAATTAAGTAAGCTAAGTAGGTTTAGGTTTATTTAATTTATTTAGTTTATTTAGTTTACTTTTTATTTATTTTAGTTTATTTAATTTTTTATTTTTATTTAGGTTTATTTTTGTTTTTATTTAGTTTAGATTATTTATTTTAGGTTTATTTATTTTAGTTTATGTTTTTTATTTTAGTTTATTTTTTAGGTTTAGGTTTATTTCTTAGTTTAGTTTTTATTTATTATTTATTTATTTATTTTTAAGTTGAGGTTTTAGTCTTTATTTTTAGGTTTAGGTTTAGGTTTTTAATTTTATTTAATAGGTTTAGGTTTATTTTTAGGTTTTATTTTTTAGTTTAGCTTTGGGTTTATTTTTAGTTTATTTTATTTTATTTAGTTTAGGTTTATGTTTAGGTTTACTTTATTTTAGGTTTAGGTTTTATTTATTTTAGTTTATTTTATTTATTTTATTTTTGTTTTAGGTTTAGGGTTGTTGTTTAGTTTATGGTTTAGGTTTTATTTTTTATTTATTTTTAGATTTTTTTTAGGTTTATTTTGTAGGTTTAGGTTTTTATTTAGTTCTTATTTTATTTAGTTTTAGGTTTGATTTATTTTTATTTTATGTTTAATTTTATTATATTAAAGTTTTTTATTCTTCGATTTATGTTTTTTAGTTTAGTTAAGGTTTTATTTTATTTTATTTTAGTTTATTTTTATTTTATTTTATTTTATTTTATTTAGGTTTGCTGTTTTTATTTTTATGGTTTAGAGTTTAGGGTTTAGGGTTTAGGGTTTTTTTAGGATTTAGCAACCCAGATTTAGTGTTAGTTTAGGTCTTTTAGCTTTAGCTTTAGGCTTTAGTACAGTCCAGGTTTAGGGTTTAGGGTTTAGTGTTTAGGGTTTAGTGTTTAGAGTGTTGGGGTTTATGGTCCAGGTAGTTTTAGGGTTAAGTTTAGGTTTAGGGTTTAGTGTTTTTTTTAAAAAAAATTAAGTAAATGGTAGATTTATGTTTATTTAGTTTATTTTATTTTTTACTTTTATTTAACTTTATTTTTTATTTTTATTTAGTTTAGATTATTTATTTTAGTTTAGCTTTTTTATTTTAGTTTAAGTTTTAGGTTTAGGTTTAGGTTTATGTTTATTTTTAGTTTAGTTTTATTTTTATTTTATTTTATTTTACTTAGGTTTTATTTTTTTATTTTAGGTTTAGTTTTTTATTTATTTTAGGTTAATTTTTAGGTTTTATTTTTTACTATATTTTAGCTTATTTTAGTTTAATTTATTTATTTAGGGTTTAGGTTTAGTTTATTTAGGTTTAGGTTTTGGTTTCGTTTATTTTAGTTTTGTTTATTTTAGGTTAGGTTTAAGTTTATTTTTATTTTATTTATTTTAGGTTTAGATATTTTTTTTTGGGTTTAGGTTTTTTTAGGTTTAGGTTTTAATTTAGTTTTTATTTTATGTTATTTTAGGCTTATTTTATTTTTATTTTGCATTTAGTTTATGTTTTATTAATGTTTTTTATTTTTAGGTTTATTTTATTTTTAGTTTAGTTTAGGTTTTTGTTTATTTTATTTTAGTATAGTTTTTATTTTTAAAATTATTTTATTTTTATGTTTAGGTTTAGGTGTATGTTATGTTTTAGGTTTAGGTTTCTATTCTATTTTATTATTTTATTTTATTTAGGTTTAGGTTTCCTTATTTATTTTATTTTTTAGGTTTTATTTAGTTTAAGTTTAGGTTTTTAGGGTTATAGTGGGTGGAGTTTAGAGTATGTGGTTTAGGGTTTAGGGTCAGGGTGGGGTTTAGTATTTAGAGGGGTGGCTTTTGGGATCACGCTTTAAAGGGTTAGGACTGGGTTTAGGATTGTAGGTCAGAGCCTGCATCAGTTTAGGGTTTAGGGTTAGGTTTTATTTTTATTTTACTTTATTTCTTTAAAATTAAGAAGAGGGTTTATTTATTTAGTTTAATTTTTTATTTGAGTTTGTTTTATTTTTTAATTTTATTTAGGTTTATTTTTATTTTTATTTAGTTTAGTTTACTTATTTTAGGTTTATTTATTTTAGTTTAGGTTTTTTATTTTAGTTTATTTTTTAGGTTTTGGTTTTAAGTATAGGTTTATTTTTTAGTTTAGTTTTATTATTCATTTTAATTTTTGGTTTAGGTTTTATTCTTTATTTTTAGGTTTAGGTTTTTTTTTTTTTTAGGTTTATGTTTATTTTTAGGTTTTATTTTTTTGTTTAGGTTTAGGTTTATTTTTAGTTTATTTTATTTTATTTACAATTTAGGTTTAGGTTTAGCTTTAGTATATTTTAGGTTTAGTGTTTGGATTTCTTTTTTATCTTTTTTAGGTTTTATTTTTAGGTTAATTTTTATAGGTTTAGGTTTTATTTAATTTTTATTTTCTTTTATTTTTGATTTATTTTATTTTTATTTTAGGTTTAGTTTTTATTTTATTTAAGTATTTTATTTTTTTGTTTAGTTTAGGTTTTCATTTATTTTATTTCAGTTTAGTTTTTATTTTTTATTTTAGTTTCTTTTTAGGTTTAGGTTTATGTTTTAGTTTTTATTTTTCTTTTATTTTATTTTAGTTTAGGTTTTTTTATTTATTTTATTTGTATGTTTTATTTAGTTTTAGCTTAGCTTTTTAGTTTTTTTTGGGTTTGTTGAGGGTTTAGGGTTTAGTGTTTATGGTTTGGAGTGTAGGGTTTCAGGTTTAGGGTTTAGGATTTAGGTTTTTGGGTTTATGGTTTAGGATTTTATGGTTTATGGTAGGGTTTGGGGTTTTTAGCGTTTAGAGTTTAGGGTTTAGGTTTTAGGTATAGGGTTCAGGTTTTAGTTTAGGGTTTAGCATTTTTGGTTTTTTTAAACTGAGAATAAATTCATATTCAAAATTTCATTTTTTGATTTCATTAACCAAGTAACACACCAAGTTTTCTAAGAGATAATTAACGACATAGATAAAAAATGAGCTTGCATAGAGCAAATCAAAGACCCTAGATAACTAGAATCGTAAAGGCATAGTTCCATAAGCAACATATTAGATTGGCCATTCTTCAGTTTCTCAAATTCCCATCAAAAGCACCCCGACCTCTAAACTAGCGAGACCGAGCATCATATCCCCGATCTCTCCCACCACCACCGCCACGACTGCAACCTCTATCGCTCCTCCCACCCCCATAACCACCACTACTCTGACCACTACCTCTATATCCACTAGCACCTCCCCCACCATTATGATAGCGCCCCCGCTTCACCTCCATCGGATCTGAGCTTGACTGATGTTCCTGCCATCAAGGTTCTACCCATTCTTAGGGTTTAGGTTTAAGTTAAGGTTTATTAGGTTTTAAGTTTTTTGTTTATTTTTTAATATATTTAATTACTTAGGTTTACGTTTAGGGTTTGGGGTTTAGGGTTTAAGGTTTAGGGTTAGGGTTTAGGGTTTAGGGTTTAATGTTTAGGGTGTATGGATTATGGTTTAGGATTTAAGATTTTATGGTTTATGATTTTAAGGTTTAGGGTTTAGGATTAAAGTTTAGGTTTTAGGGTTTAGGGGCTTTTAGGGTTTAGGGTTAGTTTTAGGGTTTTAGGTTTAGGGTTTAGGGTTTACAGTTTAGGATTTTTTTATTTAAAATAAGTAAGCTGATAGGTTTAGGTTTATTTAGTTTGTTTTTTATTTATTTTAGTTTATCTTATCTTTTCTTTTATTTATGTTTATTTTTTCTTTTTATTTAGTTTAGTTTATTTATTTTAGTTTAAGTTTTTTATTTTAGTTTTTTTTTAGGTTTAGGTTTAAGTTTATTTTTTAGTTGAGTTTTACTTTTATTTTATTTTTAAGTTTAGGGTTTTTTTAATGTTTAGGTTTTATTTTTTATTTTAAGCTTTAGTTTTAAGTTTCTATTTTATTTTTTTAGGTTTATGTTTAGGATTTAGGTTTTTATTTGAAGTTTAATTTTAGGTTTTCTTTTTTAGTCTAGGTTTAAGTTTATTTTTTGTTTATTTTATTTTATTTAGGGTTTAGGTTTTATTTTTTATTTATTTTTAGGTTTTATTTTTAGGTTTATTTTTTAGGTTTAGGTTTTGATTTAGTTTTTATTTTATTTTATTTTTATTTTAGGTTTAGTTTCTATTTTATTTAGGCTTTTATTTATTTTAGTTTAGTTTAGGTTTTTATTTATTTTATTTTAATTTAGTTTTTAATTTTTATTATAGTTTCTTTTTAGGTTTAGGTTTAGGTTTAGGTTTTAGTTTAGGTTTTAATTTTATTTCATTATATTATTTTATTTTGGTTTATGTACTTTTATTTATTATATTTTTAGATTTTATTTAGTTTAGTTTCTTTATTTTATTTTATTTAGGGTTAGGGTTAGTCGAGGGTTTAGAGTTTAGGGTTTATGTTTTGGGGTGTAGGGTTTAGAGTTTAGGGTTTAGGGTTTAGGGCTTAGGTTTTTGGGTATAAGTTAATTTAATTTAGTTTTAATTCCATCTTTAATCACATTTACGGTATAGGGTTTATGGCTTTGGGTTTTTAGGGTTTAGGGTTTAGGGTGTAGAGTTTAGGTTTTAGGTTTAGGGTTCATGTTTTAGTTTTGGGTTTAGGGTTTTGGCTTTTTTTTAATAGAGAACAAATTTGAATTCAACATTTATTTTTTTCTTAATTTCATCAACTAAGTAACACACCAACTTTTTTAAGACACAAGCAATGACATAAATTAAAAATGAGCACGCATAGAGCAAATCAAAGACCCTAGATAACTAGAACTATCTTTACTATAAAGACAGTTTAGAGAGTAGCATATCGGATCGTTCATTATTCAATTTGTCTAGTTCCCATAAAAATAACCCTGACCTCTTGAGTAATAGGAACCACCATCATATCCTTGATCTCTCCCTCCGCCACCACTATGTCTATAACCTCCGTCGCTCCTCCTGACTCCATAACCACCACTACTTTGACCACCACCTCCATATCCACCACCAGCTCCAGTTCCCCCACTACCACTGTGATAACCGATGCCTCCATCTTCACTTACTTTGCCAAATCTAGATTGAGCCTGTTTGACAGTGATGTTCCTGCCGTTAAGATTCTGCCCATTCTTAGGGTTTAGGTTTAGGTTTACTAGGTTTTATGGTTTAGATTTATTTTTTAATTTACTTAGTTACTTTAGGTTTAGGTTTAGGGTTTGAGGTTTAGGTGGGTAGCGTAGGCATAGGGGGTTAAGGTTTAGGGTTTAGGGTTTAGGGTGTAGTGTTTATGGTTTAGGGTTTATGGTTTTAGGGTTTATGCTTTTAAGGTTTAGGGTTTAGGATTAGGGTTTAGGGTTTAGGTTTAGAGTTTACAATTTTTTAGGGTTTACGGTTTAGGGTTTAGGATTGTAGGTTTAGGGTTGTAGGTTTAGGGTTTAGGGTTTAGGGTTAGTTTTAGTGTTTAGGGTTTAAGGTTTAGAGTTTATGATTTAAGGTTTAGGGTTTTTAATTTAGTAAACTAATAATTTTAGGCTTATTTGGTTTATTTAGCTTATTTTTTTATTTTAGTTTATTTTATTTTTTATTTTTAGTTATGTTTTTTTATTCTTATTTAGTTTAGTTTATTTACTAAAATTATGGAAGAGAGTAATTGAGCATAGGTTACGATGTGATGCAAAAGTTTCTCAATCGGTTTTTAGATCTACTACGGATGCTATACATTTGTTAAGAGGTTTGATGAAGAAGTATAGAGAAAGTAAGGAGGATCTACATATGATATTTATTGATTTAGGGAAAGCTTATGATAAAGTTTCAAGAGATGTTCTTTGGACAGTTCTAGAATAGAAAGTAGTTAATATTGGTTATATTCAAGTCATTAAGGATATGTATACTAGAGCTATCACTTGTGTCCAAACACAAGGAGGATTCTCAAAATATTTTCCTATTTCAGTTGGATTACATCAGGGATCAGCTTTAATCCCATATCTCTTTGCTTTAGTTATGGATGTTCTTACTAGACATTTATAGGAAGGTGTTTGCTTTTTACTGATGACATTCTTCTTGTTGATATGACTAGAGAGGGAGTCTAAGAGAAACTTGAATTATGGAGGTCAACATTATATTCTAAAGGTTTTAGCTTAAGTAGATCTAAAATTGAGTATATGGAGTGTAATTTTAGTTGTAGAAGTTCTAGTGGTATATGATAAGGTGAACAAGTCATTAATAAGAGTGAGCGATTTAGATATTTAGGCTCTATTGTTCAAAATGATGGTGAAATAGATGGAGATGTTATTAGTAGAATGCAAGTTGGATGGTTGAATTGGAGGAATGCATCAGGCCTATTGTGTGATAGAAAAGTTCCACCTAAACTTAAAGGAAAATTTTATAAGATGGTGGTGAGACCTGCAATGACTTATGGTGCAGAATGTTGGCCAATGAAAGAGAAGCATAAGACTAAGTTAAGTGTTATTGAGATGAGGATGCTTAGGTGGATGAGTGGCTTTACTCTTAGTGATAAAATGCGAAATGAGTATGTTCAGGAAAAAGTTGGAGTAGCTCTAGTGGCAGATAAGATTAGAGAGAGTCGCCTTAGATGGTTTGGCCACATAAAATGTCGGTCATCCGATGGCCTAGTTAGGATATTAGATGCATTAGATTTTCCATATGTTAAGAAAAAAAGAGGTAGACCTAAAAAGACTTGGTTAAGATGTATAAAAAATGATCTTAGTATACTTGAATTAAATGAGAATTTGTCAAATAATAGGACACAATGGAGATGAAGGATTCTTGTAGCCGACCCCACATAGTGGGATGAAGGCTTGTTGTTGTTGTTATTGTATTTAGTTTAGTTTATTTATTTTAAGTTTATATATTTTAGTTTAGGTTTTTTCTTTTAGTTTTTTTTTTGTTTAGGTTTAGATTTAAATTTATTTTTGAGTTGACTTTTATTTTTATTTTATTTTTCAGGTTTAGGGTTTATTTTTTATTTTTATGTTTAGGTTTACATTTTTTTGTTGGTTTAGGTTTTAGGTTTTATTTTAGGTTTATTTTTAGGTTTTATTTTATAGTTTATGTTTAGGTTTATTTTAGTTTATTTTATTTTATGTAGTTTAGGTTTAAGTTTAGCTTTAGTTTAGGGTTTAGGTTAAGGTTTTATTTATTTTAGTTTAGTTTATTTTAGTTTAGGTTTAGGTTTATTTTACTTTTATTTTAGGTTTAGGTTTTTTTAGTGTAGGGTTTAGGTTTTATTTTTTATTTATTTTTAGGTTTAGGTTTTTATTTAGTTTTTACTTTATTATGTTTTAAGTCAATTTTAATTTTATTTTACATTTATTTTTATTTTATGAAAGTTTTTTAATCTTAGGTTTATTTGAATTTTTTAGATTAGTTTTGGAATTTCTTTATTTTATTTTTGTTTTTTTTATTTTTTATTTTATTTTATTTTAGGTTTATGTTTAGGTATTTCTTTTATTTTATTACATTATTTTATTTAGGTTTAGTTTTTTTAATTTTATTTTTAGGTTTTATTTAGTTTAGGTTTAAGTTTTTAGGATTTTATGGTATAAGGTTTAGGTTTAGGGTTTATAGTTTATAGTTTTAGGGTTTAGGATTTTAAGTTTTAGGAGTGGTTTAGTGGTTAGCTTTAGGGTTTAGTGTTTTGTTTTGAATTGGGGTTTAGGGTCAGTTTTTAGGGTTTATGGCTCAGGGTTTAGGGCCTTTTAGGTGTGGTAGCTTAAA
Organism: Cymbidium sinense; assembly: GCA_021442155.1. Taxonomy (NCBI): domain Eukaryota; kingdom Viridiplantae; phylum Streptophyta; class Magnoliopsida; order Asparagales; family Orchidaceae; genus Cymbidium; species Cymbidium sinense. The sequence goes on from CM038214.1 coordinate 29,081,046, forward strand.
AGTTTAGGATTTAGCATAGTTTAGGTTTAGGGCCTGGGTAAAGTCAGTTTAGATTTGGTTAGGATCAGGTTTATAGTTTAGGGTAGGTTTAGAGCCTGGGGTTTAAGGGTTTAGGGCCTGGGGTGCAGAGTGAATCAGGTTTATAGGGTTAATTGTGGTCATTGTTTAGGGTTTAGGGTTTATTATTTAGGGATTTAGGTTTAGGTTTTTTTTTTTAAAATTAAGTAAACCAACAAGTTTAGGTTTATTTAGTTTATTTATTTATTTTAGTTTATTTTAATTTATATTTTTATTTAAGTTTATTTAGTTTATTTTTTATTTATTTTAGTTTATTTTATTTTTTATTTTTATTTAGGTTTATTTTTATTTTTATTTAGTTTAGTTTAATTATATTAGTTTAGGTTTTTTATTTTTGTTTTTTTGGTTTAGTTTCATTTATTTTAGTTTATTTTTTAAGTTTAGGGTTAGGTATATGTTTATTTTTTAGTTTAGTTTTATTTTTATTTTAATTTTTGGGTTTAGGTTTTATTTTTATTTTTAGGTTTAGGTATAGATTTTAGGTTTTTATTTAGGTTATTTAGGTTTGTTTTTCTTAGTTTAGGTTTAGGTTTATTTTTAGTTTATTTTTATTTTATTTAGTTTAGGGTTTAGGTTTAGTTAATTTTTGGTTTAGGTTTAGGTTTTATTTATTTTAGTTTAGTTTATTTGTGTTTAGGTTCACGTTTATTTTAGGTTTAGGTTTTTTTTTCATGAGTTTATGGTTTAGGTTTTATTTTTTATTTATTTTTAGGTTTATTTTTTAAGTTTAGGTTTTTATTTAGTTTTAGGGTTTAGGTTTTAGTGTTTAAGATTTAGGGTTTAACATTTTTTTTAAATTAATTAAACTAGTAAGTTTAAGTTTATTTAGTTTACTTAGTTAATTTTTTATTTATTTTAGTTTATTTTATTTATTATTTTCGTTTAAGTTTATTTTTTATTTTTATTTAGATTATTTTATTTATTTTGGTTTAGGTTTTATATTTTAATTTATTTGAGTTCAGTAGAGTTTTATTTTTAGGTTTTGGTTTGGGTAGGGTCATGGTCAGGTTTAGTGGCCCAGAGTTTAGTGGTTTAGGGTTTAGTTTATGGACTGTTTAGTTGTGAGGCCCATGATAGGGTTGGCCCAGGACTCAGGTTTAAGCCCATGATTTGTGGAGCCCAGTTAGGATCAGTGAGTTTAGGGCCTAGGGCCTGTCAGTCCCGTGATCTAGTCAGGGCCCAGGGTTAGGTGTAGGTCAGGGTAGGGTTTGGTATTTAGGCTCAGTTTAGCCTAGTGGAGTGGCTCTCTGGTTTAAGATAGTGGTAGGTTGGTAAGAGTCAGGTTGGGTTTAAGGTTTAGGATTAAGGTTCGATTTAGGTGGGTTCTATTTTAAAACAAGCAAACAAGGTAGTTTATAGTTTATCTTTATCTTATTTATTCTTTAATCTATTTTTATATTTACTTTATTTATTTAGTATGTTTAAAGAGGTTTATTTTAGTTAGCTCATTTATTTATGAGTTTATTTATCTTTAGTCAGCCCAGGTTGTGGTTTGGCTAGGGTTGGGTAGGGTTTAGGGCTCCAGGGGTGGGTAGGTTTAGAGTTAGGTTAGGATTTTGAGTTTAGAGGTTTAGGGTCTGTGGTAGGTGAGAGTTAAGGTTGGGTGGGGTTTGGTTCAGTTTAGGGCTTATGGTTAGTGGTGTGTACATTTGGGTTTAATGTAGTTTAGTTTAAGTTTTAGGTTGTGGTTTTTTTATTTAGGGATGGTTTAGGTTTAGATTTAGGGTTGAATTTCAAATCAAATAAATGACAGGTTTACATTTTTTAAGTTTATTTTTAAGGTTTAGGGTTAACAGATAGCTTAGGGTTTAGGTTTTTTTTAAAAAAAAAAACAAAATGAGATAAACCGGCAAGCTAGGTTTATTTAGTTTATTCAGTTTATTTTTATTTAATTTAGTTTATATTATTTAGTTTAGTTTATTTATTTTAGATTTATTTGTTTTAGTTTATTTTTTTAGGTTTAGGTTTAGCTTTAGGTTTATTTTTTAGTTAAGTTTTATTTTTATGTTATTTTTAGGTTTAGGTTTTGCTTTTTATTTTTAAATTTTGTTTTAGGTTTTTATTTTATTTTTTTTGGTTTACATATTAGGTTTTTATTTTAGGTTTATTTTTAGATTTTATTTTTCAGTTTAGGTTTAGGTTTTATTTATTTTAATTTATTTTAGTTTAGGTTTAGGTTTTTTTTTAGTTTATGGTTTAAGTTATATTTTTTATTTATTTTTAGGTTATATTTAGGTTCATTTTTTTTAAGTTTAGGTTTTTTTTTATTTATTGTTATTTTATTTTATTTTAGGTTTATTAATTTTATTTTATTTTATTTAGGTTTTATTACATTTTCTTCTTTAGTTTAGTTTAGGTTATTATTTATTTTATTTTGGTTTAGTTTATTTTATTTTAGGTCCAATTTAGGTTTTGTTTATATATATATTTTAGTTTATTTAGTTTAAGTTTTATTATTTATTATTTATTTATTTTATTTTAGCTTTATTTAGTTTAGTGTTTTAAGTGGTTTAGGGTTTTAGGATTTAGATTTTAGTGGTTTTGTGGTTTAGGATTTAGGATCAGGGTTTAGGTTTTAAGTGTTAGTTTGTGGGTTTTTTTTAGGGTTATAGGATCAGGGTATTAGAGCTGGGGTTTTGTTGGGTTTTGTTGGGTTTGGGTTAGTTTTAGGTTAGGGTTTTAATTATTTTAAAATTAAGCAAAAATTTAGATTTAGTTTATTTTTTTATTTTAGTTCATTTAATTTTTTTATTTTGATTTAGCTTTATTTATATTTTTATTTAGTTTAGTTTATTTATTTTAGGTTTTTTATTTTGTTTATTTTTTTTGTTTATGATTAGGTTTAAGTTTATTTTTAAGTTTAGTTTTATTTTTATTTTATTTTTTAAGTATTAATTTTATTTTTTATTTTTTGGTTTAGGTTTAGGTTTTTATTTTAGTTTTTTAGTTTTAGGTTTTAAGTTTTTATTTTAGGTTTATTTTTAGGTTTTATTTTTAGTTTAGGTTTATGTTTATTTTTAGTTTATTTTATATTATTTAGTTTAGGGTTTAGGTTAAGTTTATTTAGGTTTAGGTTTTATTTATTTCAGTTTAGTTTATTTTAGTTTTGGTCTATGTTTATTTTATTTTGTTTATTTTATTTTAATTTTTTGTTTAGTTTTTATTTTTAATTTAGGGTATGGGTTTTATTTTTTATTTGTTTTTAGGTTTTATTTTTATGTTCATATTTTAGTTTTAGGTTTTTATTTGGATTTTTTTATTTTAGGTTTATTTTATTTTTATTTTACATTTAGTATTTCTTTTATTTAGATTTTTTATTCTTAGGTTTATATTTTTTTTTGTTTAGTTTAGGGTTTTATTAATTTTATTTTAATTTTTTTTATTTTATTTTATTTTATTTTATGTTTAGTTTAGTTTAGGTTTTAGTTTATTTTATCTTTTATTTAGGTTTAGGTTTTATTTATTTTATTTTAAGATTTATTAGTGTAGGTTTGGTTTGGGAGGTCAGTGGGGTAAGTTAGGAGGGTTTATTTTAGGGTTTAGTGGCTCAGTGGTTGGGTGGCCTGGTGGTTTAGTGGTAGCTTTAGGTGGCCTGTTTTTGTGGCTCATGGCCCAGGAGTGTCACCAGGTTATAGGACTCATGGTCATGCCTCAGAGCTCAGGTTGCAGAGTGGCCTAGAGTTTAAGGCCTAGGGTTTGGAGTTTAGTGGCCTTAGAGTTTAGTTGTGGTGTGTCAGTGGTGGGTTGGGCCGTTTAGGATCTGGCTTAGGGTTTAGAGATTTTGTTTGCCTGTGGTTTAGGGCAGGGTCCAAGTCAGATTGGGAGGTGGGTTTATGGTTAGTAGTTAGGTTTAGGAGGTAGTGGTTTTTTTTTTTAAAATTAAGTAAAACCAACTTTAGTTTATTTAGTTTATTTTTTTATTTTTTTATTTATTTTATTTTATTTATATTTAGGTTTATTTTTATTTTAGTTTATTTTATTTTTATTTTTTTATTTTAAGTTTTTTTTATATTTATTTTAGTTTATTTTAGTTTAGTTTTATTTATTGTAGTTTAGGTTTTTAATTTTAATTTTCTTTATTTTAGTTTAAGTTTTTTTATTATATTTATTGTTTAAGTTTAGGTTTTGGTTTATGTTTTTTTTTTAGTTTAGTTTTATTTTTATTTTATTTTTAAGGTTTAGGTTTTATTTTTAGTTTTAGATTTAGGTTTAGGTTAATATTTTATTTCTTTAGTTTTAGATTTTATGTTTTATTTTAGGTTTTTTTTTAGTTTATGTTTAGATTTCTTTTTAGTTTATTTTATTTTATTTAGTTTAGGGTTTAGGTTTACGTTTTATTTATTTTAGTTTAGTTTATTTTATTTTAGGTTTATGTTTATTTTATTTTGTTTGTTTTAGGTTCATGTTTTTTAGTTTAAGGTTTAGGTTTTATTTTTTATTTATTTTTAGGTTTTATTTTTAGGTTTATTTTTTAGGTTTAGGTTTTTATTTTGCTTTTATTTTATTTAGGGTATTGTGCCGCCATCCTTCAAGTTCTTTGATTGTAGTAACAAGAACACATTGCACACTTTAGATTGTTGCAAGGTGGCGAACGTAGTCCACTTTTGCCTTTTGTTAGCGGTTGTGCATTTGATTGGTACGAACGCAGGTTCGATGAACACTTTTACTGAGTTGGAGCACCTCTTCATCAAGTGCTTTGGGCTCAGTAGAGGGTGATTGTAGGCGACCTCATTACAGAGAAATAGAAACTCAACGAGTCACTTGTTGATTACATTCTCAAATGGCACAACTTGTGCATGAAATGCTAACCACAGCTGTCCGAACAACATGGCATTGAGAATCTTCTCAAGAATATCCATGGCCCGGTCGGCTTCATGCTTAAGGGCTTTACCATCAAAACATTCGAGAAATTAATCATCAAGGAGGCAAGCCTATAAGAGGAAGCCAAATAGTTGCCCTTTCCTGACCAATCATATAGGACCAAGCCGCAGAAGGTGTTTGAGAAGAAGCTGGGGACAGTTGTGTCAATGGACAGAGAGAAGCAGCCAGCCAGAGTTTAGTATGAGAGACTACGAGCTCAACAACCTCCTTTGCCACTCCTCTTCCACAACCTCGACCATCATACCAGCCACCACAGTCATCATAATGACCATTTCCACCACCTCAGTAGCCTACCTAGCAGCGGTATTCATATCCATTGCCAGGTAGCTACTTTCCACCTACTCTTGTTGATAGATTGAATAAGCCATATTCATTCAAGAGGGAGGTAGTTAGGAAAATCTTTAAGAATCTCTTAAAGAAACGACTTTCGCCACTTAGTCTAAGAGGTAGGTGGACAAGAGATCCTAGCTATTACCCTACCACTGTATGTTAGGCCATGTCTTGGAGGATTGTATCACTTTTAAGGACTAGCTTGAGCACAGCTACAAGTTGAGAGCCATAGTTATCCCTAAGGAATACTTATTAGAACAACCATCTAGTTCTGTTAGAGTAATCTTTGGGGATACTTGCAATCCTCTTAAGACTAAAGAAGGTTAGGATATCTCCCTATCCTGAACCTCTGTGAAGATCATTTCTAAGATAAAGAAGTTTTTCTTAGGTGCCTGAAGTAGCTCAGACTTCCAACACCAAGGAATGTTTGCTAGTTGCAAAGGACAACTCGGGGAGGGTGATAGCCCACCAGCAGCAATATCCCACCATACAAGCCCGAGATAGTCCAGTAGCATAACCACCATCCAAGTCGAGTACTCCCTCCACCGTTGTAGCTACCACCTTTTTTGCTAGCTCCTCTTCTACCAGCTGGAGCATTGTATCTACGGATAAAGGCACTAAATCCCTTACTCTGCTTACTTTACTTGATTTCTATCATGTACCTCCACTGAAATAAAAATTAATGAAGAAAGCTATTTCTACTTATATATTATTTACTTTTGATGCTCTTGATTTTATTCCTATTGAAAGCTCTAAATAAAAATAATAGCTTTAGTAGTTATGATCCTTTCCTTTTGATTGAGTCGATTATCCTTCTATGAATCAATCGCACCTCATGAGATTGACTTGAGTTCGACTCAAGATCCTATAGGAGAAGCTGTAGGTATGCCCGATGAGAAGGTAGAACTTTCCACAAGCTCATCATTCTAAGAAGTCACTACAGTCAACTTACGCAGTGACATTATTCTACCTCATTGGGTAGTACCTTAAGATAAGGGTAAGTATGTAGTTGACGTGCACAGATAGCCCCTCCATAGGATACTCTACCCATAGATATTCTTATGGAGGACCAAGCCAGAGTAGATTACAATCTCCTAGTTCACCTTAGTAAGTTTTCAGCAAAGTTAAGCATATACGAGACCCTCATCTTATCCAAAAAGATGAGGGAATCTCTAATCAAAGCCTTACTTCATCTAGAGATATGCTTAGCTCAGCGACCACTGTTAAAGTTAAGGCATGCCACTTGAAGGACATCTTAGGAGTTACATTTAGCGATGAAGACATACTCCTAGTGATGACTGAACACAACTGTCACTTTACATTACAGTGGATGTTGGCAGATATAGGCTATCCAGAGTTTTGGTTGACCCAGGTGTATCAGTCAGCATTATGAGTCTAAGAACCTTTGCCTACTTGGGGATCGACATCTCCAAAATCCAAAAAGAAAGGATGATGTTGATAAAATTCATTGAACAAGGCGAGAGGGACTTATGGTGTTTATTTTTGATGGGGGACACCAAGCATATTGTAGGAGGGGATACTTTTGAGGTGAGCTAGTATGACATTGAGGTATGATGTACTATCTTGAAAGATAGAGACATAACCCTACAATGGACCTAATCACATAATAAAAACTCTTTAGGCATGATGGGTCTTCGAATGTACAAGAGATATCTCCCCTACTTTACATGGATGAATAAAGCAAGGTTTATATTAAATGAGGTTTTTAAGTTCCCTATGGAGGCAAGCCTCTATAGTTAATTACATCTTAAAAAATGAAAAATCCTAAGAATACTCTCGATTAAAGTAGACAATTATTATCTCTAAAGATTTCAAGGTTAGATTATCAAAAGATTGGTTATATTTGGAAAATCAATTGGGAAAGTTTAAGAAGAAGACTTATTTTTGGAATCCAAATGAAATAAGTAGGAAATTCTCATGATACTAGAAAGCATCATGAGCATTCTAATCTTTCCTATGGTTGAGCTTTATAATTTTGAAGTTGAGGAGATTTATATATTTTGAGTTGAAATTTAATTAGATTACTATGGCTTATAATCCACCAACACAAGGCTGTGGGAATGCTTAAGAGGTGAGGATTTATGATTGTAGCTCGAAGAAAATAGCTACCTCGGATCCTAAATCTAGGGAGCTTTAGTACGAGCTAAAGCATGACCTAAATCTAAGCTATAGGTGGACATAAGGGTTTTACCTCCACAAGAGAGAATAAATTGTCCAACTTCTGGACTTGTAACTGCCTGGAGTTGCCACCTGCTAACTCCTCCAATGATTTTAAAATGATATAGGATATGAATTGCAAGATAGCTAGGTAGTTATTTAATTAGAAAGAGACTAAAGTTCCTAAACACACTCCATAAGAGACTAAAGCATGAATGGTATGAGCATATGACTTAATCTATAAATGCAAAATATTTTTAAATTTTATTTCATTTTAGACATTTTGATAGAGGCTTTAGGATTTCTTATGCCTAAATGCATGATGAAATAGGTTAAAGGTCAAATCAGCTAGAAGAAGGTGTTCTCCACAACAAGGTATGCCCTCACAAGTCAAGCATTCTTTTATCGTACAAGGATGGTTATCCTTCATGTTTAAGAGAGAAAGAGTATGCATGCATGATGTGAAACATACGACCATATAGCTAAGGGGTTGCTAAATCTTTTAATTATTTTATTTATGTCTTAGACTTTATGATAAGGTTATGAGTTGTTTAAGATTTTTTTATGAGTGATTAGTTGGGTAGAAATTTTATTTTTATCCTAAGAGCCTAACCATATCCAAGCCACATTAAAGAAATGCAAACATAAATGTAAATCATATAAAAACTATCCCAAACAAGGTAGGTGACAACCGAGTAAAAAAAGCTCTACCCTTATACAACCTAGAATATGAATTGTATTAAATGCTATGGGGTCTTCTTTCTTCATATCTCCATTTCGATTTGGTTCTGTTTGATTTGGATGGTGCTTGCTTCAAAGGCATCAGGGCACCCTGTGACAAAGCCTTGCCACTGCTCATCCTAATCCCCCATAGCACTAATCCTAATTCCTATTGCAAAATTACATTTATATGGAAAAAGTAAATCTAAGTACACCTACAAAATAGATGTTAGCTAAACATACATATAATCCCAAGTATTTATAATTTGGACTAGCACTACACATAGGTAACTAAGCCCACCTATCCTAACTTAGATTATGCTTAAGGATTTAAGCAACCTATAAAAAGAGCATTCACATTTATTTTTAAGCATCCCTTAAGCATAATCCCCTACAAAAAACATGATTAGCCTGATATTGGCCTATCATCCAGTCTACGAAGCATACACCCTAACATCCAATCTAAAATATACATCATAAAAAATACATATATCACATCATACACCATCCTAACTTACAGCTAGAAGTGGTGACTTAATTCTAATGTGTGTATTAAGGCTTGTGTGGTAAGTCTTATTAAGAATTAGTGTTGTATTTTCTAAGTGTAGAAGGATTAAATTTAACATGAAAGGTTGATTTCACTTGAAGTAGTTTAATTAATTTGAGAATTTTAATTTGTGTTTTCTTTTGTTTCATTTTATTACACTTAGCAACTAAGTGTTATAAAGAGAGGAAAGGAGGATTGCCCTCTATCATCCCTAACTTAAGTCACTTTCTAAAGAATATTAATTTGATTTAGTTCTGTTTAGTGAATGGCTTATTAAATGATTTAATTAATCTTAAGTTTAGGTACACTATAAATAATCCTTTTCAAAATGAAAGGAATCTTAAGATTAATTTAATTTAATTACTACCACATGACGTATATTAAATCATTCTTTTCCATTACATGTAACATGCATATGATTTAATCCTAAGTATATATATATATGCAACATATTTTAGCACACTTAAATGATGAATGTATGTGTATGTTTAGAATTTATATTTTAATTGATTGAATTATTTAAACATATTAGTTTTAAACTTTATTCAAATTCCTATACAAAAAGGACATAAGAATGAAATTAAATAGGCATGTGACATTCTTAATCCAAGGAAGTGAGGTATTCAAATGACATCCTTGGGATAGCTAAAGCCTCATATTCTTGGGACGTCCAGACTATAAACCCATTTGCATTCAAACATATGTAAATTCGTATACATGAACATAGAAAGTAAGCTCCAAATCTTATGGATAATTAATTAAACCACTTAGTCAATTATGAATGCATGCAATTTTAATGTAAATTAGGATTTTCATTCACATATACATATACATGTGCAAAGATATAGGAAAGTACGTGTCATTATTAAACCAGGGAAGTGAGGTAATCAAATAACCTCCTTGGGGCTAACTAAAGCCTCATATTCCCGGGATGTCCAGACTATATACATTCTCTTGGACACACATGGATGTATACATAAATGATGGAAAGAAAATCATGCAAAGATGTATTTTTTTATTGAATCATTTATATATATGAATTAAAGTTCTATCCAAATTCTAATGTTGAAATACATAAGAATGAAATCAAATGGGTATGTGACGTTGTTAAATAAGGGAAGCGAGGTAATCAAATGACCTCCTTAGGGCTAGCAAAAGCCTCGTGTTCCCGGGATGTCCAAAATATATACCCATTATAATTTAATCTTATATAAATCAACAGATGAATAGAGGAAAGACAACTAAACATTCATACACTTAAGCTATAAGCACATACAATTCTTATGTATTTATAACTAGCATCATAACACATTATTATTCATTTATAAGCTTTTGAAAAATACATTTGGATTTAATAGTGATAATAGACTTCCATATATTAAATTAAATCAACACATGCAAGCTTACATGAAGTAAATCCATTTTATTTTCCTTAATTTTGAAATGATGGATGTATGAATTCAAATGACATACCAAATTTAACATGATTGGAAGGAGGACAATCAAATATAAGCATGTGATTTTATCAACCAAACTAGTTCTTAAGGACAATCAAATCAAATAACATTATTTAAAGCAAACCAAAGCTTCTTTATTAATTAAGTTTTGGATTTTATTTGATTTAAAGAGGAGAAGAGAAGTCATCACTTGTTGTTTTAACAGCACGCCCACCTTAGTGATTTGATTTAATTTAAGAAAATGTAATTAAGTTGAGTTTATGGGTTAATTAAGTTGAACCCTTAATTAGATGCATTAATTATCTTACCTATGTCACCTTAAAGTAATTAACTAAATAATTATGAGCAAACATGATATGCATGAAAAATAAACTTGCAATGATCTTAAGAAATAGAAGGGGCCTAATGTAATTGGCTCATGATTAATAGTTAATTAGATTAAGGGACTTAATTAATTACTCCTATGGTTTTCCCACACATGACGATTAACCATAATTCATTAAACTCCTTTAGGTTAATAAACACCTAAAGATCAACCCCCATGATTTAATTAATTAAGGTCTGATGTGATTGTGATTTCAATTTGATTAAGTGATTTAATTTATTAGTTCAATCTTAATTAATTTCATTTTAAAATAGGGTGAAATGAACTTAGAGAAAAGGGTCCCGACCCTATTCCTTAGTTCACTTAATGTTGAACAAACAATAATAAACTTAATTAACTAATTTATTACTGTTCATGGGATTAATCATTAATCAACTTAAAAGAGTAGTTAAGGTTTAATTAGTCAATTTTCCTAATTAAGTGAGCAATAATTCCAAGAAACTCATGGGAGGTAGAGCTCATCACATTAAATTAACCCCCAAAATTTGGGTTTAATTCCTCAAGTAATTAAGGAGTAATTAAGCTAATTAATTTTATAATTAAACCTTAATAAAACTTTAATTACTATTCAAAATTAGTTAAGATCATTTTTAATTAATTATCTTCCAAAATACCTTTAAAATGAGTATATATTTGCATTTTTTTATTTCTCTATGAGTTTTTATTATTTTTAGAAGTTTTAGTCATTAAAAATGATTAATTAAACCTAGTTAAAGCCAAATCCTATTGGCTCCTCATGGCGCACTTTCCACGTGGCGCTGTGAGATTGGCTACTTAAAACTTATCCGACTCAGCACCTACATGACTGTGGTGGATGAGCTTTCTCGTCCACCATCCGATTTAAGATCAGACGGCTATGATTAAACTTACAGCTTAATAGGATCAAATCAGATTGATCTAGCGAATCTAAACATGACTGTCAATTTTGATCATGTGAAGTGGACAATGCAAGAATCTAATGTCATGCGAATGAGGGAGAATGGAGTCCGTCCGCCATTGCTCACTTGATTTAAGCTTTCCTAAGCTCGGATCAACTATGAAAGGATCCCACACCTTCAGAACATCGATTGGAGGGGATTTAACAGTCAAGATTGCATGAGATGCAAGATTTCTTCAAAAAGCTCCAACCCATTTTTGCATAAGTATCAATTTTGGAAGCATACCTCATTGAAGCTCAAGATTGGTAGCTCAAATGATTGAGGAAGCTTAATCTAGTGGAGACAAAGCCCTGTTGAGCAACAATTAGATCAATTCCTCGATGTTCACTTGGAAGGCAATGAACCGATTACTTGGAGCTCAGCTTTGATCAAAGTCCCATCTCCAGTGCTTGGGAAGTTTTGGAGATGATTCATTCTTGCTCAAAAAGGCCAAGGGAAGGTGCGTGCAAAGTTAATTTTAGTTTCATGGAGAAATGGGGAAGTTAGGTCAAAAATGGGAGTGTCCTATTTTGAGATGGACGGGAATAACATTTTTTGATAGAGGAACAAGCTTGGAAGCTTAGGGATTGGCTCTAGCAGGTCATCTTGGATAGCTAGGGCTCTAAGGAATGACTTTTCTGTGTTTGAGTAAAAATGAGGGGGTTATACCCCTTGATCGGATCGCTCATTGGATTTTATTTTGGCAGATTTGAAATGAGCCAAAAGTGGGTTAAATTTTAAGTTTATTTGAGTTGATTTGGTTAGTTTGGCTCAAGGGTCAAACCAAGGTTGGGTCAAGTTCATATGATCATTTGGGATATTTTGGTTTAGTTTGTCTCATTTGAATTCATTTGGATCAAATGGGTGAAGTTGACCAATTTGACCAACTTAGCCAAATTGGCTTGGGTTAGGTGTTGGTTTAGGTTTAGTTGACCAATTGATGATGATTATAGGCTTTGGTTTCAATTAATTTGGATATGGTTTTAATTTAGGCCAAATTGAACCTTTAGGTCAATTTGGGCTAAGTAGGTCAATTGGGTTCAATTTGGTCCAATCATGACTTTGGTCAAGTTCAACAATCAATTTGGAATGAACTTGAGCCATTATTGCAATCAATTTGCTTTATATTTTAATTTGACCTAAGTTTGTCTTTTAGGTCAATTTGGGTCATCAAGGTCAAGAGGACCAATTGGGTTTGGTTTGACTCAATTGAAGGTTTCAAGGGATTTATCTTAGGTTACAATTTGGTTAGTATGGGTTCATATCAGTAAAGGGGTTGACTTGCTCAAATGACCAAGTTGACTTAGTTTGACCAAATTTGTGATACTAGATCAACCTAGGGTGATCAACAATCATGATGGGAGATTTTGATGGGCTTGGTTCAATCCAATTTGGGTAGGATTAGAGCTTAGCTCAAATAGGTCAAATTGGCCACTTTAGGTCAAATGGACCAATTGGGTTTAGTTTTCTTGATTTTGGGTTGAGTGTGATTTAGTTGAGTTTATATATGGATTTAGGATTGGTATATAAATTTAATTATAATTGGCTTGGGTTCAAATGAGTTTTGGTTTATTTGAGCTTTTCAAGTCAAAAGGGTTAAGTTGGGTTTGACATGGGTTGATTTTGGTTTGGCTTGATTATTGTAGATTTCATTTATATTTGTGAATATGATTGAAGGTATGATTGATTCATGAGAAAATCAATTCAATTTGGGTTTTGGAATGAAAGAATTTGGCTAAGTCCATGGAGTTGAGTCATATGGCTTAGGTTTGGAGTTGAGTATTTAGGTTTAGGTTAATTGTTTACCTAATTGTTAGAAGTGTCTTATGACTAGGGAAGTCTTAGTGTCTAGAATAATCCTAAGTCTAAGATGGAAAGATTGAATATGTACTCCAAAAGTGAGGTGAATAGACCTTTGGCTCCATAGTGTTGCCCTTGGAGATAGATGAAGATCAAGCCAAAGTTTCACATTTTAGACTTGGATACATCTTTGAATGCTTTGCTTAGAAGACCATGGATACATAAGAACAACATAGTTCCATCCTCTCTACATCAGTGTATGAAGTTCATGATAGGTGGGATCATCTAATGTGTCAAAGGAGATCTCAACCCATTTACAGTTCACGAGGTCAGCATATATGAAGATGCAGCTTACTACCTCCCTCAAAATCAACAATTCTATTCTTGCAAACTTGGAAAAAGTTCAAAAATAAAAGAAAAAGAAAAAAAAGAAAAGGAAATTAAAAAATAAAAAGAAAAGAAAAGAGAAAATGAAAAAGAAAATAAAAGGTAGTGGAAATAGACTTAGAGGAGGAAGTGGAGCATGACATTAGACTTAGAAGAGGAAGTGGAGCCTGACATTAGATTCCACCCATAGTTCAATACTCCATTCAAACATATGGGTAGGATGACTTGACCTCTACCAGGCAAAGGAAGAGGCCAGTTCAAAGGGAGTCCCAAGGGTGGTAAACCTCCTTATTGGCCACTCAATAGAAGATATGTCCCAACTACTAGGAGTACACTTGTCATCCATATAGACTAAAAATCTAGTTTATAGGATGGGTCTTATATGGTTAGCACACCAGCTAGCTATTCTCAACAATGGATTCCTTTGGGGGTGACACTTGAGCCAGATAGCGATGTAGATCAGGCTCCAAAGCAAAGCATAAGGGTATCCAAGTCTATATGTGAAATGGTTAGGCATATGTTTGAAACCTTAGCTCTAACCCCACTTTCCTCTCAAAAAGCTAAGGGTTTGGTAGTTAAGGAAGCCCCTAAGTCATCCATGGGTGTGAAGACTCAGACGTTCTTTCTGGGAGCATCATCCTCAAGTCAAGAAGTTGATGTAGAACTTGAGGATGATTCATATAATGATTTGAAAGAATTACCTTTTGATTGGTACTTGCCTTGTGTTCATAATTTAGCAAAGGAAGGTTAATCCCACATACTTGGTTAAAGCATAGGCTAGTCTACCTCAAAAGAATATGGAGGAACAAGTGTGAAAGCTCTCAATCAAGACCAAGACTAGGATCCAGTACAGTGGGTCCAATCGATGATGACGATTACTGTTTAAACATCACCAATCATTTAGAATATGATAGGTTCTTTTCAAATCACATTAACTCATATGAGGAGCTATGCTTAGAAACTTCAGATAATCCAGATAATTTTAATGTCAAAGATGCACAACTAGAGTTTGAAGAAGAGATCAAGTTAACCATCGACGAGCTCAAGGAAATCAACTTAGGAACTGAATAAGATCCATGCCTAACATACATCAGTTCTTTGTTGAACAAAATTGAAACCAATGACTTTGTTAGGCTATTGATTGAGTTTAAGGACTACTTTGTAGGGAGTTATGAAGAGATTCTTGGATTAGCTCCTAACATAGCGGTTCATAAACTAACAATAGAGCCTACTCCTAACCTTATCAAGCAAGCTCCTAGACACATGCGATTAGACAAAGAATAACAAGTCATTTATAAAGTCAAGAAACTAATTGATGATGGCATTATCCAGGAAGAAAAATATCCTACCGGTTGATCATCCCACTAAAAAAAAAGAGGCCAAATTCATATATGCATCGATTTTAGGGATTTAAATATGGCATACCAAAAAGATGAATTTCCTCTACTAATCTTGGAGCTGATGGTGGACATTGCCTCATCTCATACTGCCTTCTCTTTCATGGATGGCTTATCTGGATATAACCAAATAAAGATGACCCATGAAGATGAAAGGAACACTACTTTTAGAACACCGATCAAAATTTATTGCTATAAGGTCATGCTTTTTAGCCTTAAAAATGCTGGTGCTACATACCAGCAGGCTATGACTTGAATCTTTGATGAACTCATTCATCATTAAGTCGAGTGCTATGTCGATGATCTTGTGGTCAAAAGTAGAGAAAAGGATGACCATCTCTTTGACATGGGAATAGTTTTTGAATAGTTAAGATAATTTAACCTCAAAAGGAACCCCCTGAAGTGTGCATTCAGAGTAGCTTCAGGGAAATTCCTTAAGTTTGTTGTCTGACACCAGGGAATCGAAATCAATCTAAATAAGATCAAGAAAATATTAGAAATGCCACCCCCTAAAAGTTTAACTCAACGAAGATCATTCCAAGGGTCGTTGGCATATCTAAGACGCTTTATATCCAACCTTTCGGGAAGATGTCAGCCTTTTTCAGAACTTGTCAAAAAGGATGCCAAGTTTAAGTGGGATGACAAGTGTGATTATGCCTTCAAAGACATCAAGCATTACCTGATGACACCACCAGTTCTAGCAACCCCTTTCCTAGGCAAGCTGCTCATACTTTACACTACTGTGTTAGATGACTCCCTTGGTGCTTTATTGGCCCAAGCCAATGAAGAAGGGAAGGAAAATGCACTCTACTACCTTAGCTGTCATCTAATCCCTACTAAGGCTATTTATCCACCCATTGATAAGCATTGCCTAGCTTTAATCTTTGCATCCCAAAAGCTATAGCACTACATGCTTTATCATAAGGTAAACTTAATCTCTAGGATCAATCCACTATAGTATCTCATGACATGGCCAATGCTATTCGGATGGTTGGTATGATGGTCCATGATCCTCTTATAGTTTGACATTACCTTCATACCCATCCATGTAGTGATAGGACAAGTGCTAGCAGATTTCTTAGCAACACACCCACTTCCTACTTAGTCTTCGGTTAGTGATGATCTCCCTAATGAACAAATCATGAACATAGGAGATACTAGCATTCACTGTTGGGAGATGTACTTTGATGGTGCAGCTTCCTCTCAAAGAGGAGAAGAATCATAATCTACTATTTCAGGAAAGGCAGGGGTAGGAATACTTCTCCTAACTCTGAACCATGATGTGATGAGATTTTCATATCATCTATCCAATCATTGCACTAATAATGAAGCTGAATATGAGGCTCTGATTGTCGGTCTAGAGTTAGCCGCCTCTCTAAGCATCTAGAACATCAACATCTTTGAGGATTCTCAACTAGTTATCAACCAAATCATTGGGTCCTATAAAGTTATAATGCCCTAGCTCCATCACTACCATAAGTACACCATGGAGTTATTGGCCCAAATCCTAGAGGTTACAATATATAAGATTCCTCAAGGAGAGAATGTTGTAGTGTATGCTTTAGGCAAGCTTGTCAAGGAGTTGGCATGTTTAGAGGATGAGTCCATATCAATAAAAGTCCAAAATAGGCATGTCTTATCCCTTATTGATATTGAACTGATAAAAAAGTACTTTCTTGAAGGGGAGGTTGCATTTGTAAAGAAGGATGAGGAGTTAGATTAGAGGCAACCAGTCATGGATTATCTAACTAAAGGCAAACTACCTCAAGAGAGTCTCAATCCCATCAGATGAAGTAGAAAGCACTTTCCTATGCTCTTGTGGATGGTGTCTTAACCAACGGTCTTTTGATCATATGTGGTTACATTATTTAGACAAGAATGAAGCCCATAAAATCATGACTGAGGTACACTTAATATTATGTGGAGCCAACCAATCCAGTTCGAAGATGAAAGCCAAGATCAAGAGATTGCAATACTACTATCCGTCAATGATAAAAAATTGCATGGATATGACTAGGCGATGCCACTAATGTCAAATAAACGGAGTGGTCCTACACCAACCAACCAACATTCTACATCTTACATTGGCCTCATGGCCGAAAGTGTTATAGTGGGTCCGATTGATCCTCATTCAAGGGTCATCGGTTCATCTTAACTTCTACTGACTACTTTTCCAAATGGCCGAAGGTGATTCCACCCAGAGAGGTCATAGCTCAACATGTACTTCAATTTTTAAGGAACCAAATCATATATAAGTTTATAGTGCCTCGATGAAATATATCTGATAATGGTACTACATTCGATAGCACCGAGATCAACAACTTTGCCATGAGACACATCATAGATTGAAGATATTCTACCATCAACTACTCGAGGGAAAATGGCTTAGTAGAAGCCTTCAACAAAACTCTCATCTAAATACTAAAGAAGACACTCGACAACAACAAGTTATAGTGACATGAGCAGTTAGTTGAAGCCTTGTGGGCCTACCACACCACATATAGAACTCCAACTCAGTCTACTCCTTTCTCCTTTGTATATGTGTCCAAAGCTATTCTACCATTAGAAGTCCAACTCCCATCACAAAGAATAGCTGTGGGTAGCAAGTTCACAATAGAGCAAAATGCCAAGTTACGATTAGAAGAGTTCGAAGGTTTGGAGGAGAGACATCTACGAGCATGCAAAAATCTCAAGTTGCACACAGCTAAAATTATTTAAGCTCACAATAAGTTGGTCTGTCCTAGATCTTTTCAAGTAAGAGAGCTTATTTTAGTTTTAAGGAGACCAATTATTGCCCGTCGTAAGATGAGAGGCATGTTTGAAACTACATAAGAAGGCTCTTTTTCCATAGAGAAGGCATACCAAGGACGATCTTATTAGCTTATTAATCATAAGGGAGAGCACCCAATGCATCCAATCAATGAGCTCTACTTAAAAAAAATTATAAATCATGTTTGAAAGTAATTGTCATCAATGAAAATTTCATTTATTATTTAATCTCTTCCATGTCAAAAGTATTCTTGTTTGTGAAGTTGCCATGATGTGTTTAGGGTAGGTGTAAGGACCCCGAGTGGTGTCCTATCCTTCATCAACACAACATAAATATAGAAAACATAAAAATATATATAAAAAAAACACATATTATTTATCTCAGTCTAGTCTGAGTTGAGATAATGCCCCTAGAGGCACTCACTTAGTAGATGCTCTAGGTCGGCCTGATGTGCTACCCTGCTAATGTGTCACCCTAGTGGTGTTCTTACTTTGGAGGATGTAATTTTCTATGCTTTCCTTCCTTACTTGGCCATTGCACACCAAAGACCACCTTGTTAGTTTGGTAGGCCTTAATGCATGGCCAATAAGCTACCTCATGTTGGCTTCATTTAAGAGGATGTGAGTCTGCTATGCTTTCTTCTTAGATTAGCCTTTGAGCATTAATCAGGTTAAGTATATTTGAGGTTTAAGATAAGTCTTCTAGCGAATCCTTCCCTCCTGATTGCTTCAAGTGTGGGTCTAGTCCTTCCTGGGCTCCGCTAGGTCGATAACTTCAACAACGTTGACAAACTATCCTGATGATCAGTTCCACTTGGAAAGTTGTAGGCATACATGCTTCCTTTCCAAATTGATTATTGCACACTGACGGGAACCTTAAGTTGGTTGGTTCTCACTATGCTGGTGGATACACCACTCATGTTGATGGATACACCTTAGGTTGGTTGGTTCTTGCACCTTAGGATACATCACTCATGGCAGATGTAAGTCTACTATGCTTTCTCCTTGAGTTGGCCACTATACACCTATAGACTTTCTTTCCAGGACTCATGATAATGCCCCTATCAGGACCCCCCTAGTGGGCACTATATTTAGATCACATCCTTTATGCCCAATTTAGACACTACTTGAGTTACTATCAAATTGGACAGTTCCCCTTTCATAGTAACCACCCCTGTGGTTGGAGAATCCATCTTGTGGATGTGCAGATTGTCCCATGGTCCAGTAAATCTGACATAGGTCAAGGCTTACATATCCCCTTCTCAGTGTGTTCCCTCGTACACCAACAGAGTCCATTAAAACATATATGTGAGTCACTATAGCACCCTGAATTGGGCGATATTAAAAAGTTTAAAAGTTAAATCTGATTTAAATGTTAAGTTTTAGTAGAAAATTAATTTTTGATTTTATAATGCCAAGATACAATTCTTAATGCAGTAAAAATAAAAGTACAGTAAAGTAAAGAGAGAAAATAGGCACAAAATTTTTACGTGGTTCGGCCAAACCCCAAAACCGGCCTACGTCCATGCCTAGCCACCCATGGCTAGGAATCCACAAAATGAAAAAATAGCTTACAAATAGTACTCTCCTATAACGGGGTGAGTACAACCCCTATAATAAATGTACTCTCCTACAAAGGGGCGAGTACAACCCCAATATAAATTTTACAACACAAAAAGAAAAATACAAAATAATAAATTTTGATAAAATAAATCTCTCACAAATATACTAAGCTATCCATTTCAAAAAATGATCTCACAACTTACAAATGATCACTTTATGACTTAAAAATTTTGGCAAGATAAAATGTTCACTTAATATTGATAAGAAATAATAAAATAAATATCTTAAAGTGACCTTACTAAGATGTTTATGTTATTACAATTTGTAGACTAATAAAAAAAGTATTTCAAAATAAATTCATAATATTCTTTTGCACAATTAAATAAATTTTAGCAAGGAATAATTTGTTTTATTTTGACTAAAAAGATTCTTTCAATCTAAAGCTAATGATCACAAAATACTTAAATAAAATGAGTATATGATAGATCTAAGTAGACTAGTAAGCTTTTAATTAAAAAGAGAGATATAGTAAATTTGAAAATAATTTCAGCATAATAATTTAATTTAAAATGCTTAAAATATACTTCTAAAATAGATCTAAGAATAAATGATCTTTCAAAATAAGATTAATGAAGAAATATTTCAAGAAACCAAAAGAAATTTGTAGGAAGTTAAAAATTTTAACAAGTTGAAATAGATCCTACAAACTATCATAAGACTTTTTCACAAAAAATTGATTGAGAAACTTTGATGTGAAAAAAATGTCCAAAGACTAATCACCAAAAAAGTATAAATTGGAAAGAATAAATAGATGGTGAAAATAGCATGAACAACTAAAAGGATTAAGATCAAGAAAACAAACTCAAGTAATTTGAGAAAGCTTGCTTAGTTGAAGATGTTGAAGCTTCCAAACCAAGGATTTGATCTTGCAATATTTGGAGAACACTTGAAAGGAAAATCTAAGAAATTTTCTCTTAGATTTGCTGGAGGGATTTTGAATTTTGAATGAGGAATGCTTTCATGAAGAGAATGAGGGCTATTTATAGGCAAGAAAGTCATTTTGAATCATTTCAAAAAAATATATATTATTCTAACATCATGTTATCATCTAATAATTTAATATTAAATAAAAATATAATTTATATTTAATAAATATTAAATTTAAGGAGCCAAAATTCTGCTATTCACATGGGCAAGTCAAAATAATCAAATATGTCTCTTAATATATTCAAAGCATGTAGCATGCATTCATTGTTAAAATCATTAATATTTGAAAAGTTATAATAAATTCAATTTTAATCAAACATGGGTCATGTAACCTATCAAATTAAAGGAAAAAAATCCAAGGAATCCATTGGAGATGAAATCAGATATAAATTCCTTGATTATGAAATGATTTTGGCTAAAATACTAAATTTCTTATATTTTTGTTAATTTTGAAATATGATATTTAAATATTATGATATAATTTATATATAATCATACATATGTTAGTTATCATATAACCTTGAAATTAAATTAAAATATTTAATTATATTAAGTAAATAAAATAATTACACTTAATAGTCATAATTTATTATCATTTATTATTTTGATAATTCAAATGCTATGTATGAAACATATAATTGAATGTTAATTTGACAGAGATTTATATAAATTATCCTCATTACAATAATATATTAAGTTGTTAGCAAATTGATTCATGCCAATGAACTCATATGAATTTCTAAGATAGTTATAAATGCATATAACCTAAAATTTTACATCTTGAGCTTCACATTATTCATTTTGATCTATCTTTCATTCTTCTACTCTTGCAATTTCCTTGAACATATTATGAGATGTATTGGATATGTAATTAGCAATTGATATATCTGAAACACATAAAAACATTCATTAGAACATCCAAACATTGATTTGTTATCATCAAAATTGATTGGATTGAACATGAGGTTCATTAAGCCAATAATATAAACAAAATATATATTCACTTGTGGATTAGGAGGACACCCCTAGTGATACCTTTTCTCAAGTAGGCATCCTATCTTAGGGCAGTGTCAGGAAAACTCCCTATAGGAATCACCTAACTACTCTTGAGTTGATATAAGTTCCCAACAACATTCACTCAGTAGTCGCCCCTAGCTCGGTTCAATTTATTATGCTACCAACAAGTCACCCCAGTATTTGTTCCTTGCTTTAGAAGATGTAAGTCTACTATGCCTTCTTCCTAGCATAGCAATTGCACACCGAAGGGTGACCCCTTAGGTTGGCTAGCTCTACCCCACAACTAGTAGACTATCCCTTTGGTTTTGTAAATTTGAGATATGACAAGTTCGATATAGCCCCTTCTTAGTTGGTCCATCACACACCACATGGTCCATAAATTAAATTGATCAAATTTGCCAAGCTCACATCCCAACTGGATATGCCCTAAATTTTAAATCAAGCTAAACCAAACAAACCATATCAAATCACATGAAATTAAGATAAAATTAATCCTGACTACTTTTGAGTTGACATAGGTCCCTAGTGACATTCACTCAGTAGTCGCCTAAATTCAATTTGTTGTGCATCCAACAGGTCACCCCAACTGTTATTCATCACTTTGGAAGATGTAAGTTTGTTATTCCTTCTTCTTAGCACAGTCATTGCACACCGAAAGGAAACCCCTTAGGTTGGTAGCCACTTTATAGGTAAGGCTAATATATCCCCTTCTTAGTAGGTCCATCGCACACCAACAGGGTCCCTGCATTAACTCAGATTAAATTAAACCAAATCTTTTTTTTCAATGGAGTTAAATCACACCATTCTCCCCAATGGAGCCCCAAATCATATATAAACAAGTCAAGCAAATAAATAAAATTCAAAACCAACCTCCCCAGTGGAGCAAAATTAAAGTAACTCACCCAGTAGGGTCTAAATCAAAGAAATACAACCAAACTCTTATTCCTATTGTATACATCCTCGAACAAATCTATGAAATCAAACTCAAATCCTAATACCCAACAGATAGCCAGAACCTGCTTCTCTAGTGGAAGGTTCATATACCCGATCCCCAGTGGACTCGAGCCCATATCTCTAGCAAATATGCCTCCACATCAATTAAAACAAAAAAATTAAAGTCATTTCGATCTTAATCCCAAGTGGATTATAGATTCTTATCCCAGTGGATCTTCTTTCCACAAATCATATAATCAAATAAAATTCAAACCTTATCCCCAGTAGATTTTCTTTTTCGTGCCCTCGACATAGACCCCTCACATGTCATGTCCAATGCATGTTTGATCCACTAGAGGATCTCCCTCCATGTTCTTCACATGGAATTCTCATCAAATCATATTTCTTCTCTTATGCACACCTTTAATACTTCAACCAAACGCTTAACAATGTGTTCATTCAGATTACATCATCTTAACATTATAATCAACATTTTATGATTTGTGATGGTGCAATCTTAAACTAACTATACAATATCATGCTAAACATATTATAATGTGAATTAACACATTGTATTATATTATAATATATGATGTTATATTATAATTAGCTATAATATAATATATTGTCTGACATTACACCTCATTAAAATCACTTAGAAGGAAAAAATAACAAAATTTTCTTGAAATATGAATAATATTCATTTTGGATGTAAAATTCTTATTATTCTATTAGAAATGGTACAAAATAGCATAATTTTGGTGTTGCTTCTTAGTGTGTGCAATGAATTTGGCCAAATTCTTCCATCTCAACTATCAAATTAACATTTTTGTGAGTTTTGACCTAATGTATTATAACAAAAGTAAAACAGACAAAAATGTACAATAACATTTAGCAACACCACCACATATATATATATATATATATATATATATATATATATATATATATATATATATATATATATATATATATATATATATATATATATATATATATATATATATATATATATATGAAGTTATATTGTTATGCACATTTAATTTTTATATGCTTTCATATAATATATTATCTTACATTACACCTTTAAATAAATCACTTTAAGCAAAAATTTTATAATGTTTGGTTGAAAAATAAACATTTATTTTGGATGCAAAATTCCATTCTTTGATTAAATGACACACTATAGGACACCCCCAATGATGTTCCCTAAAGCTTACCTCAAATTTGGTGAAATCCCATCATCTCAGCCTATAAATAAGTATTTTTATGAATTATATCAGAACAAACTCTACTACATCATATTATAACAAACTAAAATATGCTAAATAACAAGTAGTAATAGATAATAGTATGCTATAATGCATGATGCTACACTATGTTATGGAATCTTATATTATAATACACTATAACATATTATATTATATTATATTATATTACATTTCACAAGGGATTGCTTAAGATAAAAAAATCATAAACTTAGTCTAAATAATAAAAAAACTATATATTTTAATTATATCAC
Source organism: Cymbidium sinense (assembly GCA_021442155.1). Classification (NCBI taxonomy): domain Eukaryota; kingdom Viridiplantae; phylum Streptophyta; class Magnoliopsida; order Asparagales; family Orchidaceae; genus Cymbidium; species Cymbidium sinense. The sequence goes on from CM038214.1 coordinate 29,104,914, forward strand.
TTACATATTTTAAATTGAAATAGTATATTATGATGTCGTGCTCTACCTATTATGAATTTAGCCAAATTCCCCCATTTTAAAGTCTAAATCAACATTTTTATAAATAATGTTTGTGTAGGCTCATCTGCATGATTGTAAAATACTAAAAGAATTTAAAATGTGCAGAATAATATATTATGATATATGATGCTATACTATGCTACAATATATAATATTTATTTTCAACATAAAATCTTACTTTTTATACTACAAGTGGCGTAGCACACCTTTGGTACTACAACATAATTCCCACTTCAAATTTAACAAATTTTATCATCTGATTTATTAAATCAATATTTTTTATTTATATTAATATAAACTATAGGGCATAATACCATAATATGCTAAAACATTTGAAAACATCTTATAACATCCAAAAATACATCACTACATGCTCAAATATATGATGTTACATTATACTATCGTATATGGTAATTTAATATGATTTAAGGTTAGGGTTTAGGGTATTCAAATCTCTAATAGTCAAGGGAAAATCTCTTGAAGACATTTTCTTTAGTTACCATAACTATATTAGGATTAGGTCATTCTTTAGATCTACTCCTAATGACATCTTTATTCAAGGTTTAGGGTTATTTTAGGGTTTAGGGTTTAGGGTTTAGGGTTAGTTTATGATTTCAAGTTTAGGGTTTAGGGTTTAGGGTTTACGATTTAGTGTTTAGGGTTTAGTGTTATAGGTTTTAGGGTTTGGGGTTTATGGTTTTAGGGTTTAAGGTTTAGGGTTTTAGCATTTAGGGTTTAGGGTTTAGGGTTTAATGTTTAGGGTTTTGAGTTTTTATGGTTTAGGGTTTATGGTTTAGGGTTTAGGTTTTAGGTTTAGGTTTAAGTTTTAGTTTAGGATTTAGTGTTTAGGGTTTAGGGTTTAGGGTTTAAGATTTTTTTTAACAAAGAATAAATTCAGATTCAACATTTCTTCCCTTTGATTTGATCAACCAAGTAGCACCCCAATTTTTCTAAGGCATAAGCAACGACATAGATAAAAAATGAGCACCCATTGAGCAAATAAAAACCCTAGATAAGTAGAACCATCTATATTGTAAAGACATAGTTTTAAAAGCAGTAGATTGGATTAGCCATTCTTCAATTTCTCTAGCTCCCATCAGAACCACCCTCGCCTCTCAAGTAGCAGAATCCACCATCTGATCCCAAATCTCTCCCTCCACCACCACCATGGCTATAACCACCATCCCTCCTCCCGCCTCCATAACCACCACTGCTCTGACCACCACCTCCATATCCACCAGCACCTCCAGAACCCCACCATCACTGTGATAACTGCTGCCTCCGGCTTTGCTTCAATCGCTAGATCAAGACTAAGCTTAGTTGATGGTGATGTTCCTTCCTCCAAGGTTCTTCCCATTGTTAGGGTTTAAGGTTAGTTTAGGGTTTATGGTTTAGCATTTAGTGTTTGGGGTTTAGGGTTTTTTTTGGGGGGAAACCACATGTACGGATATTTTATTGCCACAAAAAGAGGGTTACAAGGTCCTTAAAGGGGATAAACTAACAAGGCTCAAGAGCTACAATCATAGTAAATTATCTAAGTATATCCAAAAGCAAAAGAAAGCATTAAAACAATCAAAAGATACAAGATGATTAACATAATAAGCTAAAGTAAGATTAAAGCCAATGCTCTGGAGGATGTGGAAAAGCATGATAGTATGGAGCGGACACAAAAAATAAAAGAGAAACACAGCAAAGTTATAATGAGAGAGAGATTAGAATAGTTAAGGTAATCTGAGATATAAAGATAGAAGGAAACAATATAATATGAGTATGTTAATAAGGAAATGTGATAGAGATGGCAGGCTCAATCACACCATGTTTGAGATGCAGTATGAGCATCCAAACTTGAAGGGTTACATCACATGAGCTACTTTAGAACCAAAAGGTGAGATCATAATCATAAAAACTGTAAGGTAGCACCAGGTTGTTGATAATCTTGTGAGCTTTATTACACGCAAACCTAAACAAAATCATATTTATGCATATGAAATAGGTATTAGAAAACATCCACGGGAAAATACATAAAAGGTAGTTTTAAATTTAGCAAGTCAATGAGACCATCCCAATTATAAGATATATAAATGAATTTAAGTATAGCTTAGGGGTAGATGTAAAGTCAGGAAAATGAGCCCAATCAATATGATGAATTTTACAATTATTAGAATCCATATCAATAGTTGGCAAAAAACAATTATAAGGGTTTAGGAAGAAATAAGCAAGGCAGTAAAAGCCAGTAGCAGTTTATATTACCACGAAGGCATCAAGACAGGAAAGGACAGAAACAGTTCATAATAACACCCCTTAATAATAGAGATTATATTAGGAGTTTTATTTGTATTAGAAAAATTGGGTGTCCAAATATGATTCATATGAGAATCTAGAAAAATAAGACAGCAAATAAGCAAGAGTAAAAGTAGGCAATAGCGGTTTAAGATGAAAGAAGCGCATAGAGATTACATTCTAGGATAGATCCCCAAATAGAATCCTTAGAATCGGAAAAAATAGGGTATAACCAAGACAAATAGGGTTTAGCACAAGCCATTGGTTGGGAATAGAAACAACAAGGGTAATGTAGATCACAGCTATCAGATAATAAATAATACCACAGATAGGAACAAAAAGGGCACTCAGAGAAATCGCCCCAACAACAAAATAGTTAGTGCAACAGGGATACAAAGTAGGATCCACATTAGAATCCAGAAAAGTAAGACAATAAATAACCAAAAAAAAATAGCCAAGAAGATACCAAAATATAGCCAAGACATGACAACATAGTACCATAATTAAAAGCCATAGACACAATGACCAAAACAAATAGAAACAACATAATCTGGACGAGCATACAGCTTAAAACCCATAATCATATCCAGAGATAAAAACAGAATAACTAAGTGTTGTGCAGACACAATAGAGCCAATCAACTAGAGATTATTGCCACATTGGAAACCACCAACAAAAGGATCAAAAAGTGTATTCAAATGAAAATCATCATTAGAATCTAGACAAAACAAGATATCGTAACAAGGCAAAACACGCCACAACATATAGGGCAAAAACATCCAAGCCTCTTAATCAGAGTAGGAAATGCCATAGTTAATAGCCAAGTAGATATAACATAGGAATAAGTATCTTGAATGCAGTAATCCAGACAACAAACACCAAAAAGCCTTAGAATTTCAATGTCAGAAATAACTGAGTATAGGTTTCTATAGCAGGATGGACCAAGAATCCACCCCAAAGCATATATAAAGATAGGGGAAGAGAATGACTTCCCACCACAAGACAATCCTAAGAGACATTCAAAGCATTGGCGGGATGATTAGTCACATTAATCCAATTAGCCAAGGATAAAAGGGGAAGAGTTTAACTTAGCGGGATTGAAAGAGAAACAAAGAGAAAATGTAAAGAAAACCAAAAGAAAGGCCAATAAGAAAGTTTAGAAGACCAAAGCCCCAATCTGAAGCATCTTTAGAGGTTCTCTTGAATATAAGTTTTAAGAAACTCCATCCGGGTAGAAAATAAATAGTGCAAATAAGAGTTACATACAGGATAACCAAGTAATATCAAGTTCACAATGATAAGTGCCATTAAGGGTAAGGAGGTTGAGAAAGCACAAAGAACATCCATAGCAGGTGGAAGAGAAGAAAGCAAGATCCCACCAAAGGAACCTGAGAAATGGATTCCAAAACGTTCGGTTTAAACAATAGCCAAGAGGATAAGTATCAACAAAAAGGCCAAATGGCCTCTTCATGCTCAAAAATAAAGTAAAAGATAACTCCCATAAGTAAAAGAAAAATGTTAGCTCCAAGCTAGAATCAAAGAAAATATGGGAGACAATCAGCATGTCAAAAGCCAGGGTTTAGGGTTTAGGGTTGTAGGCTTTATGGTTTAGGGTGTAGGGTTTTAGGGTTTAGGGTTTAGGATTTATGGTTTAGGATTTAGGGTTTACAGTTTAGGGTTTAAGGTTAAAAGTTTAGGATATTAGTGTTTAGGGTTGTAGCTTTAGGGTTGTAGGTTTAGGGTTTAGGATTTAGGGTTAGTTTTAGGGTTTACAGGTTTTTTATTTAAAAAAAAAAGTATACCAGTAGGTTTTGCTTTATTTCATTTATTTTTTATTTATTTGAGTTTATTTTATTTTTATTTCTATTTAGGTTTATTTTTTTATTTAATTTAGTTTATTTATTTTAGGTTTATTTATTTTAGTTTAGGTTTTTTATTTTTATTTTATTTTTTAGGTTTAGATTTTAGTTTTAATTTTTAGGTATAGGTATATGTTTTTATTTTATTAATTTAGGTCTAAGTTTTAGGTTTTTATTTTAGGTTTATTTGTAGGTTTTATTTTTTAGTTTAGGTTTAGGTATATTTTTAGTTTATTTTATTTTATTTTGTTTAGGTTAAGGTTTAGGTTTAGGTTTAGTTTATTTTAGGTTTAGGTTTAGGTTTTATTTATTTTAGTTTAATTTATTTTAGTTTAGGTTTAGGTTTATTTTTATTATTATTATTATTTATTTTCTTACTTTATTTTAATTTTAGGTTTAGGTTCTTTTTTAGTTAAGAGTTTAGGTTTTATTTCTTATTTATTTTTATGTTTATTTTTTAAGTGTAGGTTTTTATTTAGTTTTATTTTATTTTAATTTATGTTTATTTTAATTATCTTTTAGGTTTCATTTTTAGTTTGTTTAGGTTTTTTATTTTTAGTTTAGTTTAGGTTTTTATTTATTTTATTTTAGTCTAGTTTTTATTCTTTATTTTATTTTTTTTAGGTTTAGTTATTAATTTAGGTTTTTTTTATTTTTTTATATTTTAGTTTATGTTTTATTTATTTATTTTATTTTTAGGTTTTATTTAGTTTAGTTTTAGGTTTTTAACTTTTTATTATTTAGGGTTTAGGGTTTAGGGTTAGTTTAGTGTTTAGGGTTTAGGGTTTAGTGTTTGGGGTTTAAAATTTAGGTTTTAGGTTTAGGGTTTAAGTTTTAGTTTAGGGTTTAGAGTTCAGAGTTTAAGGTTTTTATTTTTAATAGAGAGCAAATTTAGATTCAACATTTCTTCTTTTCGATTTCATTGCACTCAAGTTTTTTAAGACCTGGCGATGACATAGATAAAGAATGAGCAATTATAGAACAAATAAAAAACCCTAGATAAGTTGAGCTATCTCTACTGTAAAGATAAAGTTCCATAAGTAGTAGATCAGATTGACTGTTCTTATGTTTCTATAGTTCCCAGATCAATCCTCTTGAGTAGCGGGATCATCATACCCTCAATCTCTCCCTCTGCCACCACCATGGTTGTAACCTCTGTTGCTTCTCCCACCTCCATAACCACCACTGCTCTGACCACCACCTCCATATCCACCAACACCTCCAAATCCTCCACAACCACTATGATAACTGCCGCCTCCACCTTCGCCTCCACCAATAGATCTTAACTGAGCATAGTTGATGGTGATGTTCCTGCCATCAAGGTTATACCCATCTTTAGGGTTAAGTTATAGTTTAGGGTTTAGGATTTATGGTTTGGGGTTTAGGCTTTAGGGTTATATGGTTTAGTGTTTAGGGTTAAGAGTTTAGAGTTTAGGGTTTAGGTTTTAGGGTTTTGGTTTTTGGGACTAGGGCTTAGGGTTTAGGGTTTAGGATTTTAGAGTTTAGGGTTTATGGTTTATGGTTTAGGGTTTAGGGATTAGAGTTTAAGTTTTAATTGTTTAGGGCTTAGGGTTTTGGGTTGTAAACTAGTAGGTATAGGTTTATTTAGATCATTTTTTATTTATTTTAGTTCATTTTATTTTTATTTTTATTTAAGTTTATTTTTTTATTTTATTTAGTTTAGTTTACTTATTTTAAGTTTATTTATTTTAGTTTATGTTTTAGGTTTAGGTTTATTTTTTAGTTGAGTTTTATTTTTACTTTCTTTTTAAGGTTTAGGTTTTATTTTTTATTTTTAGTTTTAGGTTTAGGTTTTTATTTTATTTTTTTTGAGGATAAGGTTTTAAGTTTTTTTTCAGTTTATTTTTAGGTTTTATTTCTTAGTTTAGGTTTAGGTTTATTTTTAGTTTATTTTATATTATTTAGTTTAGGTTTAAGTTTATGTTCAGTTTATTTTAGGTTTAGGTTTAGGTTTTACTTATTTTAGTTTTGTTTATTTTTATCTAGGTTTAAGTTTATTTTATTTTGTTTATTTAATTTTTATTTTAGGTTTAGGTTTTTTTTAGTTTAGGGTTTAGGTTTTATTTTTAAGTCTATTTTTTAGATTTAGTTTTCTATTTTGTTTTCATTTTATTTTATTCTAGGTTTATGTTATTTTTATTTAACATTTAGTTATTATTTTATTTAAGTTTTTTGTTCTTACATTTATTTTATTTTTTTAGTATAATTTAAGGTTTTATTTATTTTATTTTTGTTTATTTTTATTTTTGTTTATTTTTAGGTTTAGGTTTAGGTTTTTATTTTTATTTTATTTTATTTTATTTAGGTTAAGGATTTTTTATTTATTTGATTAGTAAGTTTTATTTAGTTTAGGTTTAGCTTTTTTAGTTTCTAGGGTTTAGAGTCTAGGGTTTAGGGTTTTAAGGTTTAGGGTTTTAGGGTTTATGGTTTAGGGTTAGGGTTTGGGGTTTAGAGTTTAGGGTTTAGTGTTTTGGCTTCAGGGTTTAGGGTTTTAAGGGTTTAAGATTTAGTTTAGGTTAGGGTTTAGGTTTTTAGGTTTAGGGTTTAGGTTTAAGGTTTAGATTTTAGTTTATGAGTTTAGGGTTTAGATTTTAGGTTAGTTTAGGTTGAGGTTAGGTAGGATTAGGTTTAAGATATAGGTTTAGTTTAGGGTTTAGGATTAGTTTATGGATTAGGGTTTATGTTTAGGTTTTAGGTTTGTGGTTTAGATTTAGGTTAGCTAGGTTTAGTTTAGTGTTTAGGTTTAGGGTTTAGGGTTTAGGTTTAGTTTAGGGTTGAGATTTAGAGTTTAAGGTTTAGGTTTAGGTTTAAGTTATTTTCTTAAAATTTACTTAACTTTTTTATTTAGTTTATTTATTTATTTTAGTTTATTTTATTTTTTACTTTTATTTAGGTTTATTTTTTATTTTTATTTAGTTTAGTTTATTAATTTTAGGTTTTTTTTATTTTAATTTAGGTTTTCATTTTAGTTTATTCTTTAGGTTGAGGTTTAGGTTTAGGTTTAGGATTATTTTTTAGTTGAGTTTTATTTTTATTTTTTTTTCTTTTAGGTTTAGATTTTTTTTTATTTAGGGATTAGGTTTTATTTTTTATCTATTTTTAGGTTTACTTTTTAGGATTAGGTTTTTATTTCATTTTTATTTTATTTTATCTTGGGATTTTTTATTTTTATTTTACATTTAGTTTTTATTTTATTTAGTTTTTTTTTCTTAGGTTTAACTTTTTTTTAGTTTAGTTTAGGTTTTTATTTATTTTATTTAAGTTTTTATTTATTTTAATTTATTTTTAGGTCAAGGTTTCAATTTTAGTTTAGGTTTTTATTTTAATTTGTTTATTTTATTTTCCTAAGGTTTAAGATTTTTATTTATTTTATTATTAGGTTTTATTTAGTTTAGGTTTAGGTTTTTAGGTTTAGGTTTAGGATTTTTGGTTTTTAGGGTTTAAGGTTTATGGTTTAGGCTTTAGGGTTTAGGATTTAGTGTTTAGGCTTTAGCTTAGGGTTTTGAGGGTTTATGGTTTAGGGTTTAGTGTTTAGGATTAACAGTTTAAGTTGTTTAGGGTTTAGGCTTTAGGGTTTAGGGTTTTAGGGTTTAGGGTTAGGGTTTAGGTTTAAGGTTTAGTGTTCAGGGTTTAGGGTTTAGGGTTAGTTTAGGGTTTAGGGTTTTTTAGGATTTAGGCTTTAGGGTTTAGGGTTTAGGGTTTAGGGTTTAGGGTTTGGGGTTGTAGGTTTAGGATTTTAGGTTTATGGTTTAGGGTTTGGGGTTTAGGACTTAGTGCTTAGGGTTTAGGGTTTTTTTTTCATTAAGTAAATTGGTTGGTTTAAGTTTACTTAGTTTATTTTTTATTTTATTTTTTGTTTATTTTATTTTTTATTTTTATTTAGGTTTATTATTTATTTTTATTTAGTTTAGTTTATTTATTTTAGCTTAGGTTTTTTATTTTAGTTTATTTTTTAGGTTTAGGTTTAAGTTTATGCTTATTTTTTAGTTTTGTTTTATTTTTATTTTATTTTTATGGTTTAAGTTTTATTTTTTATTTTTAGGTTTAGGTTTTGGTTCTTATTTTACTTTTTTATGTTTAAGTTTTAGGTTTTTATTTTAGGTTTATTTTTAAGTTTTATTTTTTAAATTAGGTTTAGGTTTATTTTTAGTTTATTTTTTTTTTTATTTAGCTTAGGGTTTACGTTTAGTTTATTTTAGGTTCAGGTTTAGGTTTTATTTATTTTAGTTAAGTTTATTTTAGTTTAGGTTTAGGCTTATTTTATTTTGTTTATTTTAGGTTTAGGTTTTTTTTTTAGTTTGGGGTTTAGGGTTTAGGGTTTTAGGGTTTAGGGTTTAGGGTTTAGGTTGTAGGTCTAGGGTTCATCTTTTAGTTTAGGGTTAAGGGTTTTTGCCTCTTTTTTTAATAGAGAACAAATTCAGATTCAACATTTCTTTTTTTGATTTCATCAACCAAGTAACGCACCAAGTTTTCTAAGACACGAGCGACGACATAGATAAAAAATGAGCAGTCATAGAGCAAATAAAAAATCCTAGGTAACTTGAACTATCTCTACTATAAAGTCGCAGTTCCATAAGCAATAGATCGGATCGACCATTCTTCAATTTCTCCAATTCCTATTAGAACCACCCAGCCTCTTGAGTAGCGGAATCCACCATTATATTCCTGATCTCTCCCTTCGCCACCACCACGGTTGTAACCTCCATCACTCGTCTCGCCTCCATAACCACCACTACTCTGACCACCACCTCCATATCCACCAGCACCTATAGATCCCCAACCACCATTGCGATAACTACGCCTTCGCCTCCACTATTAGACTAGATTGGCGTGGCTGACGGTGATGTTCTGATCAAGGTTTTCCCATTCTTAGGGATTAGGTTTGTTAGGTTTTAGGGTTTAAGTTAATTTTTTCATTTATTTAGTTAATTTAGTTTAGGTTTAGGTTTAAGGTTTAGGTTAGGGTTTGGGGTTTAGGGTTTAAGGTTTAGGGTTTTAAGGTTTATGCTTTTAGGGTTTAGGGTTTAGAGTTTAGGGTTAGGGTTTAGTGTTTAGGGTTTTAGGGTTTAGGGTTTTAGGATTTAGAGTTTAGGGTTATTGTTTAGGGTTTTGGGTTTAGTGTTTAGGCTTTAGGGTTTAGGGTTTTGAGGGTTTAAGGTCAGTTTAGGGTTTAGGGTTTAGGCTTTAGGGTTTAGGGTTTTTATGGTTTAGGGTTTAGGGCTTAGGGTTGAGGGTTAGTTTAGGCATAGTTTATGGGTTAGGGTTGAAAGTTAGGGTTCGGGTTTAGGGTTTAAGGTTTAGGGTTTAGGGTTAGTTTAGGGTTTAGAGTTTTTTAGGGTTTAGGGTTTATAGTTTAGTATTTAGTGTTTAGCGTTTGTTTTAAGGTTTAGTATTTTTTCTAAAAAAAAGTTAAGTAAACCAATATGTTTAGGTTTATTTATTTTATTTAGTTTTTTATTTAGTTTAGTTTATTTATTTTAGTTTTATTTATTTTAGTTTATTTTTTAGGTTTAGGTTTAAGTTTATGCTTTTTTTAGTTTAGTTTTACTTTTATTTTATTTTTTAGGTTTAGGTTATATTTCTTAAGTTAAGTGTTTACCTAGTTGTTAGAAGTGTCTTCTGATTAGGGAAGTCTTAGTGTCTAGAAGACTCCTAAGTTTAAGATAGGAAGATTGAATCTGCACTTTGAAAGTGAGGTCAACAGACCTTTAGCTCCATAGTGTTGCCCTTGGAGATAGTTGATTGGAAGACCAAAGCCTAATTTCATATTTTAGACTTGGATACGTCTTTGAACACTTTGCTTAGGAGACCATTGATACATGACAACAACATAGTTCCATCCTCTCTACATCAGTGTATGAAGTTCATGATAGGTGGGATCGTCTAATGTGTCAAAGGAGATCTCAACCCATTTACAGTTCATGAGGTCAGCCTATATGAGGATGCAACTTACTACCTCCCTAAAAATCAACAATTCTATTCTTGCAAACTTGGCCAAAGTTTAAAAATAAAAGAAAAAGAAAAAAAAGAAAAAGAAAGAGAGAAAGAAAAAGATAAGAAAAGAGAAAATGAAAAAGAAAATAAAAGGGAGCTGAAATAGACTTAGAGGAGGAAGTGGAGCATGACATTAGACTTAGAGGAGGAAGTGGAGCCTGACATTAGATTCCACCCATAGTTCGTTACTCCATTCAAACATATGGGTAGGATGACTTGACCTCTACTAGGCAAAGGAAGAGGCCAGTTTAGACGTAGTCCCAAGGGTGGAAAACCTCCTTATTGGCCACCAATAGAGGTATGTCCCGACTACCAGGAGTACACTTGCTATTCATATAGACTTAAAATCTAGTTCATAGGATGAGTCTTATATGGTAAGCACACCATCCAGTTATTCTCAGCAATGGATTCCTTTGGGGGTGACACTTGAGCTAGATAGTAATGAAGATTGGGCTCTAAAGCATAGCATAAGGGTATCCAAGTCTATATGTGAAATAGTTAGGCACCTGTTCTGAACCTTAGCTCTAACCCCACTTTCCTCTCAAAAAGCTGAGGGTTTGGTAGTTAAGGAAGCCCCCAAGTCATCCATGGGTGTAAAGACTCAGAGGTTCTTTCTGTGAGCATCATCCTCAGGTCAAGAAGTTGATGTAGAACTTGAGGATGATTCATATAAAGATATAATAGAATTACCTTTTGATTGGTACTTGCCTTGTGTTAATAATTTAGCAAAGAACGGGTTACTTCCACATACCTGGTCAAAGCACAGGTCAGACTACCTCAAAATAATATGAAAGAACAAATGCAAAAGCTCTCAATCAAGATCGGGACTAGGATCCAGTATAGTTGGTCCAATCGATGATGACGATTACTATATAATCATTACCAATCATTTAGAATCTGATAGGTTTTTTTCAAATCACATTAACTCATATGAGGAGCTGTGCTTAGAAACTTCAGATGGTCCAAATGATTTTGAGGTCAAAGATGCACCGCCAGAGTTTGAACAAGAGATCAAGTCAACCATCGGCGAGCTCAAGAAAATTAACTTAGGAACTGAAGAAGAACCATGCCTGACATACATCAGTTCTTTGTTGAAAAAAATTGAAACAAATGACTTAGTTAGGCTATTGATTGAGTTTAAGGACTACTTTGTAGGGAGTTATGAAGAGATGCTTGGATTGGCTCCTAACATAGCGGTCCATTAACTGATAATAGAGCCTACTCCTAACCTTATCAAGCAAGCTCCTAGATGCATACAATTAGACAAAGAATAACAGGTCATTTATGAAGTCAAGAAACTAATTGATGCTGGATTCATCTAGAAAGAAAAATATCCTACCTGGTTAGCCAACATCATCCCAGTTAAGAAAAAGAAAGGCTAAATTCATATATGCATCGATTTTAGGGATTTAAATAAGGCATGTCCAAATGATGAATTTCCATTACTAATCTTGGAGCTGATGGTGGACATTGCCTCATCTTATGCAATCTTCTCTTTCATGGATGGCTTATCTAGATATAACCAAATAAAGATGACCCCTGAAGATGAAAGGAACACTACTTTTAAAACCTCGATCAGAATTTATTGCTATAAGTTCATGCCTTTTAGCCTTTAAAATGTTGGTGCTACATACCAGCAGGCTATGACTTGAATCTTTGATGAACTTATTCATCATCAAGTCGAGTGCTATGTCAATGATCTCGTGATCAAAAGTAGAGAAAAGGAATGCCATCTCTTTGATAATTTAACCTCAAAAGGAACCCCCTGAAGTGTGCATTCGGAGTAGCTTCAGGGAAATTCCTTAGGTTTTTTGTCTGACACTAGGGAATAAAATTGATCTAAAGAAGATCAAGGAAATATTAGAAATGCCACCCCCTAAAAGTTTGACTCAACTAAGATCATTCCAAGGGTGGTTGGCGTATCTAAGACGATTTATATCCAACCTTTCGGGAAGATGTCAGCCATTCTCAGCACTTGTCAAAAAGGATACCAAGTTTAAGTGGGATGAAAAGTGTTAGCATGCCTTCAAAGACATCAAGCATTACCTGGTGACACCACCAGTTCTAGCAGCCCCTTTCTTGGCCAAGCTGCTCATACTTTACACTACTGCATTAGATGACTCCCTTGGTGCTTTATTGGCCCAAGCCAATGAAGAAGGGAAGGAAAAATGCACTCTACAACCTCAGTTATCATCTAATCCCTACTGAGGATATTTATCCACCCATTGAGAAGCATTGCCTAGCTTTAATCTTTGCATCCCAAAAGCTATAACACTACATGCTTTATCATAAGGTAAACTTAATCTCTAGGATCAATCAACTATAGTATCTCATGACATGGCCAATACTATAGTATATCATGACATGACATTCTTCTTGTTGATAAGACTAGATAGGGACTCTAAGGGAAACTTAAATTATGAAGGTCAACCTTAGAGTATAGTGATTTTAGTTTAAGTAGATCTAAAACTGAATATATGGAGTGTAATTTTAGTTGTATAAGTTATAGTGGGAGTGTTGTGATATTAGGTGAACAAGTCAAAAAAAAGAGTGAGCGATTCAGATATTTAGGCTATATTATTCAAAATGATTGTGAAATAAGTGGACATTTTATTAGTAGAATTCAAATTGGATGGTTGAAGTGGATGAATGCATCTGGCCTATTGTGTGATAGAACAGTACCACCTAAAAATAAGTAAAAATTTTATAAGATGGTGGTAAGACCTATAATGATTTATGGTGCAAAATGTTAGCCAGTAAAATAGAAGCATGAGACTAAGTTAAGTGTTGCAAAGATGAGGATGCTCAGGTGGATGAGTGGCTTTACTCTCAGAGATAAAATGTGAAATGAGTATGATCAAAAAAAGTTGGAGTACCTCCAATGGTAGATAAGATTAGAGAGAGTTGCCTTAGATGGTTTGGACAGATAAAGCGTCGGTCGTCCAATGACCCGGTTAGGAGAGTAAATGCATTAGATTTGCCTTATGTTAAGAAAGGTAGAGGTAGACCTAAAAAGACATGGTTAAGATGTATAAATAATGACCTCAGTATACTTGAATTAAATGAGAATTTGATACATAATAGGACATATTGGAGATGAAGGATTCATGTTAAGAAAGGCTTCTTATTGTTGTTGTTGTTATTATAGGTTTCTTATTTTTTAGTTTAGTTTATGTATTTATTTATTTTTTTAGTTTAGTTTTTATTTTTTATTTTATTTTCTTTTTAGGTTTTAGTTTAGGTTTTTATTTTATTGTATTTTTATTTTATTTTTATTTAGGTTTATTTATTTATTTTATTTAGCTTAGGTTTAAGTTTTTAGCTTTTCAGTGTTTAGGGTTTAGAGTATATTATTTAGAGTTAGTTGAGGGTTAAGGGTTTAAGGTTTAGGGTTTGGGGTTTAAGGTATAGAGTTTTGGGTGTAGGAATTAAATTTTAGGGTTTAGGGCTTAGGATTTAGGGTTTTAGGTTTTAGGGTTTAGGGTTTAGGGTTTAGGGTTTAGGGTTTATGCTTTTTAGGATTTAGGGTTTAGGGTTTATGTTTTAGGTCTAGGGTTCAGGTTTTAGTTTAGGGTATAAAGTTTTTGTTTTTTTTAACAAAGGATAAATTCAGATTCAACATTTCTTCTTTTTGATTTCATCAACCAAGTAACACACCAAGTTTTATAAGATACAAGTGACAAGATAAATAAAAAATGAGCAAGCATAGAGCAAATCAAAAACCCTAGATATCTATAACCATCTCTACAACAAAGACATAATTTGATAAGCAGCAAATTGGATCAACAGTTCTTCAGTTTCTCTAGTTCCCATCAGAACCACCTTGGCCTATCGAGTGGCGGGATCCACCATAATATCCTTGATCTCTCCCTCCACCTCCACCACGGTTATAACCTCTGCGTTCCCCCACCCTCCAAAACCACCACTGCTCCTACAACTGCCTCCATATCCAACAACACCTCTAGATCCCCCACCACCACTATGATAATAGCTGCATCCGCCTTCACCTCCACCGCCAGATATAGACTGAGCTTGGTTGACAGTGATGTTTTTTCCATCAAGGTTATTCCCATTCTTAGGGTTTAGGTTTATTAAGTTTTAGGTTTTAGGCTTAATGTTTTAATTTATTTAATTACTTTAGGTTTAGGTTTAGGGTTTGGGGTTTAGGTTTAGGGTTCAGGTTTAGGGTTTAGGGTTTAGGGTTTAAGGTTTAGGGCTTTAGGGTTTATGCTTTTAAGGTTTAGGATTTAAGGTTTATTATTTAAGCTTTAGGGTTTAATGTTTTGAGGGTCATGGTTTAGGGTTTAGAGTATAGGGTTAGCTTAGGGTTTACAGTTAGTTTAGGGTTTAGGGTTTAGGGTTAGTTTAGGGTATAGAGTTTAGGGTTTTAGGGTTTAGGGTTTAGGGTTTAGGGTTTAAGGTTAGGTTTTAGAGTTTAGTGTTTAAGGCTTAAGGTTTAGGGTTCAGGGTTTAACATTTAGGGTTTAAAGTTTAAGATTAGTTTAGGGTTTAAGATTTAGGGTTTAAGGTTTAGGGTGTTTTAGAGTTTATGGTTTAGGGTTTAGGGTTTACAGTTTGGGGTTTAGGGTTGTAGGTTTAAGGTAAGTTTTAGGGTTTAGGGTGTAGGGTTTAGGATTTTTTTTAAATTAAGTAAGCTGGTAGGTTTAGGTTAATTTACTCTATTTCGTTTATTTTTTATTTATTTTAGTTTTTTTAATTTTTAATTTTTATTTATGTCTATTTTTTATTTAGTTTAGTGTATTTATTTTAGGTTTATTTTTTAGGTTTAGGTTTAGGCTTATGTTACTTTTCTACTTATTTTTATCTTTATTTTATTGTTTATGTTTAAGTTATATTTTATTTTTAGGTTTAGGTTTAGATTTTTATTCTATTTTTTTAAGTTCAAGTTTTAGGTTTTAGGTTTTTATTTCAGGTTTCTTTTTAGGTTTTATTTTTTAGTTTTTGTTTAGTTTTGTTTTTAGTTTATTTTATTTTATTTAGTGTAGGTTTAGGTTTAGGTTTATTTTATTTTAGTTTTAGGTTTTGGTTTTATTTATTTTAGTTTAGGTTTAGGTTTATTTTATTTTTATTTTAGGATTATATTTTTTTAGTTTAGAGTTTAGGTTTTATTTCTTATTTATTTTTAGGTTTTATATTTAAGATTATTTTTTAAGTTTAAGTTTTATATAGTTTGTATTTTATTTTATTTTAAGTTTATTTTATTTTATTTTAAGTTTAGTTTTTATTTTATTTAGGTTTTTTATTTTTTTAGTTTAGTTTAGTTTTTTATTTATATTATTTTGGTTTAGTTTTTTCATTTGATTTTCTCTTTAGGTTTAGGTTTAGGTTTAGGCTTAGTTTATGTTTGTATTTTACTTTATTTTGGTTTAAGTTTTTAATTTATTTTATTTTTAGGTTTAATTTAGTTTAGAATTAGGTTTTACGATTTATGTTTTTTTTGGGTTTATGGTTTAGGGTTTAGGGTTTTAGGGTTTTAGATTTAGGGTTTTTAGGGTTTGTAGGTTTAGGTTTTAGGTTTTAGTTTAAATTTTATTTTTAGGGTTTGGGGTTTTTAATTTTTTTTAGCAAAGAACAAATTCATATTGAACATTTCTTCTTTTTGATTTCATCAACCAAGTAACACACCAAGTTTTCTAAGACACAAGTGATGACATAGATTAAAATTGAGAATAACTAAAACTGCCTATATAGTAAAGACACAATTCCATAAGCATTGGGATTGATCAGTTCTTAGTTTCTCTAGTCCCATCAACCTAACCTCTAAAAGGATCCACCATCATATCCCCTATCTCTCCATCAGTTACAACCATGGTTGTAACCTCCGTCGCTCCTCCCGCCTCCATAACCACCACTGCTCTGACCAGCACCTCCATATCCACCAGCACCTCCAGATCCCCCACAACCATAGCGATAATCATAGCCTTCACCTTTGCCTCAACCTGCTAGATCTAGATTAAGCCTAGTTGATGGTGATGTTCCTGCCATCAAGGGTTTAGGTTTATTAGGTTTTAGGGTTTAGGTTTATTAGGTTTTGGGGTTTATGTTTATTTTTAATTTATTTAGTTAATTTAATTTTTGTGGTTTGGGATTTGTGGTTTAGGGTTAGATTTTAGATATAAGGTTTAAGGTTTAGGGTTTACAATTTAGGGTTTTTTGAGGGTTTTAGAGTTTATGCTTTGAGTTAGGGTTTAGGGTTTATTATTTTAGAATTAGGTGGTTTGTGGTTTTATTTTATTATCTTTCTTTATTTTAAATTAAGTAAACTGATAGGTTTAGGTTTATTTAATTTATATTTTTATTTATTTTAGTTTATTTTATATTTATTATTATTGGGGTTTATTTTTTTATTTTGTTTATTTAGCTTATTTATTTTAGGTTTATTTAGTTTAGGTTAGGTTTTTTTTTAACTTATTTTATAGTTTAGTTTTATTTTTATTCTATTTTTTAGGTTTAGGTTTTTTTTTGGTTTAGGTTTAGGTTTTTATTTTATTTTATTATAGGTTTTAGGTTTTTATTTTAGGTTTATTTATCGTTTTTTAGTTATTTAGGTTAATTTTATTTTATTTTATTTTATTTAGTTTAGGTTTATTTTTATAGGTTTTTATTTATTTTAGTTTAATTTATTTTAGTTTAGGATTAGGCATATTATATTTTTATTTTAGGTTTAGGTTTTTATATAGTTTTTATTTTATTTTATTTTTATTTTAGGTTTAGTTTTTATTATATTTAGGGTTTTCATTTTTGTAGTTTAGTTTATATTTTTATTTTTATTATTTTCATTTTGTTTTAATTTTTATTTGATTTTCTTTTTAGGTTTAGGTTTAGGTTTAGGCTTTAGTTTATGTTTTTATTTTATTTTATTTTATTATTTTATTTTAGTTTAGGTTATTTATTTATTTTATTTTAGGTTCTCAAAGTTTGGGTTTAGGATTTTAGCTTTTTTAGGGTTTTATTTTTCTTTTGGTTTAGGTTTATTTAAGTTTTATGGTTTAGGGTTTGGGTGGGTTTTAGGGTTTAATGTTTAGGGTTTTTGGATTTAGTGTTTTTAAAGTTTAAGGTTTAGTGGTTTAGGATTTTGGTTTTAGGTTTAGGGTTCAGGTTTTAGTTTAGGGTTTGGATTTTTGCTATTTTTTATAGAGAACAAATTCAGATTCAACATCTCTTATTTTCAATTTCATCAACCAAGAAACACACCAAGTTTTTTGAGTCACAAGCGATGACATAGATAAAAAATGAGCACGCATAGAGCAAATCAAAAATCTTGGATAACTAGAACCATCTCTACCATAAAGACACAATTCCATAAGTAGCATATCAGATTTGTCATTCTTTAGTTTCACCAGTTCACATCAGAACCACCCTGGCCTCTCAAGTAGTGGGATCTACCATCATATCATCGATCTCTCCCTACGCCACCACCAAGGTTGTAGCCTCTATCGCTCCTCCAACCTCCATAACCACGACTGCCCTAACCACCACCTCTATATCCACTAGCATCTCCAGATCCCCCACCACCATTGTGAGAATCGCTGCATCCGCCTTCACCTCCACTCCTAGATCAAGCGCTTAAGTGATGTTCTTGCCAAGGTTCCCCATTCTGGGTTCTGTTTAGGTTTAAGTTTATTAGGTTTTAGGGTTTAGGTTTATTTTTTAATTTATTTACTTTAGGTTTAGGTTTAGTTTGTGGTTTAGGGTTTAGGTTTAGGTTTAGATAGTTAGGTTTAGGGTTTAGGATTCAGTGTTTAAGGTTTAGGGTTTAGGGTTTTAGGGTTTGGGATTTTGGGTTAGTCTTTAGGGTTTCAGGTTTAAGGGTTTTTAGGGTTTAGGGTTTAGGGTTGTAAACTTAGGGTTTAGGATTTACGATTTAGGGTTTAGGGTTTAGAGTTTAGGATTAGGGTTTATGTTTATTTTAAAAAAAATTAAGTAAACCGGTAGGTTTAGGTTTATTTAGTTTATTTTTTTATTTATTTTAGTTTATTTTATTTTTTATTTCTATTTAGGTTTATTTTTATATTTATTTAGTTTAGTTTATTTATTTTAGGTTTAGTCATTTTTGTTTAGGTTTCTTATTTTTGTTTATTTTTTAGGTTTAGGTTTATTTTTTAGTTGACATTTTTTTTAAGTTTAGGATTTATTTTTTATTTTAAGGTTTAGCTTTAGGATTTTATTTTATTTTTTTTAAGTTTAAGTTTTAGGATATTATTTTAGGTTTATTCATCCATTTTATTTTTTTAGTTTAGGTTTATATTTTATTTTATTTTACTTAGTTTAGGTTTAGGTTTTGGTTTAGTTTATTTTAGGTTTAAGTTTAGGTTTTATTTATTTTAGTTTAGTTTATTTTAGTTTAGGTTTAAGTTTATTTTATTTTGTTTATTTATTTTTAGTTTAGGTTTTAGTTTAGGTTTTATTTTATTTATTTATTTTATTTTTTGTTAGGTTTTGTTTTATTTAGTTTTATTTTATTTTATTTTATTTTATGTTTAGTTTTATTTTAGTTAGGTTTTATTCTTAGGTTTATTTTATTTTTAGTTTAGGTTTTTTATTTTATCTATTTATTTTATTAGTATATTTATTTTATTTAGTTTAGTTTAGTTTAGGTTTTATTTTATTTTATTTTATCTTTATTTAGTTTAGGTTTTATACATCTGATCTTAGGTTTATCTATCAGGTTTTTAGTTTGTTTAGGTCAGTTTTGTGTTTAGTGGTCAGAGTTTAGGGTCAGTAAGTCAGAGCCAAGGGCCCAGTTGTTTGTTTAGGGTTTGGATGCCTGGTAGTGGTAGGGTTTAGTGGATAATTAGGTTTTATAGAGTTTAGAGGGATCAAGATTTAGGTTGGCCTGGTGGTAGGATTTAGGGCGGGTTTAGGGTTTAGAAATTAAGATTTTTTTAAATTAAAAACCTGGTAGTTTAGTTTATACATTATTTAGTTTATTTTTTATTTATTTTAGTTTATTTTAGTTTTTTATTTTTATTTAGGTTTATTTTTATAATTTTATTTAGTTTAATTTATTTATTTTAGTTTATGTTTTTTTATTTCGATTTAGGTTATAATTTTATTTTATTTTTAGGTTTTATTTAGTTTAGGTTTATGTTTCTAGCATTTTAGGGTTTAGGGTTTAGGGTTTGGGGTTTATGGTTTAGGGTTTATGGTTTAGGGTTTAAGGTGCCTCAGATAGCTCAAACCTGCAACACCAAGGAAGGTTTGCTAGTTGTAAAGGATAACTCGAGGGGTGACGCAGAATGTAGCTCACCATATTAGCCCTGATAGTCTAGTGCAACCAACCGTCCATGTCTAGTACTTTCCACGCATGCCTACCACTTCTATTAGCTCCTCTTCTAGAAGAGCATTGTTTGCAAATAAGGGCACTAAATTCCTTTTCTTATTTTACTTGATCTATCATGTACCTCCAAAGGAAATTAATGATAAAAGCGATTCTACTTATATATTGTCTACTTCTGATGCTCTTGATTTTATTCCTATTGAAAGGTCTCCGAGTATAAATAAAAATAATACCTCTAGTAGTTCCAATCCTTTTCTTTCTGATTTAGAGTTAGACTATCCTTCTCTGAATCAATTAGGTTCACCTCTGGAGATTGACTTGGAGTGAACTGACTCTGAGGATCCCATAGGAGAAGCTATAGGTATGCCCGATGAGAAGGTAGAACTTTCCACAAGCTCATCATTCCAAGAAGTCACTGAAGTTAACCTATACAGTGTCAAAGTTCTACCTCCTAGGGTAGCACCTCAGGATAAGGGTAGGTCATCATTCAAGAGTAGATAACCCTCCATAAGATGCTCCACCGATGGATATGCTTATGGAGGACCAAGCCAAAGTCGATTACAATGTCCTAGCTCCCCTTAGAAAGTATCCAGCTAAGTTGTCTTATCCAAAGAAATGAGGGAATCTTTAATCAAGGCCTTACTTGATCTAAAGATATGCTTAGCTCAGCGGACTGCTACTAAAGATGAGGCTTGCCACTTTAATGACATCTTAGAAGTTACATTCAACAATGAAGACTTATTCCTAGGGACAACCGTACACAACCACCTCTTTACATTATAGTCGATGTTGGAAGATATAGGCTATCCATGGTTCTAGTTGACCTAGGTGTATTAGTCAACATTATGAGTCTAAAAACCCATACCTACTTAAGAATCAACATCTCCAAACTCTAAAAAGAAAGGATGATGTTGAGAGGATTCAATGAACAAGGAGAGAGGGCCTTCTGGCATTTATTTTTGGATGTGGGGGAGGAGGGGGACACTGCGTAGATCATACAGGGATACTTTTTGAGGTGATCGGGTACACCATTGAGGTATGATGTACTATCTCAAAAGATAAAGGTATCACCCTACAATGGACCTAATCACAAAATAAGGACTCCTAAGGCATGATGTATCTTTGAATGTACCAAAGATATTTCCCCTACTTTATATGGATGAATAAAGTAGGGTTTATATTAAACCAAGCTCTTAAGTTCACTATGGAGGAAAGCCTCCATAGTTAATTGTATCTTAGGAAATGAAATTTCTAAGAATACTCGATTGAAGTTGATAATTATCATCTCCAAAGATTTCAAGGTTAGACTATTAAAGGATTGGTTGTATTTGGAAAATCAATTGGGAAAGTTCAAGGAGAAGACTTATTTTTGGAGTCTAAATGAAATAAGTAAGAAATGCTCATGATACTAGGAAGCCTAGTGAGCATTCCAATCTATTCTAGGATTTGGCATTATAATTTTGAAGTTGAAGAGATTTATATGTTTTGAGTTGAAATTTAATTAAATTACTAGTGCTTATAATCCACCAACACAAGGTTGTGGGAATGTCTAAGAGGTGAGGATTTATGCTCATAGCTTGAAGGAAATAGCTACCTTAGATCCTAAGTCTAGAGAGCTTTATTACAAGCTAAAGCATAACCTAAATCTAACTGATAGGTGGAAATATGGGTTTACCTCCATATGAGAGAATAAATTGTCCGACTTCTTAACTTATAACTGCCTGGAGTGGCCGCCAGGTAACTCCTCCTATGATTTTAAAACCATGTAGTCCGGTCTTATGAATTGCAAGATAGCTAGGGTAGTTCTTTAATTAGAAAGAGACCAAAGTTCTAAACACACTCCTTACATTTATGTAGGAAAAGTAAATATAACTGCACCTGAAAAGTGGAGGTTAGCTAAATATAGATATAATCCCAAGCAATTGTATTTATAATTTGGCCTTAGCACCTTACACATGGGTAACTAAGCCCACCTCTCCTAACTTGGATTATGCATAAGGGTTTAAGAAACCAGTAAAAAGAGCATTCAATTTTATTTTTAAGCATCCCTTAAGCATAATTCCCTGCAGAAAACATGATTATGCTAATATTGGCCTATCATCTAGTCTATGAAGCATACACCCTAACATCCATTCTAAAATAATGAATCATAAAATAAATCATACATCACATCGTACACCATCCTAACTTAGAGTTAGTAGTGGCGACTTAATTCTAATTTGTGTATTAAGGCTTGGTGGTATGTCTTGTAAGGCAATAGTGTTGTATTTTCTACGTGAAGGAGGATTCAATTTAACCTAAAGGGTTGATTTCATGTGAAGTAATTTAATTGATTTGAGAATTTTAATTTGTGTTTTCTTTTATTTTATTTTATTACACTTAGCAACTAAGTGTTATAAAGAGAGGAAAAGAAGATTGCCCTATTTCATCCCTACCTTAAGTCACTCTCTAAAGTATATTAATTTGATTTAGTTCTCTTTAGTGAATGGCCTATTAAATGATTTAATTAATCCAAAGTTATGGTTCACTTTAAATAATCCTATTCAAAATGAAAGGCATCTTAAGATTAATTTAATTGAATTATTACCACATGACATATATTAAATAAATCCTTTCCATCACATGTAACATGCATATGATTTAATCTAAGTGTATCTATACATGCAACATATTTTAGCACACTTAAAAGATGAATGTATGTGTATGTTTAGAATTTATATTTTATTTGATTGAATTATTTAAATATTAATTTAAAACTTTATCCAAATTCTTATAAAAAAATGACATAAGAATGAAATTAGATAGGCATGTGCCATTGTTAAACCAAGGAAGTGAGGTAATCAAATGACCTCCTTGGAGCTAGCTAAAGCCTCATATTCTTGGGATGTCTAGACTATATACTCATTTGCATTCAAATATATGTAAATTCATATACATGAACATAGGAAATAAGCTCTAATTCATAGGGCTAATTAATTCAACCACTTAGTCAATTATGAATGCATGTAATTTTAATGTAGAATGGTATTTTCATTCACAAATCACATATACATATACATGAAAAAAGATATAGGAAAGTATGTGTCATTCTTAAACTAGAGAAGTGAGGAAATCAAATGACCTCCTTAGGGCTAAATAAAGCTTCATTTTCCCGGTATGTCCAGACTATATACTTGCTTTTCTTGGACACACATGGATGTATGCATAAATGAGGGAAAGAAAACCATGCAAAGATTGTATATTTTTATTTGATTGAATCATTTATATATATTAATTAAATTTCTATCCAAATTATAATGTTAAAATACATAAGAATGCAATTAAATGTGTACGTGCCATTGTTAAACTAAGGAAGTGAAGTAATCAAATTACCTCTTTGGGGCTAGCTAAAACCTCATGTTCCTGGGATGTCCAGACTATATACCCATTACCATTCAATATTATACAAGTCAAGACATGAATAGAGGAAAGAGAACTCAATAATAATAAAAATGATGTGATTCATTTAGCAAAACTTGTTATTAAGCATGTGATTCATTCAAATATAAGCATATGATTCATTCAACCAAACTAGTTCTTAAGGATAATCAAATCAAATAAGATTATTTAAAGCAAACCAAAGCTTCTTCATTAATTAAGTTTTGAATTTGATTTGATTTAAAGAGGTGAATAGAAATCATCACTTGCTGTTTTAAACCCATTCCCACATTAGTGATATTACTTAATTTAAAGAAATGTATTTAAGTAGATTTTATGGGTTAATTAAGTTGAACCCTTAATTAGATGAATTAATTATTCTTACTTATGTCACCTTAAAGTAATTAACAAAATTATTATGATCCAACATAATATGCGTGAAAAATAAACTTGCAATGATCTTAGAAAATAAGGGACTTATTTAGATTATGGGACTTAATTAATTACTCTTATGGTTTTCCCACACATGTGAACTAACCATAATTTCATTAAACTCTTTCAGGTTATTAAACACCTAAAGATCTGCCCCATGCTTTAATTAATTGAGGTCTGATGTGATTATGATTTTAATTTTATTAAGTGATTTAATTAATTAGTTAAATCATAATTAATTCTATTTTAAAAAGGGAGAAATTATCTTAGGGAAAGGGGTCCCAACCATATTCATTAGTTGACTTACAATTGAACAATGATTACTAAACTTAATTAACCAATTTGTTACTGTTCATGGGATTAATTAATAATTAATTAACTTAAAAGAGTAGCTAATATTTAATTAGTCAATTTTCCTAATTAAATGAGCAATAAATCTCAAGAAAATCATGGGACGTAGAGCTCATCCCATTAAATTAACCAACAAAATTTAGGATTAATTGCTCAAGTAATTAAAAAGTAATTAAACTAAATAATTTTAAAATTAAACTTTAATTAAACCTTAATTACTATTCAAAATTAGTTAAAATTATTTTTAATTAATTCTCCTTTGAAATACCTTTAAAATTAGTATTTATTTGAATTTTTATTTCTCTATGAATTTTTATGATTTTTAGAAGTTTTAACGATTAAAAATGATTAATTAAGCATAATTAAAGCCTAATCCTGTTGGCACCATGTGGCACATTAAAGTGGCGTGCTTTTCATATGGCACTGCTTGATTTGGTACTTAAAACTTATCCGACGTAGCGCCTACGTGGTGGCGGTAGATGCGCTTTCTCGTCCACCAGTTGATCTAAGATCGAATGGCTACGATTAATCTAACAGCTTAATAATATTAAAGTAGATCGATCTAGCAAATCTAATCACAATTGTCCATTTCGATCATGTGGAATGAACAATGCGTAATCTAACATCACGTGAGTGAAGGAGAATGGAGTCTGTCCGCCATTGCTCACTTGATTCAAGCTTACTCGAGCTCGGATCAACTTCAAAAGGATCCCACACCTTCACGACATCAATCGGAGGGGATACAATAGTCAAAATTACATAAGATGCATGTTTTTTTCGAAAAGCTCCAACCCATTTTTGCCTAAGGATCAATTTTGGAAGCATACCTCATTCGAGCTTAAGATTGGTGGCTCGAATGATTGTGGAAGCTTTATCTAGTGGAGACGAAGCCCTGTTGAGCAATAATTAGATCAATTCCTTGACGTTCACTCTGAAGGTCATAATGCAATGATTTGGAGCTCTGCTTTGATCAAAGTCCCACCAGAGGTGCTTCGGAAGCTTGGGAGATGACTCATTCTTGCTCGATGAGGCCTAAGGAAGGTGCGTGCAAAGTTAATTTGAGTTTGATGGAGAAATGGTGAACTTAGGTTGGAAATGGGAGTGTCCTATTTCTGGATGGATGATAATGGTATTTTCTGATCGAGGAATTAGCTTGGGAGCTTAGGGAATGGATATAACGGCTCATCTTGTGTAGTTATGGGTCTGAGGATTGATTTTTGTGTGTGTTTGAGTGGAAACAAGGGAGTGTATACCCCCTTAATCTTGATCATATGGTGGGATTGAGTTTGGCTTCTAGTGGCTATCTGGCCAACTCAACAAGGTGAGTTGGCTAAGCTTGGTTGGTTGAAGGTGTGGAGGTGCTTGCCAAGGAGGAATCATGGGTGTCCTATGGGTCTCAAATGCTCCAATGGGGAGGGTGAGGGGATTTCACCTCCCATGAGTCATGACAAACCCAACCACCGATTGGGTTAGGTTGGGCAGTGTCCTAAGTGCCTAGGTGGACCATTAGGAGAGTTCCAAGTGGCCAAAGAATGGAAATTACCACTTACGTGTGTGATTTCTCTCATGTGATGCCTTTAAGCTAAGGGTAAAATGATCATTTGGCATTAGATTTGATTTGGACAGATTTGAAATGAGCCAAAAGTGGCTTAGCCCAAATTTCAAGTCAATTGGAGTCGATTTGGTTAGGTTTGGCTTAATATGACTCATTTAGGTCAAATATGATTAGGTTGGATCAAGTTGACCAATTGGTTAAATTATGTCAAACCAAGGGTTAATTCAAGTTCATATGATCATTTGAGATGTTTTGGTTCAATTGGTTTGGTTTAGTTTGGCTTAGATTTGATTTTGGCTCATTTGAATTCATTTGGGTCGAATGGGTTAAGTTACTAATTTGACCAAATTGGCCATATTAGCTTGGGTTTGGTGTTGGTTTTGGTTTAGTTAACCAATTGAAGATGATTGTAGGCTTTGGTTTCAATTAATTTGGATTTGGATTTGATTTAGGCCAACTTGATCCATTGGTCAATTTGGGCTAAGTAGCTCAATTGGGTTCAATTAGGTCCAATCATGGCTTTGGTCAGGTTCAACAATCAATTTGGAATGAACTTGAGCCATTGATTGCAAATAATTTTTTTATATTTTCATTGACCCAATTTGGAATTTTAAGTAAATTAGGCTTAGGTTTTTTTTAATAGAGAACAATTTCATATTCAACATTTTTTCCTTAAAATTTTGTTAACCAAGTAGCATCCCAAGTACTCTAAGACACAAGCGATGATATAGATAAAAAATGAGCATCCATAAAGCAAATCAAAATCCCTAGATAAGTAGAACTTTCTCTACTATAAAGACACAGTTCCATAAACAATAGATTGGATCGATCGTTCTTCAGTTTCTCGAGTAGCAGGATCCACCATCATATCCCTGATCTCTCCCTCTATGATCACCATAGCTGTTACCTCCATCGCCCCACCTGCCACCATAACCACCACTACTTTAACCACCACCTCCAGATCCCCCACCACCACTATGATAATTGTCTCCTCTGCCTTCACCTCCACAGCTAGATCAAGACTGAGCTTAGTTGATAGTGATGTTCCTGTCGCAAAGGTTATGCCCATTCTTAGAGTTTAGGATTAGTTTAGGGTTTAGGGTTTAAGGTTTAGTGTTAATTGAGGGTTTATGGTTTAGGGTTTAGGGTTTGGAGTTTAGGATTTAGGGTTGTAGGTTTTTAAGGTTTAGAGTTTAAGGTTTAGTGTTCAGGGTTTAAGGTTTTAGGGTTTAGGGTTTAAGGTTTAAGGTTTAGGGTTTTAGGGTTTAGGGTTTGGGGTTTAGGGTTGTAGGTTTAGGGCTGTAGGTTTAGGGTATAGTGTTTTGGGTTCAGGGTTCAGGGTTTAAGGTTAGTTTTAGGGCTAGGGTTTATTTTTTCTATTTTTTATTTTTTTATTTTTTATTTTAAATTAAGTAAACTCGAAGGTTTTGGTTTATTTAATTTAGTTTAAATTTATTTGAGTTTTTTTATTTTTTATTTTTATTTAGTTTAGTTTATTTAATTTAGTTTAAGTTTTTATTTTAGTTTATTTTTTAGGTTTAGGTTTATTTTTTAGTTGAGTTCTATTTTTATTTATATTGTTAGGTTTAGGTTTTATTTCTTATTTTTAGGTTTAGGATTAGGCTATTATTTTATTTCTGTAAGTTTAGGTTTAGGTTTTTATTTTAGGTTTTTTTAGGTTTTATTTTTTTAGTTTAGGTTTAGGCTTTTTTTCTGTTTATTTTATTTTATTTAGTTTAAGTTTAGGTTTAGGTTTAGTTTATTTTAGGTTTAAGTTTAGGTTTTATTTATTTTATTTTAGTTTATTTTAGTTTAAGTTTAGGTTTATTTTATTTTATTTATTTTATTTTTATTTTATATTTAGTTTTTTTTAGTTTAAGGTTTTGGTTTTATTTTTTATTTATTTTTAAGTTTTATTTTTAGGTTTATTTTTTAGGTTTTGGTTTTTATTTAGTTTTTTTTTATTTTTTTTATTTTAGGATTAATTTTTATTTTATTTAGGTTTTTATTTTTTAATTTAGTTTAGGTTTTTATTTATTTTATTTTAGTTTAGTTCTTATTTTTTATTTTATTTTCTTTTAGGTTTAGGTTTAGGTTTAGGTTTAATTTTAAGTTTTAGTTTATGTTTTCATTTTATTATATATTTTTATTTTAGTTTAGTTTAGGTTTTTATTTTTTATTTTTCTAGGTTTTATTTAGTTTAGGTTTAGGTTTTTAGCATTTTAGGGTTTAGGGTTAGCTTAAGGTTTACGTTATTAGGTTTAGGCTTTAGGTTTTAGGCTTAGGGTTTATGATTTAGTTTAGGGTTTAGAGTTTAAGGTTTTTTTTACAAAGAACAAATTTAGATTCAACATTTATTCTTTTCAATTTCATCAACCAAGTAGGACCCAAAATTTTCTAAGACACAAGTGACAACATAGATAAAAAATGAGCACCTATAGGGTTGTAGGTTTAGGGTTTAGGGTATAGGGTTTAGTTTTTTTTTAAATTAAGTAAACCGATAGGTTTAGATTTATTTAATTTATTTAGTTTATATTTTATCTTTTTTAGTTTAATATATTTATTTTAGGTTTATTTATTTTAGTTTAGGTTTTTTTATTTTAATTAATTTTTTAGGTATAGCTTTATTTTTTAGTTGAGTTTTATATTTAATTTATTTTTTAGGTTTTCATTTTATTTTTTATTTTCAGGTTTAGGTTTTTATTTTATTTTTTCAGGTTTAGGTTTTAGGATTTTTTTTACATTTATTTTAGGTTTATTTTTTTTAGTTTAGGTTTAGGTTTATTTTAGTTTATTTTATTTTATTTAGGTTTAGGTTTAGGTTTAGGTTTAATTTATTTTAGTTTAGTTTATTTTAGTGTAGGTTTAGGTTTATTTTATTTTATTTATTTTCTTTTTTTTTAGGTTTAGGTTTTTTTTAGTTTATGGTTTTGGTTTATTTTTTATTTATTTTTAGTTTTTATTTTGAAGTTTTCTTTAAGTTTAGTTTTTATTTACTTTTTATTTTATTTTATTTTAGGTTTATTTTTTATTATTATTTTATGTTTAGTTTAATTTTTAATTACGTTTTTTATACTTAGGTTTATTTTATTTTCTAGTTTAGTTTAGATTTTTTTAAATTTATTTTAGTTTATTTTTTTAATTTTTT
Organism: Cymbidium sinense; assembly: GCA_021442155.1. Taxonomy (NCBI): domain Eukaryota; kingdom Viridiplantae; phylum Streptophyta; class Magnoliopsida; order Asparagales; family Orchidaceae; genus Cymbidium; species Cymbidium sinense. Next base: position 29,133,332 of record CM038214.1, read on the forward strand.
TTTAGGTTTAGGTTTAGGTTTTTATTTTATTTAGGTTTAAGTTTATTTATTTATTTTATTATTAGGTTTTATTTTATTTAGGTTTAGCTTTTTAGTTTTTTAGGGTTTAGGGTTAGGGTTTAGGGTTTTAGGGTTTAGGGTTTAGCGTTAGGGTTTAGGGTTTAAGGTTAGGGTTTAGGGTTTAGGGTTTAGTGTTTAGGATTTTGAGGGTCTAGGAATTATGGTTTAGGGTTTAGGGTTTAGGGTTTAATGTTTAGACTTTAGGGGTTTTGAGGGTCTAGGAATTAGGGTTTAGGGTTTAGGGTTTTAGGGTTTAGGTTTTAAGGTTTAGGGTTTAGGATTTTAGGGTTTAGTATTTATGGTTTAGGGTTTAGGGTTTAGGGTTAGGGTTAGGATTTAGCTTTTAGGATTTAGGGTTTAAGGTTTAGGGTTTAGGGTTTAGGGCTGTTGGTTTAGGGTTGTAGGTTTAGGGTTAGTTTTAGGGTTTAGGGTTTAAGGTTTAGAGATTAGTTTTTAGGGTTTAGGGTTTATGGTTTATGGGTTTTTTTTTTAAATTAAGTTAACCGATAGGTTTAGATTTATTTAGTTTATTTAGTTTATTTTATATTTATTTTAGTTTATTTTATTTTTTATTTTATTTAAGTTTATTTTTTATTTTTATTTATTTTAGTTTATTAATTTTAGTTTAGGTTTTTCATTTTTGTTTATTTTTTAGGTTTAGGTTTAGGTTTATGCTTATTTTTTAGTTTAATTTAATATTTATTTTATTTTTCAGGTTTAGGTTTTATTTTTATTTTTAGGTTTAGGTTTAGGTTTCTATTTTGTTTTTTAGGTTTAGGTTTTAGGTTTATTTTTAGGTTTTATCTTTTTAGTTAAGGTTTAGGTTTAATTTTAGTTTCTTTTATTTTATCTAGTTTAGGTTTAGGTTTATGTTTTGGTTTAGTTTATTTTAAGTTTAGGTTGTATTTAATTTAGTTTAGTTTATTTTAGTTTAGGTTTAGGTTTATTTTATTTTGTCAATTTTATTTTTATTTTACATTTAGGTTTTATTTTTTATTTATTTTTAGATTTTATTTTTAAGTTTAGGTGTTTTTATTTTTTTATTTTAGGTTTATTTTATTTTTATTTTAGATTTAGATTTTATTTTATTTAGGTTTTCTATTCTTAGTTTTATTTTATTTTTTGGTTTAGTTTAAGTTTTATTTATTTTATTTTAGATAATTTTATTTTTCCTCTTATTTTTCTTTTAGGTTTAGGTTTAAGTTTAATGTTTATGTTTTATTTATTTATTTATTTAGGTTTAGGTTTATTTATTTATTTTATTATTAGGTTTTATTTAGTTTATGTTTAGGTTTTTAGGTTACAGTTTAGGGTTTGGGGTTTAAAGTTTTAGGTTTAGGGTTTAGGGTTGTAGGTTTTAGGGTGTAGTGTTTAGGGTTTAGGGTTAGGGTTTAGGGTTAAAGTTTTAGGTCTAAGGTTCAAGTTTTAGTTTAGGGTTTAGGGTTTTTTTTAAATAGAGAACAAATTCATATTCAACATTTCTTCTTTTCAATTTTATCAACCAAGTAACACACCAAGTTTTCTAAGACACAAGAGATGACATAGATAAAAAATGAGCACGCATAGAGCAAATAAAAAATTATAGATAACTAGTACCATCTCTACTATAAAGACATAGTTCCATAAGTAGCAGATCGGATCGGTCATTCCTTAATTTCTCCAGTTCCCATCAGAACCACCCATCTAATCGTGATCCACCACCATGGTCAGTAACTCCGTGGTCCTTGACCCATAACCACCCGCTTCATATCCACCAGCACCTTCAGATCCCTCACCACCACTGCGATAGCCAACGCCTCTTCCTTCGCCTCCACCACCAAATATAAACTGTGCTTGGTTGACGGTGATGTTCCTGCCATCAAGGTTCTACCCATTCTTAGTGTTTAAGTTTATTAGGTTTTATAGTTTAGGTTTATTTTTAAATTTATTAAGTTACTTTATGTTTAGGTTTAGGGTTTGGTGTTTAGGGTTATGGTTTAGGGTTTTATGATTTATGCTTTCAGGGTTTAGGGTTATGGTTTAAGGTTTAGGGTTTTAGGGTTTAAGGATTTCGGGTTTAAGGTTTAGGGTTAGGTTTTAGGGTTTAGGGTTTAGGGTTTTGAGGGTTTATGATTTAGGGTTAGGTTAGGGTTCAAGGTTAGCTTAGGCTTCTAGGTTAGTATAGGGTTTAGGGTTTAGGGTTTAAACATTTTAGGGTTTAGGGTTTAGGATTGAGGGTTTTTTGTTTTAGGGGGTTTAGGGATTAGGGTTTAGGGTTAGGGTTAGGGTTAAGGGTTTAGAGTTTAGGCTATAGGATTTAGGGTTTATGTTTTAAGTTTTAGGGTTAGTTTAGTGTTTAGGGTTTAGGGTATTTAGGGTTTAGGGTTTAGGGTTTAGGGTTGTAGCTTTTAGGGTTGTAGGACTAGGGATTAGGGTTTAGGATTTAGGGTTTAGGGTTAGTTTTGGAGTTTATGGTTAAGGTTTAGGATTTAGGGTTTAGGGTTTAGGGTTGAGGGAGTTTTTTTAACTCAAGTAAACCAGTATGTTTAAGTTTATTTAGTTTATTTTTTATTTATTTTAGTTTATTTTAGTTTTTATTTTTATTTAGGTTTATTTTTTATTTTTACTTAGTTTAGTTTATTTATTTTAGTTTAGTTTTTTATTTTAGTTTATTTTTTAGTTTAGATTTATTTTTATTTTATTTTTTATGTTAAGGTTTTATTTTTTATATTTAGGTTTATGTTTAGGTTTTCTTTTTATTTTTCTAAGTTTAGGTTTTAGGTTTTTCTTTTAGGTTTATTTTTAGGTTTTATTTTTTAGTTTAGGTTTAGGCTTACTTTCAGTTGATTTTATTTTCTTTAGTTTAAAGTTTATGTTTAGTTTATTTTAGGTTTAGGTTTATGTTCTATTTATTTTAGGCTTAGGTTTAGTTTAGGTTTAGTTTTATTTTATTTTGTTTATTTTAGGTTTAGGGTCTTAATTTAGGCTTTTTATTTAAGTTTATTTTTTAGGTTTAGGTTTATGTTTATGTTTATTTTTTAGTTTAGTTCTATTATTTTTTTATTTTTTATGTATAGGGTTTTATTTTATTTTTTTAGGTTTAGGTTTTATGTGTTTCTTTTAGGTTTTTATTTTTCAGTTTTGGTTTAGGTTTATTTTTTATTTAATTTATTTTATTTAGCTTAGGGTTTAGGTTTAGTTTATTTTAGGTTTAGGTATAGGTTTTATTTATTTTAGTTTATTTTATTTTAGTTTAGGTTTAGGTTTATTTAATTTTACTTATTTTAGGTTTAAGTTTTTTTAGTTTACTATTTAGGTTTTATTTTTTATTTATTTTCAAGTTTAAGTTTTTTTAGTATTTATTTTATTTTATTTTAAGTTTATTTTATTTTTATTTTATCTTTAGTTTTTATTTTATTTTCGTTTATTATTTTTAGGTTTATTTTATTTTTTAATTTAGTTTAATTTTTTATTTATTTTACTTTAGCTTAGCTTTTATTTTTTATTTTATTTTATTTTTACATTTAGGTTTAGGTTTAGGTTTTAATTTAGGAATGTATTTTATTTTATTTTTTATTTCATTTAATTTTAGGTTTATTTATTTATTTAAATTTTAGGCTTTATTTAGTTTAGGTTTAGGTTTTTAAGTTTTTAGGGTTTAGGATTTAGGGTTTAGTGTTTGGTGTTTGGGGTTTAGTGTTGCAAGTTTTAGGGTTTAGTGTTTAGGGTTTAGTGTTTAGGGTTTAGTGTTTATGGTTTAGGGTTTTAGGCTTTAGGGTTTAGGGTTTTAGGGTTTAGGGTTTAGGGTTTAGGGTTTTAAGGCTTAGGGTTTTAAGGTTTAGTGTTGTAGGTTTAGGGTTCAGGGTTTAGGGTTAAGGTTTTTTTAATTTTTTTGAATTTTTTTGGTTTATTTATTTTATTTAGGTTTATTTTTTTTATTTTTATTATTATTTAGTTTAGTTTATTTATTTTAGTTTAGGTTTGTTATTTTAGTTTATTTTTTTGGTTTAAGTTTAGGTATTATTTTTTATTTTTAGGTTTAGCTTTAGGTTTTTTTTTTTTTTTAGTTTAGGTATTATGTCTTTAATTTAGGTTTATTTTTAGGTTTTTTTTGTTTAGGCTTACATGTTTTAGTTTATTTTATTTTATTTAGGCTTTAAGTTTAGGTTTTGTTTTTGGTTTAATTTATTTTAGTTTTGTTTATTTTAGTTTAGGTTTAGGTTTATTTTATTTTTATTGTAAGTTTAAGTTTTTTTTTAGTTTTACATTTAGGTTTATTTTTTATTTATTTTTATGTTTTATTTTGGGTTTATTTTTTTAAGTTTAGATTTTTATTTAGTTTTTATTTTATTTTATTTCAAGTTTATTTTAGTTTTATTTTTTGTTTAGTATTTATTTTATTTATATTTTTTTATTTTTTTAATTTAGTTTAGGTTTTTATTTATGTTATTTTAATTTTGTTTTAATTTTTATTTTATTTTCTTTTTAGGTTTAGGTTTAGATTTAGGTTTTACTTTAAGTTTTTATTTAATTTAATTTTTTTATTTTATTTTGGTTTAGGTTTTTTTTATTTATTTTACTTTTATGTTTTATTTAGTTTAGGTTTAGGTTTTTATCTTGTAGGGTTTAGAGTTTAGCGTTTAGGGTTTAGGGTTAGTTGAGGGTTTAGGGTTTATGAATTAGGGTTTGGGGTTTAGCATTTAGGGTTTAGGGTTTGGGATTTAGAGTTTAGGGTATTAGGGTTTAGGGTTTAGGGTTTTTAGGGTTTAGGGTTTAGGGTTTAGGATTTCGGTTTTAGGTCTAGGGTTCAGGTTATACTTTAGTGTTTAGGGTTTTTGATTTTTTTTCATAGAGAAAAAATTTAGATTCAACATTTATTCTTTTCGATTTCATCAACCAAGTAACATACCAACTATTCTAAGACACAAGCGATGACATAGATAAAAAATGAGCACACATTGAGCAAATCAAAAACCCTAGATAACTATAACTGCCTCTACTATAAAGATATAGTTCCATAAGCAGCAGATCAGATTGGTCTTTCCTCCATTTCTCTAGTTCCCATCAGAACCACTCAGCCTCTCGAGTAGCTGGATTTAGCATCACATCCCCGATCTCTCCCTCCGTCACCACCAAAGCTGTAAGCTCCGTCGCTCCTCCCACTTCAATAAGCACCACTGCTCCAACCATCACCTCCATTTCCACCAGCACCTCTAGATCCCTGACCACCATTGTAATAAAACCGCCTTCCCTCCACCATATATCTAGGCTAAGCCTGGTTGATGGGCATTATCCTACTGACAAGGTTCTGCCCATTCTTAGGAAATAGTTTTAGGTTTTGGTTTATTAGGATTAGGGTTTAGGTATATTTTTTAATTTAGTTACTTTAGGTTTAGGTTAAAGGTTTAGGGTTTAGGGTCTAGGGTTTAGGGTTTAGGGTTTTAGGGTTTATGCTTTTAGGATTTAGGGTTTAGGGTTTAGGGTTGTAGATTTATGGTTTAGGGTTACTTTTTGGGTTTAGGGTTTTTTTTTACAAAAAAAAAAAAATTAAGTAAACCTATAAGTTTAGGTTTTTTTAGTTTACTTAGTTTATTTTTTATTTGTTTTAGTTAATTTTATAATTTATTTTTATTTAGGTTTTTTTATTTAGTTTATTTATTTATTTTAGGTTTTACTTATTTAAGTTTATATTTTTTATTTTAGTTTATTTTTTAGGTTTAGGTTTAGCTCTAGGTTTATTTTTTAGTTGAGTTTTATTTTTATTTTATTTTTTAGGTTTAGGTCTTTAGGCCTTTAGGGTTTAGGGTTTAATGTTGGTTTAGGATTTAGGGTTTAGGGTTTATGGGTTTTTTGTGTTTAGGGTTTAGGGTTTAGGGTTTTTTTTAATTAGGTAAATCGATAGGTTTAGGTTTATTTTGTTTATTATGTTTATATTTAATTTAATTTTTTTATATTTCTTTTTATTTTTATTTAGGTTTATTTTTTATTTTTATTTAGTTTAGTTTATTTATTTTAGGTTATTTATTTTAGTTTGGGTTTGTTTGGTTTAGGTTTAGGTTTATGATTATTTTTCTAGTTAAGTTTTATTTTTATTTTATTTTTTAGGTTTAGGTTTTATATTATTTTTATGTTTAGGTTTTATATTTATATTTTTATTTTTAGATTTAGGTTTTTATTATTTTAGGCTTAGGTTTTAGGTTTTTATTTTAGGTTTGTTTTAAGGTTTTATTTTCTAGTTTAAGTTTAGGTTTTTCTTTAGTTTATTTTATTCTATTTAGTTTAGGTTTAGGATTTGGTTTAGTTTATTTTAGGTTTAGGTTTAAGTTGTATTTATTTTAGTTTAGTTTATTTTAGTTTAGGTTTAGGATTATTTTATTTTGTTTATTATATTTTTATTTTAGGTTTAGGTTTTAGTTTGGGGATTAGGTTTTATTTTTTATTTATTTTAGTTTATTTTTTAGGTTTAGGTTTTTATTTCATTTTTATTTTATTTTATTTTAGGTTTGTTTTATTATTATTTTACATTTAGTCTTTATTTATTTAGGTTTTTTATTCTTAGGTTTATTTTATTTTTTAGTTTAGTTTAGGTTTTTATTTATTTATTTTGTTTTTTTAGGTTTAGGTTTATTTATTTATTTTATGATTTTAGGTTTTTAGGGCTTACGGATTAGGGTTTAGGGTTTTAGGTTTAGTGTTTAAGGTTTAGGGTTTAGGGTTTAGGGTTTAGGGTTTGGGTTTTAGGGTTTAGGGTTTAGGGTTTATGGTTTTAGGATTTAAGTTTTAAGGTTTAGGGTTTAGGGTTTACGATTTACGGTTTAGGGTTTCAGGTTTTTAGGGTTAAAGGTTTATGGTTTAGGATTTTTGGTTTTTTTTAACACATAATAAATTTAGATTTAACATTTCTTCTTTTCAATTTCATCAACCAATTAACACACCAAGTTTTCTAAGACACAATCGATAAAATAGATAAAAAAATGAGCACGCATAGAGAAAATTAAAAACCCTAGAGAACTAGAACAGTCTTTACTATAAAGACATAGTTGCATAAAAAGTAGATCGGACCGATCGTTCTTCAATTTTTCTAGTTCCCATCAGAACTACCCCGGCTCTTTAGTAGCAAGATTCACCACCATCTCCCCGATCTCTCCCTCTGCCACTACTACAACTGTAACATCCATCGCTCCTCCGGCCTCCATAACCACCACAACTTTGGCCACCACCTTCATATCCACTGGCACCTCCAGATCCCCCACCCTACTGCGATGACCACAGCATCTGCCTTCGCTCCACCGCCAGATCTAGACTTAGCCTGGTTGATGATGATGTTCTTATCGCTAAGGTTCTGCCCATTCTTAGGGTTTAGGTTTATTAGGTTTAATGGTTTAGGTTTATTTTTTAATTTATTAAGTTACTTTAGGTTTAGGTTTAGAGTTTGGCTTTTAGGGTTAGGATTTAGGGTTTAGGGTTTAAGGTTTAAGGTTTAGGTTTTAATGTTTAGCGTTTGATTTTGGGGTTTATGCTTTTAGAGTTTAGGGTTTAGGGTTATGGTTTAGGGTTTAGGGTTCTAGGGTTTAGGGTTCTAGGGTTTAGGGTTTTAGGTCTTATGGTTTTGGGTTAAGTTTTAGGGTTTAGGTTTCAGAGTTTAGGTTTTAAGGTTTGGTTTAGGTTCAAGTTTAAACTTTAGGTTTAAGTTTGGTTTAGGATTTATGGTTTAGGGTTAATTTTGGGTTAAGGGTTTTAGGGTTTATGGAGTTTAGAGTTTATGGTTTAACATTTAGGGTTGGGGTTAGGGTTTAAGGTTTAGGGTTTAGTGTTTAGGGTTTAGGGTTAGTTTGCAGTTTTGAGTTTAGGGTTTTGGGTTTTGGCATTTTTAGGGTTTAGGATTTAGGGTTTGGGATTGCAGGTTTAGAGTTTAGGGTTTTGGATTTAAGTTTTAGGGTTAATTTTAGGGTTTAGGGTTTAGGATTTATGGTTTATGGTTTAGGGTTTAGGGCTTAGGGTTTTTTTTCTTAAAATTATATAAAATGGTAGGTTTAGGCTTATTTAGTTTATTTAGTTCATTTTTTATTTATTTAACTTTACATTTTTTTATTTTTATTTAGGTTTATTTTTTATTTTTATTTAGTTTAGTTTATCTATTTTAGGTATATTTTTTTAGTTTAGGTTTTTTATTTTAGATTATTTTTTAGGCTTACATTTAAGTTTATGTTTATGTTTATTTTTTAGTTTAGTTTTAGTTTTATTTTATTTGAGTGTTTAGGTTTTTTTTTTTTATTTTTAAGTTTAGGTTTAGGTTTTAGGTTTTTATTTTAGGTATATTTTTAGGTTCAAGTTTCTTTTTAGTTTATTCTACTTCATTTAGTTTAGGGTTTAGGTTTAATTTATTTTAGGTTTAGGTTTAGGTTTTATTTATTTTAGTTTAGTTTAGGTTTATTTTATTTTATTTTGTTTATTTTAGGTTTAGGTTTTTTTTAGTTTTGGGTTTATGTTCTATTTTTTATTTATTTTTTGGTTTATTTTTTAGGTTTAGGTTTTTATTTAATTTTTATTTTATTTTATTTTAGGTTTATTTTATTTTTATTTTATGTTTAGTTTTATTTTATTTAGGTTTTTTTTATTTTTAGGTTTATTTTATTTTTTTAGTTTCGTTTAGGTTTTTATTTATTTTATTTTAGTTTAGTTTTTTATTTTTTATTTTATTTTATTTTTACATTTAGGTTTAGGTTTATATTTTGTTTTATTTTTTATTTTATTTAAGTTTTGGTTTTTTATTTATTTTATTTTTAGGTTTTATTTAGTTTAGGTGTAGGTTTTAAGGTTTTAGGGTTAAGAATTTATGGTTTAAGGTTTGTGGTTTAGGGTTTAAGGTTTAGGGTTGTAGGTTTTATGGTTTATGGTTTAGGGTTTAGGGTTTAGAATTTAGGGTTTTATGGTTTAGGGTTTAGTGTGTAGGATTTAGGGTTTAGGGTTTAGGGTTTAGACTTTTAGGGTTTATGCTTTTAGGGTTCAGGTTTAGGTTTTAGTATTTAGGGTTTAGGGTGTAGGGTTAAGGGTCATAGGATTATGGTTTAGGGTTTAAGATTCAGGTTTAGGGTTTTTTTAGGTTTATTTAGTTTATTTAGTTTATTAAGATTTTTATTTATTTATTTTAGTTTATTTTATTTTTTAAATTTTATTTAGGTTTCTTTTTTAATTTTATTTAATTTAGTTTATTTATTTTATGTTTATTTATTTAGTTTAGGTTTTTTTATTTTAGTATATTTTTTAGGTTATGATTATTTTTTAGTTGAGTTTTTATTTTTTTATTTTTTTGGTTTCAATTTTTAGGTTTTTAGGGTTTGGGGTTTTGGGTTTAGGATTTAGGGTTTAAGGTTTTAGGGTTTATGCTTTTAGGGTTTAGGGTTAGGGTTTAAGGATTAAGGTTTAGGGATTAGTGTTTAAGCTTGAGGGTTTAGGGTTTAGGGATTAGGGTTTAGAGTTTAGGGTTTACGATTTTGGGTTTGGGGTTTAGGGTTTTAGGGTTTGGTTTTAGGGTTTAGGGTTGTAGATCTAGGGTTTAGGGTTAGTTTTAAGGTTTAGGGTTAGGGTTTTCTTTATTATTTTTTTATTGTTATGCTTTCTTAATTCTAAAGTTTAGGGTTTAGTGTTTAGGTTTAGGTTTTAGGATTAGGGTTCAGGTTTTAGTTTAGGTTTATTTTTAAATTTAGTAAACTGGTAGGTTTACAGTTTTTTTTAGTTTATTTTATTTATTTTTTTATTTATTTAAGTTTATTTTTTTTTCTAATTTTTAATAATTTTTTTATTTTTATTTAGTTTATTTTATTTGTTTTAGATTTATTTATTTTAGTTTAGGTATTTTATTTTAGTTTATTTTTTAGGTTTAGGTTTAGGTTTATGTTTATATTTTAGTTTAGTTTTATTTTTATTTTATTATTTTGGATTAAGTTTTTTTTATTTTTAGGTTTAAGTTTACATTTTTATTTAATTTTTTTAGATTTAGGTTTTAGGTTTTTATTTTAGTTTATTTTTTGGTTTTTTTAAAATTTAGGTTGAGGATTAGTTTTAGTTTAGTTTATTTTATATAGCTTATCGTTTAGATTTTGTTTATTTTAGGTTTAGGTTTAGGTTTTATTTATTTTATTTTAGGTTTATTTTATTTTATTTTATGTTAGTTTATTTATTATTTAGTTTAAGGTTTAGGTATTTATTATTTATTTTAGGTTTTGAGTTTTAAATTTAGTTTTATTTTAATTTTAGGTTTTATTTTATTTTATTTTGTTTATTTTATTTTATTTTGTTTTATTTTATTTTAGTTTTTTTATTTTATTTAGTTTAGTTTATGTTTTAATTTAATTTATTTTATTTTAGTTTTATTTTATATTTTATTTTATTTTTTTTTAGGTTTTAGTTTAGGTTTTATTTTATTTTATTTTTTTTATTTTATTTAGGCTTGTGTTTTATTTTATTTTAGGTTTTATTTACTTTAGGTTAAGGTTTTAAGTTTTTAGGTTTTAGGATTTGTGTTTATGGTTTAATGTTTAGGTTCGGGTTTGTGGTTTAGTTTAAGGGTTTAGGCTGGTTTTTTACATATTTTATTTTTTTTATTTTTAGGGTTTTGGGTTTTGGGTTTATGGATTAGGGTTTAGGTTTAGATTTAGGTTTAGGTTTTAGTTTAGTGGTCAAAATTGGTTTTTTTAACAGACTCAGATTCAATATTTCTTCTTTTTCTTTTCATCAACCAAGTAACACACAAAGTTTTCTAAGACTCAAGCTACGACCTAGAAAAAAAATGAGCATGCATAGAGCAAATTAAAAACCTTAGATAACTAGAACCGTCTCTATTGTAAACACACGGTTGCTTAAGTAGTAGATCAAATTGGTCGTTCTTCAGTTTCTTTAGTTCCAATCAGTACCACCCTGACCTCTCAAGTAGTGGGATCCACCATCATATCCCCGATCTCTCCCTCCGCCACCACCACGGCTATAACCTCCATCACTCCTCCCGCCTACCTAATCACCACCTCGATATCCACAAGCACCTCCAGATCCCCCACCATCTATGCGATAACCACCGCCTTCACCTTCATTGCTAGATTTAGATTGAACCTGGTTGATGGTGATATTCCTACCACACTGTTCTTAGGGTTTATGTTTATGTTTAGGTTTATTAAATTTTAGGGTTTATGTTTTTTTTAATTATTTAGTTACTTTAAGTTTAGATTTGGGTTTGGGGTTTGTGGTTTTTTGGTTTGGTTTTAGGTTTAGGGTTTTTTTGGATTTGGGGTTTGGACTTTGGGTTTATACTTTTAGGTTTAGGGTCAGGTTTAGGTTTAGTTTAGGGTTTAGGGTTTAGGTTTTTAGGGTTATAGGTTTATAGGTTTAGGTTTAGGTTAGGTTTTTTTAATTTTTTTTTTAATTTTTTTTTATTTTTAGAGTTTATGTTTGAGGTTTGTGGGTTTAAGTTTTAATGTTTAGTGTGGTTTAGTTTTAGGGTTTGGGATTTAGGGTTTTAGGTTTAAGGGTTTAGGATTAGGTTTTTTAAATATTTTTATTTTTTAAATTTTTAGGGTTTTGGGTTTTGGGTTTGTGGATTAGGTTTATGTTTTAGGTTTAGGGTTTAGGTTTTAGTTTAGTGGTCAGAATTTTTGGTTCTTTTTTAACAGAGAACAAATTCATATGCAATGTTTCTTCTTTTTCTTTTCATCAACCAAGTAAAACATAAAGTTTTCTAAGACTCAAGCGACGACCTAGATAAAAAATGAGCATGCATAGAGCAAATTAAAAACCCTAGATAACTAGAATAAAGACACCTGCTTAAGTAGTAGATCGGATGTTGGCCATTCTTCGCTTTAGTTCCCATCGCATTCACCGAGCTCAGTAGTGGGATCCACCATCATATCCCCGATCTCTCCCTCCGCCACCACCACGGCTATAACCTCCATCACTCCTCTCGTCTACCTAATCACCACCTCGATATCCACAAGCACCTCCAGATCCCCCACCAACTATGCGATAATCGACGCCATCACCTTCATTGCTAGATCTAGATTGAACCTGGTTGATGGTGATATTCCTACCATCAAGGTTCTGCCCATTCTTAGGGTTTATGTTTAGGTTTAGATTTATTAAATTTTAAGGTTTAGGTTTTTTTTTAATTATTTAGTTACTTTAAATTTAGGTTTAGGGTTTGGGGTTTAGGGTTTAGTGTTTAGGGTTTGGTTTTAGGGTTTAAGGTTTCGGGTTTAGGATTAGGGTTTATGGCTTTAGGGTTTATACTTTTAGGGTTTAGGGTTAGGGTTTAGGGTTTTGGGTTTAGGGTTTAGGGTTTAGGGTTTAGGGTTGTAGGTTTAGTGTTATAGGTTTAAGGTTTAGGGTTAGGTTTTTTTTTAATTTTGTTTTTTATTTTTAGAGTTTATGTTTGAGGTTTAGGGTTTAGGTTTTAGTTTAGTATTTAGGGTTTTGGTTTTTTTATATGAGAGAATAAATTTAGATTCAGCATTTGTTATTTTCAATTTCATCAACCAAGTAACACACCAAGTTTTCTAAGACCCAAGTGATGACATAGATAAAAAATGAGCACACATAGAGGAAATCAAAAACCCTTGATCACTAGAACCGCCTCTACTGTAAAGGCATAGTTCCATAAGTAGACTGCATCGACCGTTCTTCAATTCCTCCGCCCATCAACCACCACCTCTCTCGAGTAGCGGATCCACCATCATATCCCTATTCTTCCATCTCGCCACCACCATCAGAACCTCCATCACTCCTCCCACCTCCATAACCACCACTACTCTGACCACCACCTCCATATCCACCAGCACCTCCAGATCCCGCACCACCACTACGATAATCGCTGCCTCCGCCTTTGCCTCCACTACTAGATCTAGACTAAGCCTAGTTGAAGGTGATGTTCCCACCGTCAAGGTTCTGCCCATTCTTGGGGTTTAGGTTTGGGTTTAGGGTAATTAGGTTTTAGGGTGTAGGTATATTTTTTAATTGATTTAGTTACTTAGGTTTAAGTTTGAGGTTAGGGTTTAGGGTTTAGGGTTTAAGGTTTTAAGGTTTATAATTTTAGGTTTGTGGTTAGCTGTGGCAGTTTTAGTGCCAGGTTTAGGGTTTAGAGTTTAGGGTTTATGGTTTTAGTGTTTGGGGATAAGGAGTTGTAGCAGTCAGGTAGGTTTAGGGTCAGGTTTTTTTATATTAATTTTTTATTTAGGGTTTAAGGTGTGAGTTTTAGGCCTGGTAATTTTGGGTCAGGGCCCAGGTGGGAGTGGGTAGAATCAGGGTATGATCTGGGTTTATTTAGTTTACCTAGTTGTTTCATTTTACTCAGTTTATTTTATTTTATTTATGAGTTTATATCTTAGTTTTTATCTTTAGTATCTTAGGTATTAGTGAGATTTTATTTTATATGTGCCCAGGTTTTGGTAGGGCCCAGTTTAGGATTTAGAGTTTGGGTTTGGGTGAGTTGGAGGGTATAGTGGAGATCAGTGGCTAGGTCAGGAAGGTGAACATGTGCATGGATTGTGGTTTTTAGGTGTGGCTAGGGTCTGGTAGGTCCGTGGTCTGGTTTGGTTTAGGCCTTGGGTGGTTTAGGTTTAGGTTATTTTAGGGTTTAGGGATGGTTTAGGATTAAGATCTTTATTTTTTTTATTTTTAGAGTTTAGTGGCCTGTTTTTAGTTTAGTTTAAGTCAAGATTTAGTTTAGGTTTATTTTTTAATTATTTTAATTTATTTAATTAATTTAATTTATTTATTATTTATTTATTTTAGTATAGTTTTTTATTTTAGTTTGTTTTTTAAGGTTTAGGTTCATGTTTATGTTTATTTCTTAGTTTATTTTTATTTTTATTTTATTTTTTAGGTTTAGGTTTTTATTTTTTTTTAGGTTTAGGTTTATGTTTTTATTTTAATTTTTTTGGTTTAGGTTGTAAGTTTTTCTTTTAGGTTTATTTTTAGGTTTTATTTTTTACTTTAGGTTTAGATTTATTTTTAGTTTATTTAATTTTATTCAGTTAGGGTTTAGGTAGGTTTTTCTGTTAGGTTTATTTTTAAGTTTTATTTTTGAGTTTAGGTTTAGGTTTATTTTAGGTTTAGGTTTAGGTTTTATTTACTTTAGTTTCGGTTTAGGGTTATTTTATTTTGTTTATTTTAGGTTTAGGTTTTTTTTTTTAAGTTTAGTTTATGTTTTAATTTTTATTTATTTTTTAGGTTTTATTTTTAGGTTTAGGTCTTCATTTAGTTTATACTTTTTTTATTTTTGGTTTTTTTATTCTGGTTTTTTGTTTAGTTTTTATTTTATTTAGCTATTTTTTTTGTAGGTTTATTTTATTTTTTAGTTAAGTTTATGTTTTTATCTATTTTAGTTTAGTTTTTATTTTTTATTTTATTTTATTTTAGCTGGCTTAGGTTTAGGGTTTAGTTTAGGTTATCATTTTGTTTTATCTTTTTTTTATTTTATTTTAGGTTTTTTATTTATATTATTTTAGGTTTTATTTAATTTAGGATTAGGTTTAGGTTTTTAGGTTTAGGGTTTTATGGTTTAGAGTTTTGGTTTTAGTAGGTTTTAGGGTTTAGGGTTTTTAGGGTTTTAGGTTTATGGTTTAGGGTTAGGTTTTTTATTTTTTTTATTTTTTTTTTAGGGTTTAGGTTTTAAGGTTTAGGATTTAGGGCTTGTGTAGTTTAGGTTTTTTAGTTTTAGTTTAGGTCTGTTTTAGATTTTTTTTCTTAACAGAGCCCAAATTCAGATTCAACATTTCTTCTTTTCGAATAGCCAAATAAAAATGAATCCAACGGATGAAGAAGCCACAACATTTCAAACATATAAATGTTTATAATGTTACCAAGTTATTTCATCAACCACGTAACACACCAAGTTTTCTAAGACAAAAGCGATGACATAGATAAAAAATGAGCACGCATAGAGCAAATCAAAAAGCCTAGATAACTAGAACCGCCTCTACTATGAAGACACAATTCAATAAGCAGTAGATCGGCCGTTTCTTCTGCTTTTCGCTTCATCGACCACGACCTCGAGTAGTGGGATCCACCATCATATCCCCGATCTCTCTCCATCACCACTATAACCTCCATCCTCTCCTCACATTACCACTTTACACCACCACCACCCGATATCCGCCAGCACCTCCAGATCCACCACCACCACTATGATAATCACCGCCTCCTCCTTTTTCTCCATCTCCAGACTATACTGAGCCTGGTTGACAGTGATGTTCCTGCTGTCAAGGTTTTGCCCATTCTTAGGGTTTAGGTTTATGTTTAGGTTTATCAAGTTTTAAGGTTTAGTTTATTTCTTAATTTATTTACTTACTTTAGGTTTAGGTTTAGGGTTTGGGGTTTAATGTTTGGGGTGGTATAGGTTTAGGTTTAGAGTTTGGGATTTAAGGTTTAGGGTTTTAGGGTTTATGCTTTTAAGGTTAAGGGTTTAGGGATAGGGTTTAGGGTTTAGGGTTTATGGTCTAGGGTTTAGGGTTTAGGTTTTAGGGTTTAGGATTTAGGGTTTTAGGTTTAGTGTTGTAGGTTTAGGGTTTAAGGTTAGGATTTTTTTAATTTTTAATTTTTTATAATTTTTAAGGTTTAGGATTTAGGGTTTATGTTTGAGGTTTAAGGTTTAGATTTTAGTTTAGGGTTAAAGGTTTTTGGTTTTTTTTTACAGAGAATAAATTTAGATTCAACCTTTTCAATTTCATCAACCAAGTAACACATCTAGAATTCTAAGACCCAAGCGACGACATAGATAAAAGATGAGCACGCGTAGAGCAAATCAAAAACTCTTGATAACTAGAACTGTCTCTACTATAAAGACACAATTTTATAAGAAGCAAATCGTATCGACTAATCTTCAATTTCTTCCAGTTCCCATCAGAACCTCCACGATCTCTTGAGTAGCGGGATCCACTATCATATCCCCAATCGCTCCCTCTCTCAGCACCACGACTGTAACCTCTATCGCTCCTCCCGCCTCTATAACCACTAATACTCTGGCCACCACCTCACTATCCACCGACACATCCAGATCCCCCACCACAACTATGATAACTACTCACTCCACTCCAAATCTAGATTTAAATTCTGGATGTTCATGCCATCTTCTACCCATTCTTATAGTTTATGTTTAGTTTATGTGTTTTAAGGATTAGATTTTTAATTTATTTAGTTACTTAGTTTTAGGGTTTGGGGGTCAGTTTAGGTTTGTTTTAGGTTTAGGTTTATGGTTTATGGTTTGTGGGTTTGGGCAAGCTAGTTTTGTGGATTTAGGTTTTAAAGTTTTGTGGTTTTAGGGTTTATGATTTAGGTTTGTTGTAGTTTAGTGTCAGGTTTAGGGTTTAGGGTTTGTGGGATTAGTTTTGTGGTTTAAAAGCTCTGTTAGGTTTTATTATTATTATTTTCTAGGTTATTTTTCTAGTTTAGGGTTTATGGTTTGGTATAGATTTAGTGTTTTTTTTTTAAGAAACAAACTTGTATGTTTATTTATTATACTATTTTATTTATCTTTTATTTTATTTATATTTTCATTTAATTAGTTTATTTATATCAGTGCATCTTTTATCCCAGGTTTTATCTTTAGTTTTTTTGTGATCAGGATCAGTTTAGTTTTAGGCTATCTTTTAGTTGAGTTTATCTATTTTATTTTGTTTTTAGTCAGTTTTCTCTGTGGATTTGTGGCTGGGTCTGCCTGGTCAGGCTCAAGGCCTAGGGCTCATGCCTGGCCTGGGTTTAGTGGCTCAGGATCTTTAGGGTGGGCTCAGGGCCCAAGTTTAGTGGCTTAGGCTGGGGTTTAAGGCCTTTGGGGGGTTAATTAGGGTTTAGCTGGGTCATGATCTTTTTTATTATTATATCAGGGTCAGGGCTCAGGCCTATGGCTAAGTTTTGTGGTAGGTCCAGCCTTTAGTTTAGGTTTATTTTAAATCAAAACCCAGTAGGTTTTAGTTTATTTGGTTTATTTTTATATATCTTAGTTTATTAGGTTTATTTATCTAGTTTTAGTTTTTTTATTTTAGATATTTTAGCACGCTAGTTTATATATTTTTTAGCCTGGTTTTATTTTATTTTATTTTAGGTTTATGTATTTTTTTTTTTATTTTTAGGTTTAAGTTTAAGTTTTATTTTACTTTTTTTTAGGTTTTGGTTTTATTTTAGGTTTATTTTAAGTTTTATTTTTTTAGTTTAGGTTTAGGTTTATTTTTTAGTTTATTTTATTTTATTTAATTTACATAGCTTAGTTTATTTTAGGTTTAGGTTTAGGTTTTTATTTTGTTTGTTTATTTTAGTTTAGTTTAGTATATTTTATTTTTTTATTTAGGTTTAGGCTTTTTTTTTATTTTTAATATTTTATTTATTTTAGGTTTTATTTTTTAGATTTATGTTTTCATTTAGTTTTAGTATAGGTTTATTTTATTTATAATTTTGGGTAGTTTTTATTTTATTTAAGTTTTTAGTTTTAGGTTTATTTTATTTTTTAGATTAGTTTATGTTTTTATTTATTTTATTTTAGTTTAGTTTATCTTTTTTATTTGATTTGTAGGTTTAGGTTTAGGTTTATGGATTAGTTTAGTTATTTTATTTTATTTTATTTGTTTATTTTATTTAGGTTTAGGTTTATTTATTTATTTATTTTTATGTTTTATTTAGTTTAGCTTTAGGTTTTTACATTATCAAGGTTTAGGGTTTAGGGTTTAGGGTTTAGGGTTGTAGGTTTTAGGGTTTATGGTTTTGGATTTTGGGTTTAGGTTGGGTTTTTTTTATTTTCTATTTTTAGTTTTTAGGGTTTAGGGTTTAGGTTTATGGTTCAGGTTTTAGTTTAGGGTATTTGGTTTTTGGTTTTTTTTACTAGAGAAGAAATTCAGATTTAACATTTCTTCTTTTCGATTTCATCAACCAAGTAACACACCAAGTTTTCTAAGACACAAGTGATGACATAGATAAAATATGAGCACGCATAGAGCAAATGAAAATCCCTAGATAACTAGAACTGTCTGTACTATAAAGACACATTTTCATAAGCACGGATCGATCGATCGCTCTTCGCTTTCCAGCTCATCAACCACCTATCCTCTTGAGTAGGGATCCACCATCATACCTCTGGTCCCTCCGCACCACTACTCAGAACCTCTTCCTCCTACCTCATAACCACCAATGCTCCAACCACTACCTCTGTATCCAGTAGCACCTCTAGATTTCCCACCACCACAGGGGTAATTATCGCCTCCCCCTTTGCTTCGATCGCCAGATCTAGACTAATTCTAGTTGACGATGAAGTTCCTGCAATCAAGGTTCTACCCATTCCTAGGGTTTAGGTTTAGGTTTATTAAGTTTTAGGGTTTAGTTTTACTTTTTAATTTATTTAGTTACTTTTAGTTTAGGTTTAGGGTTTGGAGTTTAGGTTTGGGTTTAGGGTTTGTGGGTTTGTGTGGTTTAGGTTTAGTGTTTAGGTTTAGGGTTTAGGGGTTTGTGTTTGTGGGTTGTGGTTTAGGTATAGTGGTTTAGGGTTTGGTTTAGGGTTTAGGATTTAGGCTGTAGGTTCAGGGTTTAGGATTTAGAGTGTAGGTTTAGGGTTTTGATTTAGCGCTCCAGTTAGATTAGTTTTAGTGTTTTAAGTGGTTGCCTAGAATTTAGGGTTTATGGTTTAGGTTATTTTTTTAAAATTAAGCAAACCCGATGTTTAGGTTTATTTAGTTTATTTTAGTTTATTTTTTATTTATTTAGTTTAGTTTATTTTATTTTATTTAGGTTTATTTTTATTTTGTTAATTTAGTTTATTTATTTTAGGTTTATTTTTTATCCATTTTATTTAGGTTTAGGTTTAGGTTTATTTTTTACTTTAGTTTTATTTTATTTTTAGGTGGTTTATTTATTTATTTTAAGTTTATGTTTAGGTCTTTGTTTTAACTTTTTAGGTTTAGGTTTTAAGATTTTATTTTAAATATATTTTAGGTTTTATCTTTTTCAGTTTAGGTTAACTTTATTTTATTTTATTTAGTTTAGGGTTTAGGTTTAGTTTATTTTGGGTTTAGGTTTAGGTTTTATTTATTTTTGTTTAGTTTAATTATGTTTAGTTTATTATATTTTGTTTTTAGGTTTAGCTTTTATTTAGGGTTTATTTTATTTAGTATTTTATTTTAGGATTTATTTATTAGTTTAGTTTATCTTTTATTTATTTTATTTTGTTTAGTTTATTTTATTTTATTTTATTTATGTGTCTTTTAGTTTATTTAGCTCCCATATATATTATTTCTGGCCTTTTCACCCACTTTATTTTCATTTAATTATTTAGGTTAGGTTTTAGTGAGGCCTTTAGGGCTCAGGTGTGGCTCAGTTCAGGGCTCAGGGCTAGGCCTAGGTTTAGGGCCTTGGGTTTGGTAGGGCCTGGGCTCAGGCCCAGCCTTTGTGCCTCAGTGGCTCAGGCCTGGCCTGAAGGCCTAGGGTTTGTGGCTTTAGGGTGGGGGGTTTGGGGGGCAGTTTATATTTTATTTTATTTTATTTTATTAGGGTTTAGTGTTTGGGTTTCAGGACATTTAGGCTGAAGGTTATATGGGTTGGTTTGGGCTTGTGGTTTAGGGTTTATGGTTTGATCCAGTGTTTGGGTTTAGTTTTAAGGTTTAGGGTTTTTACCAAGTTTTGTGGGTTAGGTTAGAGTTTATGGTTTAAGGTGTGGGTTTAGGGTTTAGGGATTAGGATTTAGGGTTTAAGGTTTTTTTTTATTTTAAATTAAGTAAAACCGATTTATTTAGTATATTTAGTTTATTAATTATTTATTTTAGTTTATTTTATTTTTATTTTTATTTATTTATTTTAGTTTAGCTTTAAAAAAAGGATTTATACTTGGTTAGGTTTGGGTTTGGTTTAAGGATTTATTTTAGTTTTTAAAAAAAAAAGCAACCCAGGTTTAGGTTTATAAGATATTATTTATTTTTTTATTTATTTTAATTTAATTTTAATTTTTTAGTTTTATTTTTTATTTTTATTTAGTTTAGTTTATTTATTTTGTATATTTATTTTAGTTTAGGTTTTTTATTTTAATTTATTTTTTAGGTTTAGGTTGAAGTTTTTTTTTAGATTTAGGTTTAGGTTTTTATTTTTTATTTTTAGGTTTATCTTTAAGTTTTTATTTAAGGTTTATTTTTAGATTTTAGTTTTTATTTTAGGTTTAGGTTTATGTTTAGTTTATTTATTTTATTAAGTTTAGGTTTAGGTTTAGTTTATTATAGGTTTAGGTTTAGGTTTTATTTATCTTAGTTTAGTTTAGGTTTATTATTATTTATTTATTTTATTTTAAGTTTAGGTTTTTTTAGTTTAGGGTTTTTTATTTTTATTTTTTAGGTTTATTTTATTTAGTTTAGTTTGTATTTAGTTTATTTTATTTTATTTTAGGTTTATTCTTATTTTACATTTTAGTTTTATTTTATTTAGGTTTTTATTCCAGGTTTATTATATTTTAGTTTTAGTTTTAGGTTTTATTTTATTTTATTTTAGTTTTTTATTTTATTTTCTTTATTTTTTTATTTTAGTTTGATTTTAATCTTATTTTATTTAGTTTAGGTTTTATTTATTTTACTTTAAGTTTTATTTAGTTTAGGTTTTTTTAGGTTTTGGGTTTAGGGTTTAGGGTTTGGGGTTTAGGATTTATGGTTTGGTGTTTAGCTTTTTGTTTTAGAGTTTTTACCTTGGGTTCAGTTCTAGGTTTAGTTAGGGTTTAGGTTTGTGAGTTTAGGGTTTTGGGTTTGTGAGTTTAGGGTTTAGGGTTTAGATTTATAGATTTAGGTGGTTTAGGGTCAGTAGTTTAGAGTTTAGGGTTTAGGGTTTAGGGTTTAAGGTTAAGATTTCGATTTAGGGTTTAGGGTTTAAGGTTTTTTTTTTTTGGGAAATTATGAAAATTTTATTGCCATAAAGAAAAGGTACAAATTACGTAGAGGGGGTAAATCTCTAAGCTAATGCTTAAAGAGCTTCAATAAGTCCTGAAGAGATAAACACCCTAACTGTTATAATAATTAGGGAAAGAAAGCAAAAGAACAAAAATGACCAAGTAACCAATAACTGAAAATCTATGTAAGCAGCAGCCAACTTCATATGGTCCTTCTGATGCCAACAAGATCCACTTGCAAGAGTGTCCTAACCTGTAAAGGAAATCTTGAACATACATTTGAAAGGATGAGTACAATTAATCAAGCATAAAGAGTAAGAGCAGATAAAAGGAGTAAAATAAAGAAAAGGCTCAGGCTCAATTACAATGATCTCAAGGAGCAACACTATATGTAAGCATCCAAACTTCAGGAGAGGAGTTACAATTACATATAGCGCTATGAGCCAAAAGAAGAAAGAGTGGGAAACATTAAGGCCATCATTGCCAGCATACCTCATGTAGCACATTATCCAAAGTTGGTCCTCCAGCAAGCCTGCCAAACCCTCTAAACAGCAAAGATAATAGCCAACCACCAAGCCACCAGAACAACCAAGCTTAATAAGATAGATAAGCAAACAACCCACGAGGATAGTAGCAAAAGAAAAGGAGCACCACCAAAGCAACCACCAAAAAGGAATAATAAAATCAAGAGTAAACATCATGATATGGGTAACAACACTAAACATAGACAAACAAGATAAAAAAAGGAAAAACATAAGTGCTCAAATCCTCCCTCAATAAAATAGAAAAGGAGACAATAATAAAACAACCTAGCCTAACAGTAAAAGGGGTGGCGGGGTGGGGGGGCAAAGCTGCCACCCAAACATGAAAAGGGAGTTTTACTGCAGCCAAGAGAAAAGAGGTCAAGCAAGAGGAAACCAGCAAAAAAACACTAAAAGACAACCAGCAGGTTCCCAGAACAATCACCAAAGGAGCTGGAAAAACCTTCCAAAGCAGCCACCCCTCTAACCAGTCTATCGAGCTAAAACAACCAACCCAACCAACTATCCAACAAATCCTCCTAACAAACCACCTCAACAACAAAAGATTCAAGTCATCCAACCCAAAAATATTAGAATAAAGACCAACTATAATCATCAAGCCAAAACCATCCAAGACAGCTCGAGAAAGGGTAGAGACAGTCAGCAGCCACCAAAACCAATCAAGGAAAAATAAAATCCAATCCATAAGGGTAGGAAAGCTAGCTAGAGATAGAAAGATACGAACCCTAGTAAGATAGAAAATAAGCCAACCAACAGAAATAGCAATATAGGAACCCAACCCAGCCATGAGCAGCCAAAGCTAAACAACAATCACACAGTTGCCGTCAATTAGCCATTTCAGAACAATACCAAAACCCAAAGCCACAGTAGTATAGGAGGAGGTCCAACCCATAACCAAAAGAATAAAAATAGAAACAATGAATCCTACCATTAAGCCCCAGTCAATAAAACTTTCTAACCACTTCCACCATGCCTAAATAAAGCCAGAGATAAACCACCAAAAATAGCCAACTAACTAACCCAACCAGCTAAAAATGCCAACCAACCCAGCTAGCCAACAAAGCCACACTGTCAGCCACCACAACAGCTGATTTATTAGGTTTGGAAGTATGCTAGAAAGGAGGCAAAACCCATATAGAAAGAAAAGCCTACAATAGACAAAGATATAACCCAGAAGGAGGAAATAAGAAACAGCCAAGGGAAAATTTTGGTAAAAGCCCAACCAAGCAGTCAATAACCACCCAGCTGAAAAAACAAAAAAAAACCTAGGATACACTTACAAAAACCACCAGGGAGCAACAACAAGGCTAAAATAAAAAGCAGGAGTTGAAAAACACAGACCCAAAAAGGGAAAATTAGTAGATCACCACAACCCAAAGATGGTTTAAAGAGGGCAAAAAAAAAATAAGGGATCATAAAAAACCAATAATAAAACCAAGCTAAGGGATTATAATCTGAGATAAGGCAATCCAGTGTTATCCAAATTAACAAAACCTATTAATAAATTAGGTAATGTTTATTGTCAAATAAAGTGAAATTAGTTAATTTGGCACCAAAATTAGCTAAATAATCAGCACAACCATTACCTTCATGAAGGATGTGGGAAATTTTAAAACAGACATGAAAGCAGAATTTTAGTATGATTAAGAAGATAAAATAATTCAGCATTCCCATTTTTATTGGAATTAAGGATGTCAACAAGAAAGAGAGCATCAACTTCAATTCAGATGTTGAGGAAATATTTATTCAAACAAATTTCAATTGCTTTATTAACAACCATAAGCTCAACAAAGAGAACAAAATTGGCTTTAAGAGGACAAGCAAAAGCACAAATGAATGTACCTTTAGAATCCCTAAGGATACCACCACAACAATATTTATTGGAAGCAATAGAACCATCAGTATTAACTTTAATCACATTATTTTTAGGTTTGATCCAACGGATAATCCTAGCAACTTTATGAGAGTCTAGATCAGGAAAAATGATACCAAATTTTTTAGCCGCAAATTTGTAACCTCTAAAATGAATGTTACTAATAGGATTGGCATTAAAATGAGCATAACTTTTTTATGTAGTTCTAACCAAGATCCTTTTATGGTTCATAGGAATACCATGATATTTAGCATCATTTCTATCCATCCAGATGAACCAGATAATGGTAATAGCATTTAAAACTTTTATATGACCTTTCACAGTGTTGTTGAAATAGGCTTCCAGAAGTTGATATAAAGAAAGAGAACCATGAAAATATTTGGTATTAAATAAATCATCATACAAAAACCATAATTTAGAAGCAACAGCTCCATTGACAAAAACATGATTTAGATTTTCAATATGAAAGCAACAATAGCACTCTGAAGGTAAATAAAACACTTTAGTCCAGAGCAAAGAGTCCACAAGAATATAGTTATTCAAAATCCTCCAAGCTAAAACTAAATTGGAAATGGGAATGATAATGTTCCAAAGTTTAATAAAAACATTAGAAGGGTGATGTTTATCTCTAATAAAGTTCCAAATCTCTTTAAGAACAAAATCACCATAATGAGAAAGCGTAAAACCAATTTGGTCAAGTTTGTTAGAAGAAATGGGAATATTTCTAAAGTTGTCAATAAGAGAAATAGGGATATAGATCTCAAGTTTTTTTTCATTCCAATTGTTATTAAGCCAAAAATAATTAACTTTGATAGTAGTAGTAGAGTGGGTAGATAAATGAGTGTCAATAGAACTGATGTCCATCTAATTATCTTGCTAAAAAAAAGAAAAAATTAGACTGGATACCCCAAGATATTAACAATTCAACAACCCATTTAATGGAACAAAGCCTTTTCCAAACCCGAGAGT
This sequence comes from Cymbidium sinense, assembly GCA_021442155.1. Taxonomy (NCBI): domain Eukaryota; kingdom Viridiplantae; phylum Streptophyta; class Magnoliopsida; order Asparagales; family Orchidaceae; genus Cymbidium; species Cymbidium sinense. The sequence goes on from CM038214.1 coordinate 29,157,639, forward strand.
CACCAACTTTATAAGCATAGTTAAGAGGGTGTTTACCTTGGAAATATTTTTTCATCATAAAATTAGCCCAAAGGCTATCATTCTTTCTGAATTTCCACTAGAGTTTATGAGAAAATGTAGTGATAGCTTCATGAATAGGTTTGCAACCAAGAGCACCTTCACCTAAAGGACCACGACATTTATTCCAAGATGTCTAATCCATTTTTTGGTAGAATTATTGGAGCCCCAAAACATTCATTAAACAAACAATCAATTCTAATAATTGTAGCATTAGTGGGAATAATAGTTTGAATCAAGTTAAGAGGCATAGAGTTGAGAGTGTTTTTAAGGATAGTGAGCCTACCACCAAAGGATAGTAAATGGAATTCCCAAATAGGTATTTTATTTGAATTTTTTTGAATTAACTCGTCAAAAAGATAGGAACATTTTGGGCCTTTAAAGAGCAAAGAACCCAAGTACTTAGAGGTAATTGTTGATGTTTAAAATTAGTGATATGAAGGATTTGATTGATTTTAGTATTGGAGATGCTAGAGGAAGTGATAAAATAGCTTTTGTTATCATTTCTCGAAAGGCCACTTTTTGTACCAAATTTTTTTATAAAATTCTTAAGATGCTTGATTTGATGAATAGAAGCATTGCAAAAAATAATAAAATCATTAGCAAAACTTAGATGGGAAATAGGGAGACTACTAAGAGTTTTGTAGTACATACTAGAATTACTTAAGAATAAATCATTGATTCTCCTAGATAAGTACTCAACAATAATAATAATTAAAGCTAGAGATAAGGGATCCCCTTTGTCTTAAGCCATGGGAAGAGGGAAAGAAACCTAAGGCTTCCCCATTAAGAAAAATAGAAAACCAGGCATTATTGATACAATTTTTGATAAGAAAAATAAATTTTTTAGAAAACCCAAATAAATTCAAAATCTAGAAAAGGAAGTCACAAGAGATGTTATCAAAGGCTTTGGTAATATCTAATTTGAAAAGAGTGTTGCCTGCCCTAGTCTTGGAATCAAGATGGTGGATTAGTTCTTTAGCAAGTAAAATATTGTCAGAAATAGATTTACCTCTAACAAAACCAGTTAGGTTGAGGGAGATAATTTTATTAAGTAAAGGACTAAGTCTGTTGGTAAGGATTTTAGAAATCGACATCAAGAAGGTGCAAAGACTAATAGGTCTAAAATTGCTCCAATAATCCAGGTTATCTTTTTTTGGTATGCAAATAATAAAAGTAATAGAAAAATATCTGGAAAAAGGATTACCATTAAGAAAATCAATTAAAGCCTCAATCAAATCATTTTTAATGATAAACCAACATTTCTAAAAAAATTGAGTAGTGAAACCCTTCGGACTAGCAATAGAATCGATGTTCATGATATTTAGAACTTTAAAAAATTCATCTTCATTAGTTACAATGGTAAGCAAATCATTATCATCATTATTAATACTGGAAAGAATCAGGTGTGATTTGGAAATAGCTTCATAAGAGCAATTCTTGTTAAGCATGTTTACAAAGTAATTAATAACTAAATCCTTAATCTCATTTTTCTAGATAATCCAATCTTCATAGTCATTTTTAATTTTTTGAATATTATTCAAAGCTCTCTTTTTGTTAACCAAAGCATGGAAATACCTAGTATTCTTGTCACCATCCATAATATCTTTATTACCAACTTTTTGGCGCTAGTAAGTCTCTTCCATATTTTAAAAATTGACAAGTTTATCTTTCGTTTCAGTCAATTCTATAATCTTAGAAGGATTAAAAATAATAGAGACTTCAAGATCATAAACAAATTTTTCATGTCTTTAATATTAGTAAAAAGGTTTTTGAAATAATGCTTGGTCCACTAACCCAAAATTTATTTTAGTCTTTTATGTTTAAACCAAGCTCTATTCATCCCCATAATTGAATTATCATGATGTAAAGGGGCTTTCAAATTCTTTGCTACAACATCAAGGAAATTAATATGTTGAATCCACATGTTCTGAAATCTAAAAGGAGAGGAGTTTTTTAAAATTATTAGAATTATGTTTAACAGAAACCAGGAGAGGAGCATGATTAGACAAGGTTCTACTTAAATGATCAACATAAGTAATAGGCCATTGAGTAATCCAATGAGTATTAAAAAGTATCCTATCCAACCTTTGCCAAAGTCTAAAGTTTTCCCAAGTGTAATTAGAACCCTTAATGTCAATGTCAACTAAATTATAATCAAGGATCATATTGGAAAATTCTTTCGTAGAATAAATATTGGGAGAGAAACCACCACTCTGTTTCTAAAGAAAATAAAATAGTGTTGAAATCACCATCCACAAACTAAGGTTTGTTGACTGAGGTAGCAAAATTTCTCAAATTATCCCAAAGGAGGTTTTGACCAAATCTATAACAAGAAGCATAAACAAAGGAGCTCAAAACACAATAGTCACCCTAAAAGATTTGATCATTAACAACTTGATCAAAATCATCAATAATAAAAACCTCAATAAAATTATTCCAAAAACACAAGATCTTATTACTAACATTGGAGTAAAGTTTGTTGTAGTCGATCATTCTAGCAACATGATTAATTTTATTAGAATGAATAACAGCTTCCAAAATAATGAGAAAGGAAATATTATGAATGCGACAAAGATTTCTAATACGATTCTGAATATAGAGGGTACCAATTCCTCTAATGTTCCCAATAAGAAAATTAAACATAATGAAAGTAAAAAAGGGGGAAATAAAAGGATAATTAAGAGAAGAGTGAGAGGTTATAGCAGATCTAGTGTTTTAAGATAGTTTGTGAGGGTAATTTTTAACACTTTTTTTTTGGCATGATAAGTTTGAAAACCATTTCCTTTCCCTAGAGTCATCATCAGTAAGATTTAGAATTGATCACCAATTTAAGAGACTTCTCCAAGTGTTTATAGGGGAGTTCACCCTCTTCCAAATCCAAATTAAGTTGAAAAGTAGGATTAACATGAATATCAAAATTAGAAATGAGAGATGGTGATGAGTTAGAACCATTAAAAGCACAGACAATTAAATCCAGATCAGAAATATTTTCAGCCTGGTCGACATCATTTAAATCCTCATTAAAAACTTAATTTTCATTGATCAAAGTCAGCATAGAAGCAAGGATAGAATCAAAGGAAATAGAATCATCATCCAATAACCTTGAAAATATGTTATTCTTCACATTAAAATTTTTAAATTTAAATAAGAGGTAAGAGGTAAATCATCTTTCCATTCTGAAAATCAGCCGAAGCCATAGCAATAGTAGGATCCAAAACTGGTTCAACAAAAATTACCCTGATATGTAAGGAATCAACCTCAATAGCAGCTTTCATACCATTCTTAGGATCTGAGGCTAATTTTTGAACATATGTTGGGATCGGCTTATGACTAGGAACAAGATTTTATTTGGGAGGATTTCTGTTTTTAAATTTGGATGGAGAATAAAGCAATCAAAAATTTCATGGCCATGAATTTTATAGTTAGAAAAAAAAACCAAAAGATTCTCCAATTCAACCTTTTATGAATACCAGTATTTTCCAGAGCTAATCCAAACTTCCTTAGAGTATTTTTTAGTTATGTCTAATTCCACTAGGATCTGAGCCATAAGGAGAGATCGCCGCTTTGGCCAAGCTGCAAAGGCCAACCAAAAAGAGTCCCAACTTTAAAAAGCACATGATGTTTAACAAAATGAATATGCATATTAGGAAGAGATAACCACATAATGACAATACGAGATTCCTCCTTAATGTCAAAAAGGGGTGATGAATTCAGTAAGTGCATTTGACAATTAAAGATGACAAGTGATGCTCAAAAATATGTGAATAATCTAGATCGTTAGAAAGTTGAATTAGAATATGTTGAGGGTCAATAAGACCAATCGAGAAGGCACCCGTAAGCTTAAGATGATGAAAAAAGGTGTAGATTTTATCCAAATTTAGATGACATAAAGCAAATTTTCTAATAAGAGAGAATTCAAATGGTTTCACCAATAATTCAACATCCACATCAGAGCACATATTGACTGGCAAACCATGAAAGAAGTTAAAATGAGATTAACAACTCAACAAGTTGAGAAGACTTACTAAAGTGCGCTTCCTTAAATGATTTAGTAGAATTTGTAGCATTTGGGCCACCGATCCCAAAAATGTCTGATGTCTTAGCCAAAGCATCCAAAATTTGAGGTGGAGCCATATGAATCAAACTCACCATAGCCATGATTAAGGATGAAGCATCACGCATGATATTCCATTCAAGCCTTTGAATTCATTCAAAACTGAAGCCAAAATAGTAGAGATCCCTGCATTACCAAGAGGGATGCAAAAATCAAGAGAGAAGAGAGCCGAGGGAGGGGGTTGGGGTTAGGTGTAGGCTGGGAGTTAAGGCTTGGGTTAGGGTCAGTGGGGTTAGTGTCAGTTAGGTTAGGGCCAGTTTTGGCTTTAAGGTTTAGGTTTGGCCTTGGGCTAGGTTAGTGTGGTGGGTCAGTGGTCACCAGTTAGTAATAGAGCCTTTAGGGCTCAGCCTCAGGTTTAGATCTGGGTTAAGATCTGTTAAGGTTGGGTAGTGGAGGTTTAGGGCCTGGTGGGCCTGGGGTCAGCCAGGGTTTAGGGCCCAGTGGTCAGGTGGGTGCAGTGTGTGGCCCAGGTTTAGAGTGGGTGGTTGGGGTTTAGGGTTTTGGGTTTGGTAGGATTTAGCTTTTAAGTTTAGGGTTCAAGTTTTAGTTTAGGGTTTAAGGTTTTTTTTAATAGAGAATAAATTCAAATTCAATATTTCTTCTTTTTGATTTCATCAACCAAGTAACACACCAAGTTTTCTAAGACACAAGTGGCGACATAGATAAAAAATGAGCACGCATAGAGCAAATTAAAAACCCTAGATAACTAAAATTATCTCTACTGTAAAGACATAGTTCCATATGCAGTAGATTGGATCAACTATTCTTCAGTTTCCTTGGTTCCCATCATAACCACCCTGGCCTCTCGAGTAGTGCAATCCACCATAATATCCCTGATCTCTCTCTCCACCATAACTATGGTTGTAACCTCTATCGCTCCTCCCTTCTCCATAACCACCACTGCTCCGACCACCACCTCCATATCCACCAGCCAAATATAGACTGAGCCTGGTTAACGTGATGTTCCTACCCATGCTTAGGGTTTAGGTTTAGGTTTAGGTTTATTAGGTTTTAGGCTTTAGGTTTATTTTTTAATTTATTTAGTTTAGCTTTAGGTTTAGGGTTTAGTGTTTAGGGTTTAGTGGAGTGGTTAGGTTAGGGTTTAGGTTTAGGTTTAGGGTTGTAGTTTAGTTTTAGTGGTGATTTATGGTTTGGTTTTTAAGATTTAAGTAATTTATTTAAGTATATTTAATTTATTTATTATTTATTTTAGTTTAGTTTATTTTTTATTTTAAGTTTATTTATTTTATTTATTTAGTTTATTTATTTTGTGGTTTATTTTTAATTTATGTTTTATTTAGGTTTATTAGTAGGTTTAAGTTTAGGTTTATTTTTTAGTTGAGTTTTTTTATTTTATTTTATAGGTTTAGGTTTTATTTTTTATTTTTAGGTTTAAGTTTATTTTCTTTTTTAGGTTTAGGTTTTATGTTTTTATTTGAGGTTTATTTTTAAGTTTTATTTTTTAGTTTCGGCTCAAGTTTATTTTTACTTTATTTTATTTTATTTATTTTAGGTTTAGGTTTATGTTTTATTTATTTTAATTTAGTTTATTTTAGTTTAGGTTTAACTTTTATTTTATCTATTTATTTTTTTTAGGTTTTGGTTTTTTAGTATTTTAGGTTTTAGTTTTTAATTTTTTTTAGGATTATTTTTTAGGTTTAGGTTTTATTTAATTTTTATTTTGTTTTATTTTAGGTTTAATTTATTTTTATTTTATGTTTAATTTTTATTTTATTTAGATTTTTTATTCTTAGGTTTATTTTATTTTTTTCATTTAGTTTAGTTTTTTATTTATTTTATTTTAGTTTATTTTTATTTATTTTATTTTATTTTATTTTTAGGTTTAGGTTTATGTTTTAGCTTAGGCTTTTATTTTATTTTTATATTTTATTTAGTTTAGGTTTAGGTTTTTGGGTTTTTAGGGTTTAGATTTAGGGTTTAGGGTTTGTATTTGGGTTTATGGTTTAGGGTTTAGGGTTTTAGGGTTTAGGATTTGTGGGTTAGGTTTAGTGGTTTAGGGTTTAGGGTTCAGGCTTTAGGGTTTTTGGGGTTTAGTGTTTAGGGTTTATGGTTTTTTTTTTTGGTAAAAAGGGGAATTTTTATTACCAAAAGTGAAGGATACAATGTCCTTAAAGGGGATAAATCTCAAAGACTATTGCTCAAAGAGCTACAGAAAGACCTAAAGAGAAAAATCCTCTAACTAATACAAAAGAAAATAAAAAGCCAAAGGAAAATAAAAAAAGAACAACTACAATAGAAAATCCCTGAGCAGGTTAGCATACCATGTGAAGAGACCCAAGAGCAAACGAAGGAAACCTGTTGAAAAAAAAACTAAAGCAGAGATAAGCACAATTAAAATAAAATAGACAAACATATAGAGAAATGAAATAAAAGCTAAAGAAAAGGCTCAAGATCAGTCACAAACTTTAGAAGGGGCAACAAAAATTTGTGAGTAGCCAAACTTTGAAAGGAGGGTTACAGTCACAAAAAATGCCACCAACAAACAAAAAAGAGTAAACATCCTAGCCATCATACCAACAAATCTCACAAAGACCCTAGCACACAAAGAATAACCAATAAAGATCTAGAACCACACCAAAAAAGGAAGAACATCAGAGCTAATCAACTGAGTAGAAATAATTGAGCCATCAAAGAAAAAATTCCAAACTAGGACAACCATCCAACCACCCAAAAGTAGTAGGAGAAAGAAATAAAGTCACCAACCAAGGAGGAAATATCAAAAATAGAAGCAAAGGGGGGAAGAAGAGAAGCAACCAGCAAGCTCACCAACTCCAACCAGACTAAAGAAACCAAAAAAGACCATAGTAACCACCAACCAAAATAAGTAACAGGACAACCACCAAAGTCACAAATAAAAGTAGCAGCCACACCCAAAACCAAACCAGCCCAACTTGCTAAAATGAAATAGAAGGAAGAGAAACACAATGAACATCACATCCAGAGAAGGCACCCAAAACCAAGAAGCTCAAGCAGACCAACCACAAAGCCCCCAAAGAAAGCCAACCAACCAACCAAAAGCCAAAAATATAAACCCAAAAGAGAAACCACAATAAAAGTAAGAGTAGCAATCAACAATATCCTGATAACCAAAATAGCTAAAGCCAGCATTCCAACCTATAAATTACAAGAATAAAATAAGAACAGAAAGTGCCGAAGAAAGAGCAGGAGCCAATAGTAACCGAACAAACCAAAACCACTAAAAGCTCCGAAATAGAAGCCCAAAGAAAACCACCAACAGAAAAGCAAGAAGAAAAATATAAGAAAATCTAACATAAGGAAAATTAGATTTATCTAAATTAGATAGCCCTCTTAATTTCTTAGACATATTCACATTGGTAAATAAAGTAAAATTAGAGAGATTACAACCCAAACCAGCTAAGAAATCCACCCAAGCATTACCTTCTCTTAAAATATGAGTAATTTTAAAAGAAAGTTTAGAGGTAATAGCTTTAATATTTCTAATTTAAAAAAAAGCTCCATATTAGAATTGATCATAGCAACAACCATCTCAAAGATCGATTCTAACCAAATAGTATGAAAATTTCTATACAGACAAAGCTTAAGAGCACGATAAATAACCAACAATTTAGAAAAAATAATAGAATTGGTAGAGTGAGGAGTGGAAAAAGCTAAGATAATAATCCCAAGATTATTTCTAAAAATGCCACCACAACCCGACTTGTTCTATGCAATGAATCAATATTAAATAATACAAAATTAAGAGGCTTAATCCAATGATTAATTTTATAACTGAGACAAGTCATAATAAGAAAAATTGATACCCAATTTAGAGGCAAGAAACTTGCAACCTCTAAAATTAGTACCACTAAGAAAAGAAAACTTATGTAAAGAAAAAATCTTATCTTTAGTCCTAGAAATATTCCTCTTATAATTAATGGGCACATTATGATGCTTAGCATCATTTCTGTCAAGCCAAATAAACCAAATCAAAGTAATAGCCACCATAATTTTGATATGTCGCTTAACAAGATAAGAAAATAAGTCAAGAAGTTACAAAAATTAAATTACCATTAAAACAACTTAGTTTAAATAAATCCTCATACCAACTCCAAACTTTAGAATGGCACCATTAACAAAAAACATGACTAACATTCTAAATATGATAGACATGCATTTAAAGGTGGATAAATACATTTAAGAGTAAAGAATCAATAACAAGCATAATCCTTAAAATTCTCCACACAAAGAATAGAATAAAAAGTAGGAATAATATTATTCCCAATTTTAAGGAAAATAGGAGAAGAGGATTTTTTAACTCTAATATAGTGCCAAGTATCTATTGGTGTTTTCTCTAGAATAGAGAAAAGAAATGACACTACATTGAGAAATATTTTATTTAGATGACCAAATACAAACATTAAGGAATAAACATATTATCTTGAAAGATAAACATGCTCTCCTATAATGGATTGATCATTTAAATAAAAGACTCCTACTAATAATGGGCCTTTCGTACTAGAGTATTTTCTAGCTACATGGAAAGGTAGAACATTTATTTTATCTTGGGATCATGGTTTCCTATAAAGGCAAGCCTCTATAGTTAATTACATCTAGAAGGTCTCTTCCTAAGAATACTCTGATTAAAGAAATAAATGGTTATTCCTAAAGACAACTAATGTAGCTTTCAAAGGATTGATTTTGGAAATTCAATTAAGAGGTCTAAATTGAGAGAGTCATTTCAAGAGTCAAATGAGAAAGAGTAGAAATGCTTATTGATTCTGGGATAAGAGACATTTCAACAATCCTATGATTGGGCTTCAAATTTGGGATTTAATTTTAGATTTTAGTTGTCATTTTAGAAATCTAGGGCTTAGATTCTAGCAAAGACAAGATAGAAATGCCTAAGGTTGAAGACTTATTCTTAAAAGGATGCTTCGTAACCTAGTCATAGTGCCACACAAGATGTTATAGTTCTATCCTTAGAATTCATTGGCCATTCTCCTCACCATAGGGCACTAGCCTATTCCTAACTCTACTGGACTTACAACCTGCTTGAAGAAGGCTACCAACTAACACCACCTAAGCATATTTTAAATTTATGAAGTCAGGTCACATGAATGCATGGTCAAATGTTGCATTTTAAAGAAATATATGAAACTAGACTCATACCCCTAATCCCTAAGATCATGTAGGCATGAATATGAATCTAACTAATGCATATTTTCTAGTTTTATGAATTTTGACTCAAGATTCATTTAGGTCATACATGCAATTTATGCCTAATGCATGCAATTAGAAAAGGTTATGGGATAAATCTAATAAGATGGTGTTCTTCCATCATAGGCTCTTAAAGGTCAATCCCAGGTTCCCTGGCAAAGATGGAAGCCCTTCCATAATCAAGAGTGAAATAATATGACTTATGCATGATGTTAAAACATCCAACTAAGGGGTTGCTACATATTTTATCTTTATTTAATGCCTAGGTTTTTATATGAAGATTATGAGTTGTATTTATTTTTATGTTTCAATTGATTTAGTTGGGTAGAAAATTTTATTTATTCTATAAGCCTACGTCCAAGCATACATCACAGTACAAACATAGCATAGAAAAAAACCTAGAAATAGCATGTTGTTTCTATTGCACATCCAAAATAAATCAAGCCAAATTATATTATACAAGAAAAATTTTGATGCAAGGTACCAAAGACACCTTAAAGAAAAGAAAAATGAGAAGTTTTCCTTATACAACCCAAATAGAACTACAAGTTTAGATCTATTTCTTCTTCCTGAAAGTCTCCTTGTGACATGCATGCTAAGGACCATGCACCATCTTTGGTTGATCCTCGCTAATCCTAGACCCCATAGATCCTAATGATTTTAAGCTCAAATTTATATTTAAATTCAAAAGATCCTAAACCTGAAAAGACATTGGAACACACACAAAACACAAAGCAATTTTCATTTCACAAACATACGAGCTTAGCATTAGTTGCTTGCCAGGCCCACCAATCTTATGGCCTACATTAAAGGATTTTCAACACCTGCAAGAAAATAGTAATTTTATGATTTATTTATTACAACAATCCCTTTAGCATGTTCATGGATTAGGCTTAACCTAAAGTACTCAGGTTAGTTTTTTGATCTGATTTAATTGACCTAAGTTTTAGACTCATTCTTAAATTCATTAGAGATGAGTGTTTTCATTAAATTTCATTGAAGTTTAAAAGTTTGTTAATTAATAATGTTAACCCAAGGTTTTACTTCATTAACTTAAGATTGAGTTTGATCACTTCAATTGACTTAGAATATTTAGGAAGTTTCATAATAGTTTTCATTTGATTGAAATTGATTTGAATTACCATTTAATTTAATATTAAATTAACCTAATATCGATTAACATTTACCTAAGGATTTAGAAAATTAACAACTTCTAATCCATAGATCAATTGGGATTGAAAATTTTCTAGCAAGTCATGCCAATTTGAAATTTTCAAAGTTTCATTTTTGATTAGAAATTGGGGATGTAATAAGGTTTTAATTATTTTATTAAAACCCAAATTAGCCTAATTCAATTAGATTCAGTTAAGAGTTTTAGTTTTTATAAGTTCCTCACTGAAATATCTTTCTAATGAGGGCTTATTCATAATTTTTGGTTAACTGGTTGATTTACTATGGTTTAATTAAATTTTAGTTATTTAATTGACTTATTTAATTCATTGAATTACCTAATTAGGTCAATTTAAGGATTTTTAGGTTTAATTGAGTTTAAGTGATATTTTAATGTTCATAGAAGTTCATTAGGGTGATTTAAGGTTATTAGATTAAAATTCCCTAATTATTTCATTAAGGATTAATTAATTTGATTAATTTAAAGGTTAAGCATATGAAATTTTAATTTCCTTTGAATTCAGAGAATTAAATCCCCAAAAATTCATCTAAGGTGTGTTTTATGCTTAATTTCATTTCACCTATGTTTCAAATTAATTGGATTATTAATTAGAGAGTAATTAGGGTTTAATGTTGTTTTCATTATGCCAAATTAAGCGAAAAATATCCAATAAAAATTAGGGATTTTAATTTATATGGATTCTACTCATCAAGATGATTCCATAGAGCTTTTATTTGTATTTTTTATTTATATTTATTTTTCTATGAATTTTATAAGATTATATTAATTTTTTAATCATTTTAAACCATTAAATAATGGTATTTAACGGTTTTAAGTGAAGGGGCCTGCACAGGATCCACATGTCGAGTGGCACGTCCCACCACATGGCACGCACGAGTTGGTCCATGCAGAGCCCACGTGGAGCCTCGTCAGCTCGCGCAGTTATGCGTGATGATCTTGGACCGTCCGATCGAAGATCGGACAATCCGAATCGATCCCGCGGTTCCTAAAGGCCAAAAATCATCTGATCCGCCTAGATCTGGACCGTCCAATCCAAATACATGGATTGGATGGCTGAGAGCTCATCTCCTTCATTTCCTGCGGGAGCCGAGAGCCATTCATAGTATTTTGCTAATTATGAATGATCTAGAGCATGAAATCAAGTGATTTCAATTTCTACATGATCGTTGAAGGATATCATATGATCATATATGGTTTGATCTTATTGAAGATCATGTTTTGTTTGAAAATGACCACAATTGAATTCCTTAATGAAAAACTCAAGCTTGTTAATGGCATACCTCAAATTGTTGGACGATTGGCTTTGGAATTGATCCTAGAGCTTCAGAACCATGAATCAAACTTGCTTGCCAAAGGAATTGGGTTAATTCCTCATCGATTGTTCCCTATACCAACCCTTGGCTTGAAAATTTTAGCTTTGGTGGTTTGCAGTGGTTAAGGACACTTGGGAGGGGGAAGAGCTTTCATTTGGCTTCAGTTTGGATGTATGAAGGTGAAGGGAACTTCAATTCTCCTTGGGGAAGAGTGTATCTTGTTTTGCATGTGGTCGAGAGCTTTAAAGCTCTTTTTGGCTAATCTTGGTCAGCTAGGGGGCATGAAGAGAGCTTGGAAGCTTGTTAGATCCCCCTCTTTTACAAGTGTCTAGCTGAAGAGGGAAGATAGGAAGGAAAATGGATTTTACCTTCCCTTATTGAATTTTTTTTAATTCATTTTGGGATTTATCATTTAGTTCCTTAAGTGGCTTAGTTATGGAGATTAATTAGTACTTAATTCCCTCATTAGCAAGGCTTAAGAGAATTAGTCTCCATCCCATATGCATTGGTTGAAAGTGAATTGAATTTTTCTTGGGTTTGAGTTTAATGTAGCCTATTTAAGTTATTTTGATTTAAAGAATTTAACATACCTAATCTAGGCCTCAATGGTCTCAATTTTCTTTGTTATTATGATAAAACATGTTATTTGATCATTTGAAATATTTTTGATGATTTAATTTGGTCAAATTTTAGTGGGTTGACTTTTGACCAAGTTTACTTAAGTCAATCTAGGTTGACTAGAGTTGACTTTAGGTTTGACTTTGAACTTCCATTTTTCATTGATTTACTTGATTTAATTTATGTTGGATATTTGACTTGGTTTTGCATCAAACTAAGTAGATTGGATTTAGCTCAAAATGCATTTCCTAAGTTACTAAGCATAGTGACTTGGATATTGAATTAGAAAATCTCTATTTGAACTTAAGATCTTCTCACTGCTAAAATGACCACTTCCAAAAATGAGGTCAACAATTGGACCCCCAATATGTGTAGTGGATCAGCCAGAATACACTGTACATATTGGTGTTGACTAGATTGATCAACATACAACCATAAGCTTGGTGTTCCAATTCATGATTTTGATTTTTGATTTGAATTTTTGTTTAGGTTTTGATTGTGAAAGATAGGTATATGTATACCTATCTTTGCTTTGGAGGTGCGATTCATTCCTAGAAACTTAATTTCATTAAGTTTGAGGATGAATAGGAATGAAATCAAAGAATGATCAATTCCCAATGCAATCACTATGCTCAAAGGGACTTACTCTTAAAATAAATGATCCATGTGATTAGCTAATAAGATGAGGGTAAGGGCATGGTCCATCCTAGTTAGCTAAAGAGAGGAGAGGGTCTTTAAAGACATGATCCAATCCTCAAAAGCTATGGGGGAGAAGAGGCTTGAAATGCTTGATCCTAATCTGCACTTTACTAATAAAGGTCACATGGACTTAATCCTATTTGCGTAGTCCAAAGAAATGGGGCCTTCAATGGCTTGGTTCCATTCCATAGAAATTTGAATAGGAAGCCAATTGGGGAACTTACTTCTATTTGGTTAGAAAGAATGCTGACTAGGGAACTTACTTCTTTTTGATTAGAAAGAATGTCGACTGGGGACTTACATCTTTTTGATTAGATAATAAGATGGGGCCGTTAAAGGCATGATCTATCCTAATTAGCTAAAAAGAGAAAAGGGGTCCTTAAAGACATGATCCAATCCTCAAAATAGGATGCCAACTGGGGACTTACTCTAATGTGATTAGCTAATAAGATGGGGTCGTTAAGGGCATAATCCATCTTAATTAGTTGAAAAGAGGAAAGGGGTCCTTAAAGACATGATCCAATCTTCAAAATTAAATGCCAACTGGGGGACTTACACTTATGTAGGATGTCGAGTGGGGGACTTACTCTTACTTGATTAGAAAGAATGTCAACTAGGGAACTTACTTCTTTCTGATTAGAAAGAATGGCGACTGGGACTTACTTTTTTCTGATTAGCTAATAAGATGAGGCCGTTAAGGGCATAATCCATCCTAATTAGCTAAAAAGAGGAGAGGGTTCCTTAAATACATGATCCAATCCTTAAAATAGGATTCTAACTAGGGGACTTACTCCTAGATATTTCAAAAGAATGCTAACTAAGGGACTTACATCTTTCTGGCTATTAAAAAGGTGTCATAAAGACTTGAACCAATCTAAATAGCCTATGTAACATGAAACGGGTCACAATGACTTGATCCAATCATGTACACAATAGTAGGATGCAGGGGGACTCTAGATGTTTAGAAAGAATTCAACTAAGGGACTTACATCTTTCGCTATTAGAAAGGGGTCATAAAGACTTGATCCAATCTAAATAGCTTTGTAACATGAAAGGGGTCACAATGACTTGATCCAATAATGTACACAATAGTAGGATATGCTGGGACTTACTCAAGTGTTTAGAAAGAATGACTAGGGACTTATATCTTTATGGATATTAGAAAGGGGTCCTAAAGACTTGATCCAATCTAAATAGCTGTAACATGAAAGAGTCACAATGACTTGATCCAATCATGTACACAAAAGTAGAATGGTGCCATGGGACTTACATCTTTTGGCTATGAAAGGGGTCAAAAAGACTTAATCTAATCTACAATAGTTATGTAACATGAAAGAGTCACAATGACTTGATCCAATCATGTACACATGAGAATGGTGCCACAAGGGCTTGCTCCAAACCTATGAAAAAGGTGCCACAAAGGGCTTGCTCCCACCATAGGTGATATATGAATGATGAAAAGGGGTCAAAGTGACTTACTCCTAATCCCCAAAAGTTTTGACTAATAAGCAAGAGTTTCATGAACTTGATCTTTACTTGATCAGTCTAACTTGATGAAAGGGTGATGGAAGGTTTGCTTCCATTTCTTGATTTCACTAATACTCCTTACACATGAAGAAGTTTAGTGAAGAAGGTTTCAAAGAGTTGGAATTTAATTTTTTGAAGGAGGATTTGGGTATATTTTGGACCCAATGCTTTACTATGCCATGAGCATAGAAGTTCATCATTTTCTTTCTTTCTTTTTTTCATCTCAAAGTTACAATGAACCATGCTAGATGTCCATGTCATTGAATGCAAGACATCATAGGGTACTAACCTGAGAATTCTATCTTTTTGAGCTTGCATGTGCCTATGTAGTTGTTTAGGTAGTAAGAACCAAAGTCAACCGGCTTTCAAATGTAATTTCTTTTTCTTTTGTTGGACATGTATGTTTTGCTTTGTTGACATGAATCAACAACTTATAGGCATTCTCTTGGGATCAATAGAGATCAAAAGATTCCTTTAAAAGCTTTCCAAAGTGAATGAGAATCAAGATAATCTTTTGGATTCTCATGGAGACAAAATTTTATCCCTAATCAATAATGAATTGAAAGGATTAACTTATTAAAAAATTAAGATTCTCCTAATAAGTTTGAAATTGAATTTCTTCGTTAATTTATTATTCTTTAAAGGATATATGAAATGAAATTTCATAACTCTTTGATTCATTTCTTATTTTTGCATTTTGATCCTTCTATATTTTACTACAAGGTCTTTGAAATTACTTCAAAAGTAAATTTCAAGACTCTATATGTAGTAACAAGATTATTGTTCTTCAAATCATATTGATGTTTCTTTTATTTTCTTTTCTTCTTTGGCAAGATTTTCAATATAACCCTCAACCTAATTGAAAGTGGGATTATAAGAAATCTTGATCATGACCCTTTTGCTAAATTGCCCCAAATATTTTGAGATTGAATGATATGACTCTATAATAGAACATTCTTGTAAGGATTTTGAATGTCATATCATATGCTTTCAATTCTTCTTTTCTAGAATTATTTTAATTTGACAATTTTAGATAAGTTATCCTTAAGAAGGATAATCTTATGCATGAAAGCCTTTTTTTGATTTTAAAATGAAATATGGGTAATATGAACCCATTTTCAAGGTAAAGATTCTACCTAGTCCCGTGATGTGGGTCATATAATGATGTTAGCTAACCAAGAAGAAAGTTTTCTTCTCATGTACATCCAACATTTTCTAGCTTTTAATTTAGCAAAATTTTGCTTTTCTTTTGGAATTTGACCACAATCATCAAGGGACTTAGTTTATGGAAATGGCATCAAGCTTAAGTTTATAGACCGCTACATCTAGAGATCATTTCAATTTATTTCTAGATAAAGTAGTCTTTAAACCCAAAAGATAGGTTGATCAAGTCATCAATAGCTAACTCATTAAAGAGTTAGATCATTGATATCAACTTGTCAATTGTGGAATGGGATTTTCTTCAAATTCTAAGGGTGCATCCCAACTTGAAGACTATATAAATCGGACACATCTAAACAAAATTCATGCATTGTACTAGAGTGCCTTTTGAAAAGAAAGTTAGGACCCAAACTACTTAAGCTTTTATCATGCAATGGCTCTATGATTCCATAACTTTTCTTGTTTATGGTTATAGGCCACTTGTAATGGAATCAGAGTATACTTAATGAGATCTTTGCCATACAAAGGATATGGACCCCTGGAAAAGAAGATCCACTATCTTTTCTTTTAACCTAACAAGCAAGCTCACCCAATCATGGCAAAGGCTAAAATGACAAAGTATGAGATATTTGCTTATTTTTGTTCAGCTAGGACAATTTTTGACTTTCTAACCCTACCACTTTATTTTGATGTGGAGAAGTTTGAAGTTAAAATGTCCATTTACATTGGGTATTTTCACTTCATTTGTAATGGAATCAGAGTATACTCAATGGGACCTTTGACATTCAAAAAATATGGACTTCTAAAAAAGAAGATCCACTATCTTTTTGTTTAACCTGCCAAGTGAGCTCACCCAATCATGGTAAAGGCTAAAATGCAAAAAGCATGAGATATTTGATTATTTTTGTTTAGCTAGGGATAATTTTTAACTTCTAACCCTACTATTTTTTTTTGATGTGGAAAATTTTAAAGTCAAAAATGTCCACATGCTTAGAAATTTTAGACTTCATTCTTTTCCTCTTGGATATAATCCTTCCATCCCTTTACTTTTCATTCTTTCTTTCTTTTGGTAATATTTTGATTTTATTTCTTTATGAAAGGTTACATTTGGTTATTTTCCTAGTTACAAGATTCACTAAGAAGATAGATGTATTTAACTCATTTGCATAACATTTCACTCTTTATGAAATGACTCCACTAAATGATTTGCTAGAAAATTTGATGTATTTGACTTTTGTCCAAATACAACATTATATTGATTGACTTTTGATATGATTCAAGTCTTTGCTTGATTGATCATATAATGTGATCCAACATTTCTATTTCTTTTCATCTTCTCATGGAACAACAAATCTAGTAAAGCCATTTAAAATTGGTAAAAATGACTTTCTAAAGATGTTACACTTATGAATTCAAAATTATTTAGTGGAGTGAGTCATTTAAGATTGGCATAATGACTTCCTTGAAAACTTTACACTTCTGAAATCAAAATTTTCTAATGGAATCAAATATGTAGTGAGGTCATTTAGGAGTAGTAGAATGATATTCCTAAAGACTCAACACTTTAGGATGAATATGAACATCCTTCAATAATCAATATGTTTCTTCTTTTCTTCCATTTGATTCCCTTTTTTTTCTTATTTGGATAGGACCATCCAAGAGCATTTAAAGATGTTTCATGAATTCCTAAGTTGCTCTTTTTTATGTTTGAATTTTTGTCTTCAATCAACAATGTGATTGAGACTAAGTTCTTTTCTAGGTTGAGTTTTCAAGATTGAATTTTCATGAAGCTAAAAAATACTTTCTTTATTTGATTGAATTTATACGGCACCATCTTATCAAAGCTTGATTTGAATTGAGCCTATATAAATTCACTTTCATGTTTATAATTAATGTTGACCGATGCACCCGAATCAACAGGTGGTTTGGAGATTTTCTACTTTTGAATTTTCCTCATTGACTAAAATGTCAATAAGTTCTTAGTAGTCTATCTTCATCATAGAAGATAACCCTAGAACCTTTTCATAGTGGAATGCCACATCAGGAAGTTGCTATAGTTAAGTAAGGCAAATTTAATGATTATGTAATGCCTTGCTTTACTTTCATTTCTTTTTTCATTTTTTTTATTTCATATTTCATATTATTTTTAACAGAGCATTATGATGCTTGATTTTGCAAGCAATTTCTCTATGATGGGCAAGACATCACATTTTGAAAATGACTCATTTGCCATTTCTTTTCAATGTCATTTGAGGTGGTATAACTCTACCATTTTGAATTTGATTTCAAGAATTTCCCTTTTGATATGCAGGTAAGGTAGGTCTAACTCTATCCTTAATAGATCAATAGACCTCATGATCTATTCATTTAAAGGATCATCATTTAAAAGAGGACCCTCTAGGGTATATATGCTATTAGAAAGTCAAGTTTGATTTGCATTCTTTATAACATATAAGATTAAAGGTAATCTCGCTTGCAATGAAATCTTTGACCACCATACTTGACATTAAGACAAATGTCAAATAGGTCATAAGACATTGCAAAGGATTCTCCTTAGGTTCACTTTGTATTGAAAGCATATAATGGCTTAGTCTGAACGAGAGAAAACTAAGGCTTTCTTCATTCATTTGGATTGACAAAGTCCTAAGTGGTTTATCTATCAACTAACCATAGATAAAAGTTTCATATTTTTACTCTGAGAGATAGAAATATCACCCTTAGGACCCAATCCTAAGATCATGATTTATTTAGAAGGATTAAACTCTTCATTTATTTTTTCTTCATGATTTAGCTTTTATAATTAATTAAAGCCATTCATGAAATATCATTTCATTTAATGAGAGGAAACTCTCATTAAGGAAGTTGATTTAAATTTATTAGTTTAAATTTCATTCATTTCAACTTTATCAGGAGAATTAGAATTCTCTTTCGCTACCCTCTCTTTTCTTCGATTGATTAGGAGCAAGAGTGAATCCTTTCACTTTGTTTTTTGTTTATGTCATTTCATCTTCATCTTTTGACTCTCTTCTAAGCTCTTAAGAATTTAAGGTTTTGAAAAGGTCTAAAAGAGGGTTACCTCCAAGTCACTCCTTAGATTTGGCCAATCAGCTTGAACAACTGATTTTCCAATATTCTAGTGGACTTGTGGAAATGAATTGAGATTAAAGCCGATTTGCATTTATGTAAAATTTTCTTCTATAGGAATAGAAGATTCACATTTAGTTCCTTAATCAACCTCTACCTAAGGTCAATAAGGCATTCTTTTTTTTGGGATGATTTTGTTTTATCCTTTTTTTAAAATGCAATTCAAACTTCAATCGGTGGTAAGGGAAATAGGCATAACTATGCCACCTTTTGATTTGGATTTTCTCAGGATATAAAGGAATGCCTTCATTTCAATCTACATCCTTAGGTGTTTGCCATCTTTGAATGTAGTAAAACAAAGGGTATCCATTCAAGGACCCTATCTTGATTATCTTTAGCTCTAGTACAAAGCCAAAGTAAGATCAAGGATAAGTTTAACTTTGAGACTTTATTTTTTGGAGATTTGCTTTTCAAATTTTGAAGTACTTTTCATACTTTTTAAAATTTAACATTTCTTTTCCATATTGGAATGGTTTCAAATCCATCTTGACCAGATTTAGGTCTTAATAAAAATGACTTGGTTTTCATTTATTTCTCTCATTTTATTTCAGGATTTGGTTCTAGGACCAAATCATTTAACTATGACAAACAAAGAGTTCTAGAACCTCTATCCAAGATGTTGGATAGGCTCAACCAAGAATGAAATGGAGAGGTATCCAATGGAAAGAAAGGTAGTCTTGACCGTGAGTGGCACTAGTACACCGATATATAGAAATAACCCTTTACTTCTAAAGATGGAGAGAGGAACCAATCTCAGTGCCAAAAAAATATGTTGGTGTTTTTCTAGAATAGAGAAAAGAAATGACTCCACATAGAGTTTAGGAATATTTTATTTAGATGACCAAATATGACATTAAAGAATAAACATATTATCTCAAAAGATAAACATGCTCTCCTGTAATGGATTCGATCATTTCAATAAAAGACTCCTAAGGCTAATGGGTCTTTCGTACTAGAGTATTTTTCCTTGAACTACATGGAAAGGTAGAACAAGGTTTATTTTATCTTGGGATCATGGTTCCTATAAAGGTAAGCCTCTATAGTTAATTACATCTTAGAAGGGTCTCTTCTTAAGAATACTCGATTAAAGAAATACATGGTTATTTCTAAAGACTACTAAGGTAGCTTTCATAGGATTGATTTTTGGAAATTCAATTGGGTGAGGTCCAAATTGGAGAGAGTCATTTTCAAGAGTCAAATGGGAAAGAGTAGGAAAAAGCCTATTGATACTGGGATACCCATTAGACATTTCAACTATCCTATGATTGGGCTTCAAATTTGGGATTTAATTTTAGATTTTTAGTTGTCATTTTCATAGAAATCTAGGTCTTAGATTCTAGAAGCACAAGACTGTAGAAATGCCTAGGGTTGAAGACTTATTCCTAAAAGGATGCCTCATAACCTAGTCTATAGGTGCTTCTAACACATGTCAGATGCTCTACCAAGTTCTATCCTTGAAAATCATTGGTCATTCTCCTCAGAGGGAACTAGCCTATTCCTGACTCTTCTGACTTACAACCGCCTCGAGAAGGTCGCCAGCCTAACACCACCTAAGCATATTTTAAATTTATGAAGTCGTCACATGAAAGAAAGATGGGGGGTGTTGCATTTTAGAAAGAAATCTATGAAACTAGACTCACTCCTAATCCCTAAGATCATGTAGGGCATGAGGATGCATCTAACTAATGCATATTTTCCAAGTTTTATGAATTTTGACTCAAGATTCATTTAGGTCAATTTTGCCTAATGCATGCAATTAGAAAAAGGTTATGGGACAAATGAATGAAGGTGTTCTTCCATCATAGGCTCTCAAAGGTCAAGCCCAGGTTCTCTGGCAAAGATGGAAGCCCTTCCTTAATCAAGAGTGAAATAATATGATTTATGCATGATGTTAAAACATCCAACTAAGGGGTTGCTACATATTTTATCTTTCTTTAATGCCTAGGCTTTTATATGAAGATTATGAGTTATATTTATTTTTATGTTTCAATTGATTTAGTTGGGTAGAAAAATTTTTTTATCCTGTGAGCCTACGTTCAGGCATACATCACAGCACGAACATAGCATTAAAAGAAACCTAGAAATAGTGTGTTGTTTCTATTGCGCACCCAAGAAAAATCAAGCCAAACTAAATTATATAAGAAAAAGTTCGATGTGGTAGGGTACCACAGTACACCCCGAAAGAAAGAAATTTTGGCAGCCGAATTTTGCCCTTATACAACCTAGCCTAGAACTACAAGTTTAGATCTATAGGTCTTCTTTCCAGGAAAGTCTCCTTTAGGGACATGCATGGAGCTCCACAGGGGACCACTGCACCATCTCTTCGTTGGGTCAGCTCCTGCTAATCCTAGACCCCATAGATCCTAAACTAATTTTAAGCTCAAATTTATATTTAAAATTCAAAAGAAATCTTAAACCCTGCAAAATAGACATTACGAAATACACACAACACACAAAGCAATTTAAATTTCACAAGCATACGAGCATTGCATTAGTTGCTTGCCAGGCCCACCTGTCCTCTAGACTATGTTATGGGATTTTTAGCACCTCCAAGCAAACAACAATTTTATAATTTGTTTATTATAGAGATCCCTTTAACATAACCCCCTATAGAAATTAGTGTTAATTCTAGAAAGAACACCTTAACATCAAGTCTAATGAACAAACAAGCCTAGCATCGTAAAAGCAATACACAGACATGCAAGTACAACACAAGAAGATTAAAGAAAATTAGAAAATGATCTAACCTAGATCTAGAGTGACCTAAATGATCTAGTGAGTGTAAAAGAGGAGTTTAAGGCTTTGCTAGGCTCTTTAAGTTCAAGTTTCAATTCAACATTTGATTTTGTTTAATTTTAACTTTTGGGCGGTTTTAATTCAAATAATTTAAAGATCTAATTTCATTTTTATTCCATTTTATTTTGTTAAAGTTGTATGGGTTATCAAGAATGAAAAATGGAATGATTCCATTTTTGGATGGAGCACTTTCCATTCAACATTCTAATTCCTAATGAAGCTTCCAAAAGTCTAACTAAGATCCCTAAGTTTCTTAGTTAATTCTTTTGATGTTGTTTATGTTTGGATTAGTTTTATTTTTCTTTTGCTTTAGAATTTTAGATTTGATTTGAGTTATTTCATTTGTTTGAATTGCTTTGTTTGATTTAATTTGTTTGGTTTGTTTCATTTTGAATTAAGCTATATGGGTTTCATTTGAGTTGGTTCATGTTAATTTAAAGAGTTTAGATTAAAGATTGATTTCATTCAATTTAATTTAAGTTTATTAAATTATGGATTTGTAAGCTTAAAGTTTAAGTTCATTAATATGAATTAGTACCTTAAGTTTGTTCATGGATTAGCTTAACCTAAAGTACTTTTTTTTAATTTTGATTTAATTGACCTAAGTTTTAGATTCATTCTTAAATTCATTAGAGATGAGTGTTTTCATTAAAATTCATTGATTCTAAGTTTAAGGTTTAAGTTAATTAATAATTTTGTTAACCCAAGGTTTTACTTCATTTACTTAAGATTGAGTTTGATCACTTCAATTGACTTAGGATATTTAGAGAAGTTCCTTAATAGTTTTCTGATGTTTGATTGAAATTGGTTTGAATTACCACTTAATTTAATAGATTAATTAATTTCCTTAACCTAATATTTGATTAACATTGACTTAAGGATTTAGAAAATTAACAACTTCTAATCCAGAGATCAATTGGGATTGAAAATTTTTGGCAAGTGGGGTTACATACCAATTTCAAATGTTCAAAGTTTCATCTTGATTAGATTTACAATTAGGGAGTAATTAAGGTTTTAATTATTTCATTAAAACTTAAATTAGGCCTAATTTAATGAGATTCAGTTAAGGGTTTTATTTTTTATAAATTCACTAAAAAATATCTTTCCAATGAGGGTTTATTCATAATTGTTGGTTAACTGGTTGATTTACTATGATTTAATTAAATTTAGGTTATTTAATAGAATTATTTAATTTATTTAATTACCTAATTAGGTCAATTTAACGATTTTTAGGTTTAATTGAGTTTAAGTGAAGTTTTAATGTTCACTGAAGTTCAATAGGGTGATTTAAGGTTGTTAGATTAAAATCCCCTAATTATTTCATTAAGGATTAATTAATTTGATTAATTTAAAGGTTAAGCATATGAATTTTCAATTTCCTTTGAATTTAGAGAATTAAATCCCCAAAAAATTCATCTAAGGTGTGTTTTATGCTTAATTTCAATTCCCCAAAGTTTCAAATTAATTGGATTATTATTTAGAGAGTAATTGGGTTTAATTTTTTAATTAAAATTAAAAAATACCCAATAAAAAATTGGGATTTTATTTCCTATGGATTCCTCTCATCAATATGTATCCATAGAGCTTTCATTTGTATTTTTTTGATTTATATTTATTTTTCTATAAATTTTATAAGTTTATGTTAATTTTTTAAGGATTTTAAATTGTTAAATAATGGTATTTAACGATTTTAAGTGAAGAGGCCTGCACGGGATCTACATGACGCATGGCACATGCTTGCGTGGCATGTCCCACCATTTGGCATGCATGGGTTGGTCCATGTAGAGCCCACGTGGTGCCACGCACGCTATTATGGGATGATCTGATCATCGATCAAGATGATGGTATCGATCCATCCTTCCTTAAAGGGCAAAATCATCACCTAGATCTAGACCGTCCAATCCAAATACATAGATCAAATGGTGGAGGGCTCATCTCCATCATTTCGGGAGTCGAGCCGCTTCATAGTGTTTTGCTAATTGTGAATGATCTAGAGCATGAAATTAAGTGATTTCGATTATTACACGATCATTGAAGGATATCCTATGATCATATATGATTTGATCTTATTGAAGATCATGTTTTGTTTGAAAATGATCACAACCAAATTATTTAAAGAAAAACTCAAGCTCATTAATGGCATACCTCAATTCGTTGGACGATTGGCTTTCGAATTGATCTAGAGCTTAGAACCTCAAATCAACTTGCTTGCCAAAGGAATTGGGTTAATTCCTTATGATTGTTCCCTAGACCAACCCTTGGCTTGAGAAATTTTGTCTTTAGTGGTTTGCAATGGTTAAGAACACTTGGGAGGGGGAAGAGCTTTATTTGGCTTCAATTTGGATGTATGAAGGTGAAGGAACTTCAATTCTCCTTGGGAAGAGTGTATATGTGTTTTTGCTATGTGGTTGAGAGCTTTAAAGCTCTTTTTTGGCTAGCCCTTGGTTGGCTAAGGGTCATGAAGAAAGCTTGGAAGCTTGTTAGGATTCCCCTCTCTACCTTACAAGTGTCTAGGCTAAAGAGGTGGGGAGATAGGGAAGGGAAATGGATTTTACCTTCCCTTGGTGAATTTTTTAATTCATTTTGGGTTTTATCATTTAGTTCCTTAAGTTTAGTTAGGAGGTTAATTAGCACTTAATTCCCTCATTAGCAAGGTTTAAGAGGATTAGTCTCCATCCCATATGCATTGGTTCAAAGTGATTTGAATTTTCCTTGGTTTGAGTTCAATGTAGCCTATTTAGGTTATTTTGATTTAAGAATTTAACTTACCTAATCTAGGCCTCAATGGACTCAAATTTCTTTATCATTTTGATTGAACATGTTTATTTGATCATTTGAAATATTTTTGATGATTTAATTTGGTCAAATTTTAGTGGGTTGACTTTTGACCAAGCGGGTCGACTTAAGTCAATCTTAAGTTGACTAGAGTTGACTTTAGGTTTGACTTTGAACTTCCATTTTATTTTCATTGATTTACTTGATTTAATTTATGCTGGATATTTGACTTGGTTTTGCATCAAACCAAGTAGATTGGATTTAGCTCAAAATGCATTTCCTAAGTTACTAAGCATAGTGACTTGATATTGAATTAGAAATCTCTATTTGAACTTGAGATCTTCTCTTTGCTAAAATGACCTCTTCCGAAAATGAGGTCAATAGTATCTTTAAAAGAAAATTCTCCATTACTAGAAATTTTGAAAAGAATTTGATCCAAAAAATTACCTTCAATAGAAATGTTAATGATGTTATTACTAATGAAATCAAGAATTAAATCATTTAAAAGAGAGAAATTCCATTCACCATTATGAATAAAATGACTAACTCAAAGAAGAAGTAAAGTGAGTATTAAGCAAAGAATCAATGGAAAAATCCCCCATCCAATTATCTCACCTAAAGAAAGAAGATCCATTATTAATACCCCAAAAAATGAGACTTTTGCTTTCCATTTAATATCATAGAGCCATTTCCAAACAATAGAGTCACCATGTTTATAATTGCAAATTAAAGGATGCTTACCTTTGCAATATTTAAATTTCATGAATTTAGCCCAAAGACTTTCATTTTTCCAAAAATTCCACCAAAGTTTATATGAAAAAACATTGGCGGAATCCCTTAAAGATCTACACCCAATACCACCTTCATAAATAGTACCACACATATTAGACCAAGAAGTCCAATGAAGCCTTTTGGCCGAATTCCTAGAGCTAAAAAAAAAACTTATTGAAAAGTCTTTCAATCTTGATAAAAACGTGGTAAGTAGGAACAATATTAAGCAACAAGTAAAAAAGGAAGAGAATAAAGAATACTTTTAATAACAATTAATCTACCACCAAAAGATAAAAAATGAAATTCAATGGTAGAAATTTTATTTTGAATATTATGAATTACCTCATCAAAGAGATGGGATCTCTTATGGCCAAAATATAAAGGGGAGCCTAAATATTTAATAGGAAGATTTTGATGAAAAAACTAGTGATGTCCTTTATTTTATTAATTTATAATAAATAGAAATAGAAGTAGAAGTGATTAAACAACTTTTATGAGTACTAATCAAAGGCCACTTTCATTTTCAAATTTATTTAAAAATCCTTAAGCTTTTTAACATAATGTAACGAGCAATTACAAAAAATTATGAAATCTTTGGCAAAGCTTAAGTGAGAGATAGCCAAACCATCAAGATTCCAGAAATACATACTAGAATTCTTCTAAAAAAAAGATTAAGCCAACAAGAGAAATATTCAACTGCAATAATAAAAAGCGACAAAGAAAGAGGGTCACCTTGTCTTATACCTTTAGAGGAATTAAACAAACCAAAGTTTTCACCATTGATAACTAATGAAAACCAAACATTTCTAATTATATTGTTAACCAAAGAAAGAAAATGATTAGAAAAACCAAATAATGTAAGAATGATATTAAGAAAATCCAAGAAATGTTATCATAAGCTTGATGATGTCAAGCTTAAAAGTAAGTTTCCACCTATAGTTTTAACATTGAAATCATGAATCAATTCTTGAGCAAGCAAGATGTTATCCAAAATAGTTCTACCTTTCACAAAACTTACTAAGCCTATTAATCAAAATTTTAGAAATCAATTTATTGAAAAAAGTATAAAAACTAATAGGTCTAAAGTCATTCCAAAAGTCAGGATTATCTTTCTTGGGAATAAGAATAATGGAAGTGCAAGTAAAATATTTCAAAATAGAATTCCCTTGAAAAAAATCCTTAACAGCATCAGGAAAATCAATTTAATAATAAACTAAGCTTTTGAAAGAATAAAGTAGTGTAACCATCCAACCTTGCAGAATCAACATTCATACCATTAAAAATATTATAAATTTCCTGATCAGAAGGAGGAGCAACCAAGCACTCATTATCCTCAGTAGACATAATAGAAGGGATGATAGAGGGATTGGATAAATGCTCAAGTTGACAATTTTTATTTAAAAGATCTTTAAAATAATTAAGAGTAGAAGAAAATATATCCTCTTTTTGTAAGCCAAGAACCATCAAAGTTCTTGATTTTATGAATGTAACCAAGAACTCTCCTTTTCATTACCAAAGCATGAAAATATTTAGTGTTTCTCTCCCCCTCAGAAAGATGCTTAGAGGTAGCTTTTTGTCTCCAATAAGTCTCCTCCAAATCAAATTTAATGAGATTATCTTTAGCTTAGATTAGACAGAAAGAACAATGTAATAACAAGTTCTTCCAAATCTTTCACCTTTTGTTCCATATTCTTAATATTATCAAAAAAAATTTTAAAGCAGTTTCTGTTCCACCAAGTGATATTATGCTTAACCCTTTTAAGCTTAAGCCAAAATCTCATCATACCAAATACATAATCATCAAGAGAAAGAGGAGCACACTAATTATAAGCAATAACATCAAGAAAACTTTTATCTTGTAACCACATATTTTGAAAACAAAATTTAATGATATTATTGTTATGAATAACATCCTTAATAGAAACCAAAAGGAGCATGATCGAGAGAGTTCTACTAAGATGCTCCATCAGTTAAAGGCTAACAATTTAACAAATAATTATTAAATAATGCAGATCAAATAGTTTCTACAATCTATGATTATTCCAGTAAATTGAGAACCAATGAAACCAACATCATAAAGATTACAATCCAAAATCATATTTGCAAAATCTTCTATTTAATGTAAATTTGGCAAAGAACCCCCTTTCCTTTCATTCAAAAAAAGGACCATATTGAAATCCCCACTAACAATCCAAGAATTATTAAAAATAGAAGCAAAATTTGATAATTGATCCCAAGGAATTCTCCTCCCTAACTTGTTACAAGTAGCATAAACAAAAGAGCCAAATGCATGATAATAACCAAATGAAATATCCACATTAATAACTTGATGAAAATCATTAATAACATTAGTAGAAAGAGATATTCCAAAATAACCAAATGTTATTATTGCTATTGAAATAAAAATAAAACCAATCATGTTGCATGCATTATTTTAGAAGAAAAAAAAAGAGGTTCAAGAATAACCAAGAAACCAACATTATAAATTCTACAAAGATTCTAATTCTATTTCTATACAAGGTACCAATGCCCCTCACATTCCAAATAAGAAAGTTAAACATTAATTAGGCAAGAAGATGAAGAAGATCAGTAGATCTAGAAACTTTAGGAGGATAATTTTTAAACTATTTTTCCTTTTCAAAATAGTTTGAAAATCGATCTCATTTTCCATGGATTGATCATCAGAGAAATTTTTGTCATCATTATTAATAATAGATTTAGGGGAAGATCCCATTTGATGATAAGATAAATCCTCACTCTCCATTAAATGAGAATTATCACTAAGCAAAATACCATCCAGAATAATAGTTAAAGAAAGGGCAAAAATAGATTTATTAACCAAACAAAAACTTGGCTGCACATTATCAAAAAGCTCTATACCATCATTCTTGCCCAAATTCAAAGAAGATGAACAAGATTTTCTTTTTAAAAACTTTTTGGCAAAATAAGAGAAACATTTTCTATAAGATTTTCAACAACTTTATCACAAATCTCCTTAGAATTAGAAACTAAAATAGGAAAATCATCCACTTGCAAATTTTAGGAATATCAAATAATAGGGTGAAACGATTACTCTCAAAATAGTTACATAAGCATTTTTAACAAGCTTATCACTACCACTTACATTGGGAACAACATTAGAAACATTAGGAACATCATTAGAAACATCAACAATTTCATTCACAATCGTTATCCTTTTCATTTAAAAAAAATTTCTTTTATCACTTTTAAATCTCCAATTTTGCCACCAACCTTAAGATCTTTAACCACTTTCTTTGAAGATGTTGATGAGGAACAAAACATTTATACATCATGCCCATGAGTTTTGTAATGATTGTAGTAGGAAGTTTTCAAACTCAACTGCTAGAAATATCCATATTTCTCTGATCCAATCAACACCTCCTTAAGAAATTTTTTTGTTACATCAATTTCAACAAGGATCTGAGCAATCGATGGCCTAGATTTAGCTACAGTTACTTGATCGATTTGCAAGGGTCTACCAAAATATAACTCACAACATGTAAGAATTGATAATAAACAAAGTGAACCTGAAGATTAGGTAGATAACCAAACTGGTGCTATAGGAGATTCCATTTTAAAGTCAAAAAATGGAGTCCATTTAATAATACGCATTTGAAAGGTTTTAGCATAATAAGATAGAGCAAGATATGACTATAATCAAGGTCATTAGACAATTTAATCATCACATGTCTACCATCTAGTAAACAATCAAAAAAAACAAATATTCAAATCATGATAGAAAAATCAAATTTCTCCATACCAGGATCGAAAAGAAAATTTTCCAATCAAAGTATATATAAGGCTCCTAGTTTTAGTATCCAAGTAAGGACATAAAGTTGGAACACCTTTGAAGGTCGTATGAACCAGGTTTAAAGAAAGATCAGAAGAAGTTGAAGAATCCTTACCAGATAAGGCATCTTTGAAGGATTTAGAGGCAAAAGGTTTAGCTATACCCAAAGAATCAGAATCCCAAGCTAGAGCAGCTGGAGCATTTAGTTTTCCCTAAGTATTTGTAGAACACGACCACATGGCAAATGGCACCACTTAAGAACCGAATAAGGATCAGCCTAAGGCAGAAGATCTGAATCCAAACTAGAAGAAATTTCTAGAAAACCAACACATAAACACTGACAAGGAGAACGAAAAGGAAAGGGAATCAAGAATTAGAGGAAGGGAATGGGATGGGTTTTGGTTTTAGTTTTAGTTTTTAGTTTATTACGGGGTTTATGGGTTTAGGTTTTTTTAGTTATTAGTTTAGGTTAGTTAGTTTTTTAGGTTTAGGGATTTAGGTTTTTTTTTACTAATTTTGTTTTTAGGGTTTAGGTTTTTTAATTATTTATTATTTATTAGATTTTATTTTAGTTTAGTTTAACTATTATAGTTATTATTATTATTATTATTATTATTATTATTGTCTTAGTTTAGTTTTTTTTTGGGGGGGGGGGGTATTTTTTTTATTTTTGTTTATTTAGAGGTTTTTATTATTTTTGTTTAATTTTTTTAGTTTTATTAGTAAGGTTTTTTTGTTTTATTTAGTTTTATTATTTTTTATTATTTTTTAATTGTTTTTTTACTTAATTTTAATAGTTTTTTAATTAGTTTAGTTATTATTATCTTTTGTTTTTTTCGTGGGGGTTCGATTTTATTATTGGGTTTGGGTTTTTTTTAGTTTTCTTTTAGGTTTAGGTTTTTTTTAGGTTTAGGTTTTTATTAGTTTTTTATTAGGGTTTTAGTTTAGTTTTCATTTTTTATTTTAGTTTTAGTTTTATTAATTTTTGGTTTTAGTTTTTAGTTTTAGTTTGGGGTTTAGCAATGAGGGGAGGGTTTAGTTTAGTTTTTTACTAGTTTAGGTTTTTTAGTTTTTAGTTAGGGGTTTGGGATTGTAGATTTAGGATCGTAGGTTTAGGGTTTAGGTTTTAAGGTTAGTTTTAGGTTTAGGTTTTAGATTTAGTGTTTAAGGATTAGGGATTAGGGTTTTGGGTTTTTTTTAATTAAGTAAACTAGTATGTTTAGGTTTATTTAGTTTATATTATATTTTTATTTAGGTATATTTTTATTTTATTTAGTTTAGTTTATTTATTTTTGTTTAGGTTTTTATTTTAGTTTATTTTTTAGGTTTAGGTTTAGGTTTATGCTTATTTTTTAGTTTAGTTTTATTTTTATTTTATTTTTTAAGTTTAGGTTTTACTTTTATTATTAGGTTTAGGGTTTTGGTTTTATTTAGGTTTAGGTTTAGGTTTTTATTTTATCTTTTTGGGTTTAGATATTAGGTTTTTATTTTAGGTTTATTTTTAGGTTTTATTTTATTATTTTAGGTTTAGCTTTATTTTTATTTTATTTTATTATATTTAGTTTAGGGTTTAGGTTTAGTTTATTTTAGGTTTAGGTTTAGGTTTTGTTTATTTTAGTTTAGTTTATTTTAATTTAGGTTTAGGTTTTTTTTTAGTTTAGGGTTTAGGTTTTTATTTTATTTTTTTAGGTTTATTTTTTAGGTTTTGGTTTTAATTTAGTTTTTATTTTATTTTATTTTAGGTTTATTTTATTTTTTATTTTATGTTTAGGTTTTATTTTATTAAGGTTTTAAATTTTTGGGTTTATTTTATTTTTTTAGTTTAGTTTAAGTTTTTATTTATTTTATTTTATTTTAGTTGTTATTTTTATTATTTTATTTTATTTTTAGGTTTAGGTTTTGGTTTTATTTTAGGTTTGTATTTTATTTTATTTTTGTTACTTTATTTGGGTTTAGGTTTTTTTATTTATTTTATTTTTAGGTTTTATTTAGTTTAGGTTTAGGTTTTTAACTTTTTAGGGTTTAGGGTTTTGGGTTTAGGGTTTAGGGTTATAGGTTTTAGGGTTTAGGGTTTACAGTTTAGGGTTTAGGGTTTAGGGTCTTAGGGTTTAGGGTTTAAGGTTTAAAGTTTAGGTTTTAAGGTTTAGGGTTTTAGGTTAGTTTTAGGGTTTAGGGTTCAGGGTTAGAGTTTTTTATTTAATTTTTTTAATTAAGTAAATTGGTAGGTTTATGTTTCTTTAATTTATATTTTTTTTATTTTAGTTTATTCTAGTTTTATTTTTATTTAGGTTTATTTTTATTTTTATTTAGTTTAGTTTGATTATTTTAGGTTTATTTATTTTAGTTTAGGTTGTTTAATTTAGTTTATTTTTTAGATTTTGGTTTTGGTTTAGCTTTAGGTTTATTTTTTTAGTTTTGTTTTATTTTTATTTTATTTATTAGGTTTAGGTTTTATTTTTTATTTTTAGGTTTAAGTTTAGGCTTTTATTTTATTTTTTAGGTTTAAGCTTTAGGTTTTTATTTTAGTTTTATTTTTAGGTTTATTTTAAGTTTAAGTTTATGTTTATTTTTAGTTTATTTTATTTATCTTGATTTAGGTTTAGGTTTTATTTTTTTTTAGTTTAGTTTATTTTAGTTTAGGTTTAGATTTATTTTATTTTATTTTAGGTTTAGGTTTATATTTTTTATTTTTAGGTTTAGGTTTTTATTTAGTTTTTATTTTATTTTATTTTAGGTTTAGTTTTTATTTTATTTAGGTTTTTTAGTTTAGTTTATGTTTTTATTTATTTTATTTAACTTTAGTTTTTATTTTTATTTTATTTTCTTTTTTAGGTTCAGGTTTAGGTTAAGGTTTTAGTTCATGTTATTATTTTATTTTTATGTTTTACTTAATTTAGGTTTAGGTTTTTAGCTTCTTAGGTTTTAGGGTTTAGGATTAGTTTAGGGTTTAGCATTTGGGGTTTAGGGATTGTGATTTAGGGTCTATGGTTTTTGATTTAGAGTTTAGGGTTTATGTTTTAGGGTTTATGGCTTAAGGTTTAGGGTTTTAGGGTTTAGGGTCTAGGGTTTAGGGTTTAAGGTTTTTAGGGTTAAGGGTTTAGGGTTTAGGGTTTTTGGTTTAGTTTTTAGGTTTAGGGTTTAGGTTTTAGTTTAGTGTTTAGGGTTTTTGGCTTTTTTTTTTAACAAGAACCTGAATAGCTAAATGTCTCTTAGAAAAAAAGACCTTTGTTCCATAAGCGCCGTCAGACCATTCTTCAATTTCTCTAGTTCCCATCAGAACCACCCAGGCCTCTCGTGTAGTGGGATCCACCATCATATCCCATCTCTCCCTCACCACTTGTGGTGTAACCTCCATTTCTTCCCACCTCCATTTGCTCGACAACCACCTCCATATCCACTAGCACCTTGGATCCCCACCACCAATGTGATAAAGCTGCCTCCACCTTGACCACCTTAGATCTGGCCGAGCCTAGTTGATAGTGATGTTCTTTTGAGGTTTATTCTTGGTTTAGGTTTAGGGTTTAAGGTTTAGGGTTTAGGTTTAGGGTTTAAGGTTTAAGATTTAGGGTTTATAGTTTTTTTCAAAGTGATGTTAACCAGTAGGTTTAGGTTTATTTAGTTTATATTTTAATTATTATAGTTTCTTTTATTTTTTATTTTTAGTTAGGTTTATTTTTATTTTTATTAAGTTTAGTATATTTAATTTAGGTTTATTTATTTTAGTTTAGGTTTTTTATTTTAGTTTACTTTTTAGTTTTAGTTTTAAGTTTAGGTTTACTATTTAGTTGTGTTTTATTTATATCTAATTTTCTAGGATTAGGTTTTATTTTTTATTTTTTGGTTTTGGTTTAGGTTTTTATTTTATTTTTTTAGGTTTAGGTTTAAGTTTATTTTTAGGTTATATTTTTTAGTTTAGGTTTTGGTTTGATTTTAGTTTATTTTATTTTATTTTATTTAGATTAGGTTTAGGTCTAAGTTTAGTTTATTTTAGGTTTAGTTTTAGGTTTTACTTATTTTAGCTTTTTTTTTTTAGTTTACGTTTAGGTTTATTTTATTTTGTTTTTTTATTTTTATTTTAAGTTTAGGTTATTCTTAGTTTAGGGTTTAGGTTTTAATTTTTATTTATTTTTAGGTTTTTTTAAGCTTATATTTTTATTTAGATTTTGTTTTTCTTAGGTTTATTTATTTATTTTATGTTTTGTTTGTATTATATTTAGGTTTTTTATTCTTAGGTTTATTTTATTTTTTAGTTTAGTTTAGGTTTTTATTTATTATATTTTAGTTTACTTTTATTTTCTTAATTTTATTTTATTTTTTAGGTTTCAGTTTAGGTTTAGTTTAGGTTTTTATTTTATTTTATTTTATTTTCTTTTATTTAGGCTTTATTTATTTTACTTTTAAACTTATGTTTAGGTGATTTAGGGTTTTGGGAGTTTAGGGTTTAGGGAGGGATTATGGAGGAGTGGTTTAGTGATGGAGTGGAGTTTAGGATTAAGGATTAGGTTTAGGTTTAGGTTTAGGGTTAGATTTAGGATTTGGAGGGAGTGGTTGGTAGGTTTAGGTTTAGGATTTGTGTTTAGGATTTAGGGTTTAGGGTTTGGTGGAGGAGTTTAGGGTTTAGTTTAGGTGGATTTTAGGTTTTTAGGGTTTAGGGTTTAGAGGAAGGGGTTTAGGCTTACAATTTTTAAAAAAAAATTAAGTAAACTGGTGCATTTAAGTTTATTTAGTTTATTTTTTATTTATTTTACTTTTTTATTTTTCATTTATATTTTGGTTTATTTTATATTTTTATTTAGTTTAGTTTGTTTATTTTATTTTAGGTTTTTTATTTTAGTTTATTTTTTAACTTTAGGTTTAAATTTATGTTTATTTTTTAGTTTAGTTTTATTTTTTTTATTTTTTAGGTTTTCATCTTATTTTTTATTTTTAGGTTTTGGTTTAGGTTTTTATTTTATTTTCTTAGTTTAGGTTTTTCATTTTTATTTTAGGTTTATTTTTAGGTTTTATTATTTAGTTTAGGTTTAGGTTTATTTTTAGTTTATTTTATTATATTTAGTTTAAGGTTTAGGTTTAGGTTTAGTTTTTTTTTTCAGTTTATTTTAATTTAGTTTATTTTAGTTTAGGTTTAGGTTTAGTTTATTTTATTTATTTTAAGTTATTTTTTTAGTTTAGGGTTTAGGTTTTAATTTTTATGTATTTTTAGGATTATTTTTTTGGTTTAGGTTTTTATTTTATTTTATACTAGGTCAGTTTATTTTCATTTAATGTTTAGATTTTATTTTATTTAGGTTTTATCTTTTTATGATTATTTTGTTTTTTTAGTTTAGTTTATGTTTTTCTTTATTTTATTTTAGTTTATCATTTTATTTTATTTTATTTTAGATTTAGATTTAGTTTTAAATTGGTTTTAATTTATTTTATTTAGGTTTAGTTCTTATTTATTTTATTTTTAGGTTTTATTTAGTTTAGGTTTAGGATTTTGTTTGTGGTTTAGGGTTTGGAGGGTGGGTAGGCCCAAAGTTTAAGGGAGTGGGTTTGGGGATTAGGAGGGTTTAGGGCCATAAGTTTAGGGTGTGGTTTGGAGTTAAGATTTAGAGAGTTTAGGGTTTAGGATTTAGTAGGGTTTAGGGAAGTTTAGGGTGGGTTTTTTAGGGTTAGGTTTTATTTTATTTTCATTTATTTAGTTTAGGTTATGTTGGGATGTAGTTACGATTGGTGGTTTTGAGTGTTATGGGGCTTGGGGCTTAGGGTTTAGGATTTTTTTAAAAATTAAGTAAACCGATAAGTTTAGGTTTATTTAATTAATTTATTTTATTTATATTAGTTTATTTGAATTTTTTAAGATTATTTTTTATTTTTATTTAGATTAGTTTATTTATTTTTGTTTAAGTTTTTTATTTAGTTTATTTTTTAGGTTTAGGTTTTAATTTATTTTTAGTTTTATTTTATTTTATTTTTATTAGTTTAGGTTTTATTTTTTATTTTTAGGTTTAGGTTTAGGTTTTTATTTTTATTTTTTTGTTTAGGTTTTAGGTTTTTATTTTAGGTTTACATTTATTTTTAGTTATTTTATTTTATTTAGTTTAGGTTTTGGTTTAGGTTTAGTTTATCTAAGGTTTAGATTTAGGTTTTATTTATTTTAGTTTAGTTTATTTTTGTTTAAGTTTAGGCTTATTTTATTTTATTTATTTTTTTTGGGTTTAGGATTACTTTAGTTTACGGTTTAGGTTTTATTTTATTTTATTTTAAGTTTATTTTCTTTTTATTTTAGGTTTAGTTTTTATTTTATATATGTTTTTTATGTTTAGGTTTATTTTATTTTTTTAGTTTAGTTTGGGTTTTATTTCTTATTTTTTGGTTTTATTTTAGTTTAGTTTGGGTTTATTTTAAAAAGGACTTGAGATGCTTGATGTGATAAATAGAAGCATTGCAAAAAAATAATGAAATCATATATAAAACTTAAATGGGAAATGGGAAGACCACCAAGAGTTTTAGTACATAAGGATTGTTTAAGAATAAATCATTGATGCTTCTAGACAAGTACTCAACAACAATAATAAATAAAGTAAGAGATAAAGGACCCCCTTGTCATAAGCCATGGGAAGAGGGAAAGAAACCCAAGGCTTCCCAATTAAGCAAAATAAAAAACAAGGCATTATTAATACAATATTTAATAAGAAAATTAAATTTATCGAAAACCCCAAATAAATTTAGAATATGGAAAAGGAAATCCCAAGAGATGTTTTCAAAGGCTTTGGTAGTATCTAATTTGAAAAGATTGTTGCCACCTCTAGTCTTGGCATCAAGATCATGAATTAATTCTTAGGCAAGAAAAATATTGTCAGAAATGGATCTACCTCTAACAAAACCAGTTTGGTTGAGAGAGATAATTCTATTAAGTAAAGGACTAAGTCTGTTGGTAAGAATTTTAGAAATCAGCTTATTGAAGAATGTGCAAAGACTAATATGTCTAAAATTACTCTAATAGTCAAAATTATCTTTCTTAGGTATGAGAATAATAGAAGTACTATAAAAATATCTAGGAAAAAAATTACCATTAAAAAAATCAATCATAGCCTCATTCAAATCATTTTTAATGATAAACTAACATTTTTGAAAAAATTGAGTAGTGACACCCTCTGGACCATCAATAGAACCTATGTTCATGCTATTCAAAACTTTCAAAATTTCATCTTCATTAGGCATAATGGTAACCAAATCATTGTCATCATTAGTAATAATAGAAGGAATCAAGTGCGATTAAAAATAGCTTCATTAGAGCAATTCTTCTTAAACATATTTCTAAAGTAACGAATAATCGATTTCTTAATATCATTATTCTCCATAATCCAATCTCCATTGTCATTTTTAATTTTTTGAATATTATTTAAAGCTCTCTTTTTTATTAACCAAAGCAAGGAAATACCTAGTATTCCTGTCACCATCCATAATATGTTTACTAGTAGCTTTTTGGCGCCAATAAGTCTCTTCCATATTTTGGAAGTAAACAAGTTTATCTTTCACCTCACTCAAGTCTGTAATCTTAGAAGGATCATACATAATAGAGACTGCAAGATCACAAACCAATCTTTTCATATCTTTAATATTAACAAAAAGATTTTTAAAAGAATGTTTGTTCCACCAGCCCAAATTTTGTTCAAGTATTTTAAATTTAAACCAAAGTATATTCATCCCCATAATCGAATTATCATGATGTAAAGGAGATTTTCAATTATTAGCCACAACATTAAAAAAATCAATATGCTGAATCCACATGTTTTGAAATCTAAAAGGAGAGGGGTTTTTTAGTCTATTTGAATTATCTTTAATAGAAACCATAAGAGGAGCATGATCTAACAAGATTTTGGTTAAATGATCAATAGAAGTAATAGGCCATTGAGTAATACAATGAGTATTAAAAAGAATCCAGTCCAACCATTGCCAAAATCTAAAGTTTTGCTAAGTATAATTAGAGCCCTTAAATCCAATATCAATCAAATTACAATCAAGGATCATATTGGAGAAATCTTCCATGGAATGAATCTTAGGAGAGCAACCACCACTTCATTTAGATGAGAATAAAATGGTGTGAAAATCATCACCAACAAACCAAGGTTTGTTGACAGAGGTAGCAAAATTCCTTAAATTATTCCAAAGTAGATTTCTTCCAGATGTATAGCAATATGCATAAACAAAAGACCCCAAAGAGCATTGACAACTTGATGAAAGTCATCAAGAATAGAGACCTCAACAAAATTTTTCCAAAAACACTAAATCTTATTACTAACATTAGAGAAAAATTTATTGAAACTGATCATTATAGTAACATGGTAATTTTATTAGCATGAATAAGAGACTCTAGAACAATAAGAAGAGAAATATTATGAATGAGACAAAGATTTCTAATATGATTACGAATAGAGAGGGTACCGATCCCTCTAACATTCCAAATAAAAATTAAACATAAGGAAAATAAAAAGTTAAGCAAAGGTTAATTAAGAGGAGTGAGAGGTTGCTAGATCTAGTGTTTTTGGACAATTTGGGAGAGATATTTTTAACATTTTATTTCATTTTAGCATGATAAATTGGAAGCCATTTTCTTTTCCCCTAGTATCAGTAAGATTTAGTAACATTGGTCATGAATTTAAGAGAAATCTCCAATGAGGGGAGTTCACCTTCTTCCAAATCCATATTTAGTTGAAAAGTAGGATTAACATGAATATCAAGATTAGAAATGAGAGATGGTGATGATTTAGAATCATTTAGAGAACAAGTAGTAAAATCCAGATAGAAAATGTTTTCAGTTTGCTCAACATCATTTAAATCCTCATTAAAAGCTTCATTTTCATCGATTAAAGCCAGCATAGATGCAGGAATAGAATTAGAGAAAATAAAATCATCTTCTAATAACTTTGAGAATTTATTATTCTGTGCATTAAAAATATTCAAATCCAAAGGAGGAATAAGAGGTAAATCATCCTTCCCATTTTGAATATCGGTCGAATCCCTACCAACATTAGAAGTCAAAACATGTTCAATAGGATTAGCCCCAATATCCAAGGTATCCACCTCAATAATGGCTTTCATACCATCCTTAGGATTTAAGGCCAATTTCTGAACATAAGAAGGAATCGGCTTATGGGTAGAGACAACATCTTCCTTAAGAGGAATTCATTTTTTAGGTGGGGATGGAGAATAAAACATTCTGAATTATCATGATCGTGTATTTTGCAGTGGGACTAAACAACTGGATGGTTCTCCAATTCAACCTTTTGCGAATACCCATATTTTTCAAAGCTAATCCAAACTTCCTTTGGGTATTTTTTAGTTATGTCTAATTCCATGAGGATCCGAGCCACAGAAGGGTGAGATCGCTCAGTGGTCGCTTAGTCGAGTTGCAAAGGCCGACCATATAAAGTCTTGATAGCAAGAAGCACATGATGGGTAACAAAATGAATGCTCATATTAGGAAGAGATAACCACACATGGATAACAAGAGATTCCTCCTTAATGTCAAAAAGGGGTGACCACTTTAGCAAATGCATTTGACAATTAAAGATGAAATAAGAAAGATGTAAAAAAACTCATGGATAATCCAGATCATTAGAAAGTTAAATCAGGATGTGCCAAGGGTCAATAAGCCCAATCGAGAAGGCACCCATAAGCTTGAGATCATGGAAAAAGTAGTGGATCTTATCCAAATTTGGATGACACAAAGAAAATTTATCAACAACAACAACAACAACAACAACAAGCCTTAATCCCACTAGGTGGGGTCGGCTACATGAATCCTTCATCTCCATTGTGTCCTATTATGTGTCAAATTCTCATTTAATTTAAGTATACTAGATCAATTTTTATACATCTTAACCAAGTCTTTTTAGGTCTACCTCTACCTTTCTTAACATAAGGCAAATCTAA
This sequence comes from Cymbidium sinense, assembly GCA_021442155.1. Lineage (NCBI taxonomy): Eukaryota > Viridiplantae > Streptophyta > Magnoliopsida > Asparagales > Orchidaceae > Cymbidium > Cymbidium sinense. The sequence goes on from CM038214.1 coordinate 29,196,740, forward strand.
TGCATCTACTCTCCTAATCGGGTCATTAGACGGCCGACACTTTATGTGGCCAAGCCATCTAAGGTGACTCTCCCTAATCTTATCTACCATGAGCTACTCTAACTTTTAACATACTCATTTTGCATTCTATCTCAGGGTAAAGCTACTCATCCACGAGCATCCTCATCTAACACTTAACTTAGTCTTATGTTTCTCTTTATTGGCCAACATTGCAATAAGTCATCAGGTCTCACCACCATCTTATAAAATTTTCCCTTAAGTTTAAGTTGAACTTTTCTATCACACAAAGAAAATTTATCAACAAGAGAAAATTCAAAGGGTTTGAAAACTTTTCAACATCCACATCAGAGCACATTATGGCCGACAAACCACTAAATGATGTTGAAATAAAATAAACTTTATCAACATAAGGAGAAATCTTACTAGAGAGTGCTTCCTTAAAAGATTTAGAAGAAGATGCAATATTAGGGCCGCCAATCCGCAAAATGTTTGATGCCTTAGATAAAAAAACCATATTTTTAAGTGGAACCCATGGACTAGAACTCACCGCAGCCATGGTAAATGATAAAAACATCACACAGATGGCCAGATGTTGTTCAAGCCTTTGAAATTGGTCAAAATTGAAGCCAAAGCCACAGAAATCCCAAGTCAGGGGTGTGCCACCAAGAGGTATTCAAAAATCACCAGAGAATGAGAGAGCGCTTGGGGGAGGAGGGTTCTAGGTTTAAGGTATAGGGTTGTAAGTTTAGGGTATAGGGTTTAGGTTTTTTTTTTATTTGCTTATTTATTTTTTTATTTTTTTCATTTTTTTTAAATTAAGTAAACTTGTAGGTTTAGGTTTATTTATTTTAGTTTATTTTATTTTTTATTTTTATTTAGGTTTATTTTTATTTAGTTTATTTATTTATTTTAGGCTTATTTATTTTAGTTTATTTATTAAGTTTATGTTTACTTTTTAGTTTAGTTTTATTTTTATTTCATTTTTTTGGTTTAGGTTTTATTTTTTATTTTTAGGCCTATGTTTTGGTTTTTATTTTCTTTTTTTAGGTTTAGGTTTTAGGTTTTTACTTTAGGTTTATTTTTTTGTATTTTTTTAGTTCATGTTTATGTTTATTTTTAGTTTATTTTATTTTATTTAGTTTAGGTTTAGGTTTAGGTTTAGGTTTTATTTATTTTAGTTTTGTTTATCTTAGTTTAGGATTAGGTTTATTTTATTTTGTTTTAGGTTTAGATTTTTTTCAGTTAAGGGTTTCAGTTTTATTTTATTTTATTTTTAAGTTTATTTTTTAGGTTTATGTTTTCATTTAGTTTTTATTTTATTTTAGGTTTATTTTATTTTTTTAGGCCTAGTTTTTATTTTATTTAGGTTTTTAAATTTTTTAATTTAGTTTAGGTTTTTATTAATTTATCTTCATTTTATTTTCTATTTTATTTTCTTTTTAGCTTTAGCTTTAGGTTTAGGTTTTAGTTTATGTTTTTATTTTATTTTATCATTTAATTTTATTTTTATTTTGGTTTTTTTTTGTTTAATTCATTTTTAGGTTTTAGATAGTTTAGGTTTTTGTTTTTAGCTTTTTAGGATTTAGGGTTTAGGTTTTAGTTTTTTATTTTAGGTTTATTTTTAGGTTTTATTTTTTTTGTTTAGGTTTAGGTTATTTTAGTTTAATTTATTTTATTTAGTTTAGGGTTTAGGTTTAGTTTATTTTAGGTTTAGGTTTAGGTTTTATTTATTTTAGTTTAATTTATTTTAGTTTAGGTTTAGGTTTAGTTTCTATTTATAGTTTAGGGTTTGAGTTTTTTTTTAGGTTTAGATTTTTATTTAGTTTTTATTTTATTTTATTTTAACTTTAATTTATTTATTATTTAGTTTTTTTTATAGTTTTATCTTATTTTATTTTAGGTTTTATTCATTTTTTATTTTTATTTTTTATTTTATTTTGTTTTTAGGTTTTGATTTTGGTTTAGATTTTTTATTTATTTTCTTTTTAGGTTTTATTTACTTTAAGTTTAGGTTTTTAGGTTTTTTGGGTTTAAGGTTTAGTGTTTTTTATAGTTTAGTTTTGTTTAGGGTTTTTAGGGTTTAGGATTAGGGTTAGAGTTTAGGTTAGCCAGGGTTAGAGTTTAGGGTTTAGGGTTTAGGGTTTAGGCTCATTTAGGGTTTAAGCTTTTAAGATTTTGTGGTTTGGGGTTTTTATGGTTGGGGTGGTTAGAGGTTTTAGGGTTTAGTATTTAGGGTTTTGGTTTAGGATTATGTTTAGGGAGAGTTTAGAGTCTAGGGTTTAGGGTTTGTTTAAGGTTTAAGGTTTGGGGTTTAGCAGGTTTAGGAGGGTTTAGGGTTTAAGATTTAGGGTTTAGGGTTTAGGGTTTAAGGTTTAGTGTTTTTTTTTTTAAATTTTATTTTTAGGTTTATATTTTAGATTTAGATTTTTATTTAGTTTTTATTTTATTATATTTTAGGTTCAGCTTTTTTTTAACACTACCTTTGTCGTTCCTAGGTCCGGATGTGAAAAGTGGAGGGTTATGATAGGTAGTCGACAGCTAGTGTAAAATTTATCAAAATAATCATGACATGAATCCTTTAAATCATTGTGTTAATGCTAGGGCATCCCCTGGAAGCGACGCATTATATAGCTTGAATACAGCAAAATGTGCTAGGGCTGCTACATTGGCGCCCGGGTGCAGTGTAAAATAAGCAAGGGTTCCCACTTTATGGACGGATGCGGGAAAAGAAGCTAGTCCATGAAACTAGAATTAGGTTAGGAACTTGGAATATAGGTACTCTTATAGGTAAATTAATAGAATTAATAGATATTATGGTTCATAGAAAGATCAATATTTTATGTGTTTGAGAAACTAAACGGGTTGGGGAGAAGGCCAAGGATATTGATAGTTTAGGTTTTAAACCTTAGTATTCAGGTAGAAGTCAAACTAGAAATGGTGTAGGTGTGATTATAGATAAAAGTTAGAAGGATAATGTTATAAATATAAATAGATGTGGAGATAGAATTATAACTTTAAAGATTATTATTGATACTAAGATTATCAATGTTATAAGTGTTTATGCTCCTCAAGTAGGTTTGGATGTAAGCATAAAAGACAAATTTTGGAATGAATTAGAGGGATTAATACAAAAGATACCTCTTGAAGAAAAAGTATTTATTGGTGGAGATTTAAATGGACATGTTGGTAGAGTAGTAGAAGATTTTAAAGGTATTCATGGTGGTTATGAATTTGGAGTGAGTAATGAAGAAGGTAGGACTTTATTAGATTTTTCTTTTGCTTATGATTTTGTAGTTGCTAATACTTTATTTAAGAAAGAGATGAACATATTATTACTTATAAAAATGGATCCATTAAAATACAGATTGATTATTTTCTGATAAGAAAAATAGATCGTTTAGATTGTAAAGATTGTAAGGTCATTCTAAGTGAAAGTTTAAGTACCCAACATCGATTGTTAGTTTTAGATTTTAAGATGAAAGATTGTAAGAGAAAAATAAATCAAATTATTGTCCTAGGATTAGATGAGGACACTTAAAGAACACAAATAAAAATATTTTTAAGAGCAAGCTACAAGAGCTTAGAATTTTGGATGTTCATAAGGAAGCTAATGTTATGTGGGAAAAAGTAGCAAGTGAAACTAAGCAAGTTGCTAAAAATGTGCTTAGAGAATCAAAAGGAAAAGTTTCTTTTAATATAAATAATTGGTGGTGGAGTTAGAGTGTGCAAGAAAAGATAAGAAATAAGAAGCATTATTATAAAACTTGGTTTAGATGTAAAAATTCAGAGAATTGAGAAAGAAATAAACTGCCCTATAGAGATTCTAAGAAAGCAATATATGATGCAAAAAATTTAGGTTTTAGTGATTTATACAACAGATTAGATACCAAAGAAGGTGAAAAGATGTATATACAAGTTAGCCAACCAAAGAGATAGGAGAAGTAAAGACCTAGTTCAAGTGAGGTATTTTAAGGATGAAAATAATAAAGTGCCTTTCTTAGAAAATGATATTGAAAATAGGTGGATGAGATATTTTGATAAACTTTTCAATAAAGGATCTGAAATTATGATTGATTTTAGCAACCTTAATATACTAAACAAAAAGAGGGAATTTTCTTTTTATCATCGTATTAGTAAATCTGAAGTTAGAGAAGCTTTAAGGAAAATGAAATGAGGAAAAATAGTAGGACCTGATGATATTCCAAAAGAAGTGTGGAAATGTTTAGTAGATCAAGGAATTTCTTATCTTACAAATCTTTTTAATGTTATTTTAAAGACTAAAAATATGGCAGATTAGTGGGAAAAGAGTTTGTTGGTTCCTATATTTAAGAATAAAGGTGATGCACAAGAGTGTGCAAATTATAGAGGAATTAAGTTAATGTGCCATAGATTAAAATTATATGAGAGAGTAATTGAGCATAGGTTACAATGTGATACAAAAGTTTCTCACAATCAATTTGGTTTCATGCTGTAGATCTATACATTTGTTAAGAGGTTTGATGGAGATGTATAGAGAAAGTAAGGAAGATCTACATATGATATTTATTGATTTAGAGAAAGCTTATGATAAAGTTTCAAGAGATGTTCTTTAGAGAGTTCTAGAACAAAAAAAAGTTAATATTATATTCAAGTCATTAAGGATATGTATAATAGAGTACATTTGTGTCCAAACACAAGGAGAATTGATAAAATATTTTCCTATTTCAGTTGGATTTCATCAAGGATCAGCTTTAAGCCCTTATCTTTTTTGCTTTAGTTATGAAAGTTCTTACTAGAAAGATGTACCTTGGTGTATGCTTTTTGCTGATGACATTCTTCTTATTGATAAGACTAGAGATGGAGTACAAGAGAAACTTGAATTATGGAGGTCAACATTAGAGTCTAAAGGTTTTTGTTTAAGTAGATCTAAAACTAAATATATGGAGTGTAATTTTAGTTGTAGATGTTCTAGTGGTAGTGTTGTGACATTAGGTGAACAAGTCATTAATAAGAGTGAGTGATTTAGATATTTTGGCTCTAATGTTGAAAATGATGGTGAAATAGATGGAGATGTTATTAGTAGAATTCAAGTTGGATGGTTGAAGTGGAGGAATGCATCTAACCTGTTGTGTGATAGAAAAGTTCCACTTAAACTTAAGGGAAAATTTTATAAGATGTTGGTAAGACCTGTAATGACATATGGTGCAGAATATTGGCCAGTAAAAGAGAAGCATAAGACTAAGTTAAGTGTTATAGAGATGAGGATGCTCAGGTGGATGAGTGGCTTTACTCTTAAAGATAAAATGTGAAATGAGTTTGTTCGAGAAAAAGTTGGAGTAGCTCTAGTGGTAGATAAGATTAGAGAGTCCTTAGATGGTTTGGTACATAAAACATCGGTCGTCCAACCCCTAGGAGAGTAGATGCATTAGATTTGTCTTATATTAAGAAAGGAGGTAGACACAAAAAGACTTGGTTAAGATGTATAAAAATGACCTTAGTATACTTTAGAATTTAGAATTTGACAATAGGACACAATGGAGATGAAGGATTCTTGTAGCTGACCCCACTTAGTGGGATAAAAGCTTGATGTTGTTGTTGTTAACTTTATTTTTATTGTTCATTTAGTTATCATTTTATTTTTGTTTAGTTTTTTTTTTATTTAGTTTATTTTTAGGTTTTATTTCTTAGTTTAGGTTTAGGTTTATTTTTAGTTTACTTTATTTTCTTTAGTTTAGGGTTTAGGTTGAGTTTATTTTAGGTTTAGGTTTAGGTTTTATTTATTTTAGTTTAGGTTTAGGATTATTTTATTTTATTTATTTTATTTTTATTTTAGGTTTAGTTTTTCCTTTTAGTTTAGGGTTTGGGTTTTATTATTCATTTATTTTTAGGTTTATTTTTTAGGTTTAGGTTTTTATTTAGTTTTTATTTTAGGTTTATTTTAGGTTTATTTTAATTTCATTTTATGTTTAGTTTTTATTTTACTTAGGTAATTTATTCTTAGGTTAATTTTATTTTTTTAGTATAGTTTAGGTTTTTATTTATTTTTTTTTAATTTATTTATTTTAAGGTTTAGGTTTAGGGTTTAGTGTAGGTTTTTATTTTATTTTGGTTTAAGTTTTTCTTTATTTTATTTTTAGGTTTTATTTACTTTAGGTTTAGGTTTTTAGGTTGTTAGGGTTTAGGGTTAAAGGTTTAAGGTTTATGGTTCATGGTTTAGGGTTTTAGGATTTAGGGTTTTATGGTTTAGTGTTTAGGGATAGGGTTTAATGTTTAGGGTTTAGGGTTTAGAGTTTAGGTTTAGTTTTAGTTTAGAGTTTAAAATTTAAGTTTAAAGTTTAAGTTTTTAAGGTGGATTAGTTAAATTATTAGTTTAGGTTATTAGTTGGTTTAATTTAGGATTTTAAGTTTATTAGTTTTGAATTAGTTTTAGGGTTTAGGAGTTTAGGGTTTAGTTTTTAGGTAGGATAGGTTTAGGTTTTTTTTAATTTATTTTTTATTTATTTTAGTTTATTTTATTTTTTTTTATTTTTATTTAGGTTTATTTTTTATTTTTTTTCAGTTTATATTATTTATCTTTGGTTTATTTATTTTAGTTTAAGATTTTTATTTTTATTTATTTATTCAGTATAGGTTTAGGTTTATGTATATTTTTCAGTTTAGTTTAATTTTTCTTTTATTTTTTAGGTTTAGGTATAGGTTTAGGATTTCATTTTATTTTTTTAGGTTTAGGTTTTAAGTTATTATTTTAGGTTTATTTTAAGGTTCTATTTTTTAGTTTATGTTTAGGTTTATTTTTAGTTTATTTTCTTTTATTTAGTTTATGGTTTAGGTATAGTTTATTTTAGGTTTAGGTTTTATTTATTTTAGTTTAGGCTTAGGTTTATTTTATTTTGTTTATTTAGGTTTAAGTTTTTTTATTTTAAAGTTTAGGTTTTATTTTTTATTTATTTTTATGCATTATTTTTAGGATTATATTTTAGGTTTAGGTTTTTAATTAGTTTTTATTTTATTTTATGTTAGGTTTATTTTTTTGTTTAGCTTTCAATTTATTTTTGTTTAGATTTTTTATTTATTTTATTTTTATGTTTTATTTAGTTTAGGTTTAGGTTTTTAAAGGATTTAGCTTTTAGGGTTTAGGTATTAGGGTTTTATCTTAGATTTATTCTTACGTTTTATCTTTTAGTTTAGGTTTAGGTTCATCGTTAGTTTATTTTATTTTATTTAGTTTAGGGTTTAGGTTTAGTTTATTTTAGGTTTAGGTTTAGTTTATTTTATGTTTAGGTTTAGGTTTTATTTATACTAGTTTAGTTTAATTTAGTTTAGGTTTAGGTTTATTTTATTTTGTTTATTTTATTTTTATTTTAGGTTAAGTTTTTTTTTTGTTTAGGGTTTAGGTTCTATTTTTTATTTATTTTATGGTTTTATTTTTAGGCTTATCTTTTAAGTTTAGGTTTTTATTTAGTTTATCTCTTATTTTATCTTAGGTTTATTTTATTTTATTTTTTATGTTTAGTTTTTATTTTTTTAGGTTTTTTATTCTTCAGATTATTTTATTTTTTAGTTTAGTTTTGGTTTTTATTTATTTTATTTTAGTTTATATTTATTTTTTATTTTATTTTATTTTTAGGTTTATGTTTAAGTTTTAGTTTAGGTTTTTATTTTATTTTCTTTTTTAATTTTGTTTAGGTTTCAATTTTTTTATTTATTTTATTTTTAGGTTTTATTTACTTTAGGTTGAGGTTTTTTGGTTTTTAGGGTTTAAGGTTTAGGGTTTAGGGATTAGGGCTAATGTTTTAGGGTTTTAGCATTTAGGGTTTTAGGGTTTAGTGCTTAGGTTTAGGCTTTAGGGTTTATGGTTTAGAGTTTAGTGTTTAGGCTTTAGGGTTTAGGGTTTTTAGGGTTTTGGGTTTTGGGTTTTGGGTTAAGGTTTAGGTTTAGCTTAGGGTTTAGGGTTAGTTTAGGGTTTAGGGTTTAGCCTTTTGGGTTTAGGGTTTTTTGGGTTTAGGGCTTATGGTTTAGGGTTAGTTTTGGGTTAAGGGTTCAGGGTTTTAAGGTTTAGGGTTTAGGGTTTAGAGTTTAGGGTTTATTGTTTAGGGTTTAGGGTTTATGGATTAGGGTTTAGGGTTTATGGTTTAGAGCTTAGGGTTTAAGGTTTAAGGTTAGTTACAGTTTAGGGTTATTTAGGGTTTAGGGTTTAGGGTTGTAAGTTTAAGATTGTAGGTTTATGGTTCAGGATTTAGGCTTAGTTTTAGGGTTTTTTTTTAAATTAGGTAAACTGAAAGGTTTAGGTTTTTTAGTTTATTTTTTATTTATTTTACTCTATTTTATTTTTTTATTTAGGTTTATTTTTTATTTTTATTTAGTTTATTTTATATATTTTAGGTTTATTTATTTTAGTTTAGGTATTTTATTTTAGTTTATTTTTTAGGTTTAGGTTTATGTTTACATTTTAGTTTAGTTTTATTTTTATTTTACTTTTTAGGTTTAGGTTTTATTTTTTATTTTATGTTTAGGTTTAGGTTTTTAATTTATTTTTATTAGGTTTAGGTTTTTATTTTAGGTTTGTTTTTAGATTTTATTTTTTAGTTTAGGTTTAGGATTATTTTTGGTTTATTTTATTTTATTTTGTTTAGGGTTTAGGTTTAGGTTTAGGTTTTATTTATTTTAGTTTAGGTTTAGAATTAATTTCTTTTGCCTGTTTTAGGTTTAGGTTTTTTTTTCTAGTTTAAGGTTTAGGTTTTATTTTTTTATTTATTTTTAGGTTTTATGATTAGGTTTACCATTTAGGTTTAAGTTTTTAATTAGTTTTTATTTTATTTTATTTTATGTTTACTTTATTTTTATTTTTCATTTTATTTTCATTTTATTTTTGTTCAGTTATATTTATTTATTATAGTTTTATGTTTTATTTAGTTTAGGTTTAGGTTTTTAGCATTTTTTCATTTAGGGTTTAGGGTTTAGGTTTTAGGTTTTTATTTTAGGCTTATATTTAGGTTTTATTTTTTAGTTTAGGTTTAGGTTTATTTTTAGTATATTTTATTTTATTTAGTTTAGGGTTTAGGTTTAATTTATTTTAGGTTTAGGTTTAGTTTTTATTTATTTTATTTTATGTTGTTTATTTTATTTTTAATTTTGGTTTAGTTTTTCTTTTTAGTTTAGGGTTTAGGTTTTAATTTTTACTTATTTTTAGGTTTATTTTGGTTTAATTTTTTATTTAGTTTTTATTTTATTTTATTTTTATTTTGTAATTACTTTTTAGTTTATTTTGGTTTTTATTCTTAGGTCTATTTTATTTTTTTAGTTTATTTTAGGTTTTTATTTATCTTATTTTAGTGTTTTTATATTTTTTTTAAGTTTAGGCTTAAGTTTTAGTTTATGTTTTTATTTTAATTTATTTTTCTATTTTATTTAGGTTTGAGTTTTTTATTTATTTTATTTTTAGGTTTTATTTACTTTAAGTTTAGGTTTTTAGGTTGTTAGGGCTTAGGGTTTAGGGTTTAGGGTTTAGGATTTTATGGTGTGGGGTTTTATGATTTAGTGTTTAGGGTTTAGGGTTTAGTGTTTAGGCTTTAGAGTTTAGGGTTTAGCTTTAGCTTAAGGTTTAGGGTTAGTTTAGGGTTTATGGTTTAGGCTTTTTAGCATTTAGGGCTTTAGGGTTTAGGGTTTAAGTTTTAGGGCTTAGGGTTTGGGTTATGGTTTATGGTTTAGGGTTTAGGGTTAGTTTAGGGTTCCAGTTACGGTTTAGGATTAAGGATATTTAGGGTTTATGGTTTAGGGTTGGATGTTTAGGATTGTAAGTTTACGATTTTAGGTTTAGGTTTTAGGGTTAAGGGTTTAGAGTTTAGGGTTTAGGATTTAGAGTTTAGGGTTTAGGGTTTAAGGTTTTGGGGTTTTTTGGTTTTAATTAAGAAAACTAGTAGGTTTAGGTTTTTTTTAGTTTATTTAATTTATTTTTTATTTATTTTAGTTTATTTCATTTTTTATTTTTATTTAGTTTATTTTAGGTTTATTGTTTTAGTTTAGGTTTTTGATTTTAGTTTATTTTTTAGGTTTAAGTTTAGGATTAAGTTTATTTTTTAGTTTAGTTTGATTTTTATTTTATTTTTTAGATTTAGAGAAAGCTTATGATAAATTTTCAAGAGATGTTCTTTGGAAAGTTCTAGAATAGAAAGGAGTTAATATTGGCTATATTCAAGTCATTAAGGATATGTATACTAAAGCTGTTGCTTGTGTCCAAAGACAAGGAGGATTGATAAAATATTTTCCTATTTCAGTTGGATTACATCAAGGATCAGCTTTAAGCCCTTATCATTTTTCTTTAGTTATGGATGTTCATGCTAGGCATTTACAAGAAGATGTACCTTGGTGTATGCTTTTTGTTGATGACATTCTTCTTGTTGATAAGACTAGAGAGCGAGTCCAAGAGAAACTTGAACTATGGAGGTCAACATAAGAGTCTAAAAGTTTTCATTTAAGTAGATCTAAAACTAAATATATGTTGTGTAATTTTAGTTGTAGAAGTTCTAGTGGTATTATTGTGACATTAGGTGAACAAGCCATTAATAAGAGTGAGTGATTTAGATATTTAGGCTCTATTATTGAAAATGTTGGTGAAATAGATGGAGATGTTATTAGTAGAATTCAAGTTGGATGGTTGACATGGAGCAATGCATCTAGCTTATTGTGTGATAGAAAAGTTCCACTTAAACTTAAGGGAAAATTTTATAAGATGGTGGTAAGACCTACAATGTCTTATGGTGCAGCATGTTGGCCAATAAAAGAGAAGCATAAGACTAAGTTAAGTGTTACAGAGATGAGGATGGTCTGGTGAATGAGTGGCTTTACTCTTCAAGATAAAATGTGAAATGAGTATGTTCGAGAAAAAGTTGGAGTAGCTCCAGTGGTAGATAAGATTTGAGAGACTTGCCTTAGATGGTTTGGCCACATAAAGCATCAGCCGTCCAATGTCCTGGTTAGGAGAGTAGATGAATTAGATTTTCCTTATGTTAAGAAAGGTAGAGGTAGATTTAAAAAGACTTGGTGAAGATGTATAAAAAATGACCTTAGTATACTTGAATTAAATGAGAATATGACACATAATAGGACACAATGGAGACAAAGGATTCATGTAGCCGACCCCACTTAATGGGATAAAGGCTTGTTGTTGTTGTTGTTGTTGTTGTTGTTGTAGGTAAACCGGCAGGTTAGGGTTTTTTTAATTTATTTCTTTATTTTTTTATTTATTTTACTTTTTTTTATTTAGGTTTATTTTTTATTTTAATTTAATTTATTTTATTTAGTTTAGCTTTAGGATTATTTTATTTTGATTATTTAGGTTTAAGTTTTTTTCTAGTTTAAGGTTTAGGTTTATATTTTAGGTTTAGGTTTTTTTAGTTTTTATTTAATTATATGCTAGGTTACTTTATTTTTATTTTTTGTTTAGTTTTTATTTTATTTTTGTATAGTTTTATTTATTTCTTTTATTTTTAGGTTTTATTTAGTTTAGGTTTAGCTTTTTAGCTTTTTAGGGTTTAGGGTTTAGGGTTTAGGTTTTAGGTTTTTATTTTAGGTTTACTTTTAGGTTTTATTTTTTAGTTTAGGTTTAGGATTATTTTAAGTATATTTTAATTTATTTAGTTTAGGGTTTAGGTTTAGGTTTAGGTTTTATTTATTTTATTTTGATTATTTTATTTTTAGTTTTTCTTTTTAGTTTAGGGTTTGGGTTTTAATTTTTATTTATTTTTAGGTTTAGGTTTTTATTTAGTTTTTATTTAGTTTTTATTTTATTTTAGGTTTATTTTTTTAAGTTTAGTTTTTACTTTATTTAGGTTTTTTATTCTTAGATTTTTTATATTTTAATAATTTAGTTTAGGTTTTTATTTATTTTATTTTAGTTTTTCTATTTTTTATTTTATTTTATTTTAAGGTTTAGGTTGAGGTTTTTATTTTATTTTATTTTTCTATTTTATTTAGGTTTATATTTTTTTTAGTAATTTTACTTTTAGGTTGTTAGGATTTTGGATTTACTGTTTAGGGTTTAGGGTTTAGGGTTTAGGATTCAAGGTTTAGGATTTTAGGGTTTAGGGTTTTAGGGTTTAGTGTTTAGGGTTAGGGTTTAGGGTTTAGGGATTAGGGTTTAGAGTTTAGAGTTTAGGCTTTAGGGTTTGCTGTTTTTAGGGCTTAAGGTTTAGCTTTAGCTTAATGCTTAGGGTTACTTTAGGGTTTAGGGTTTAGGCTTTAAGTTTAAGGTTTTTAGGGTTTGGGGTTTATGGTTTAAGGTTAATTTAGGGTTTAGCGTTTAGGGTTCGGGGTTTAGTGTTCAGGGTTTTCGGGTTTAGGTTTTAGTGTTTAGTGTTAAGGTTACGGTTTAGGGTTTAGGGTTAGTTTAGGGATCAGGGTTTAGGTTTAGGATTTAGGGTTATTTAGGGTTTATGGTTTAGGGTTGTAGGTGTAGGGTTGTAAGTTTACGATTTAGGGTTTAGGCTTAGTTTTAGGGTTTCGGGTTTAGGGATTAAGGTTTAGGATTTGGGGTTTAAGGTTTAGGGTTTAAAGTTTTGGGTGTTTTAAAAAAATCAGGAAAACCGAAAGTTTTAGGTTTTTTTTAGTTATTTAGTTTACTTTTTACATATTTTAGTTTATTTTATTTTGTATTTTTATTTAGGTTAATTTTCTATTTTTATTTAGTTTATTTTAGGTTTATTTATTTACATTTTGCTTTTTTATTTAGTTTATTTTTTAGGTTTAAGTTTAGGATTATGTTTATTTTTTTGTTCAATTTTACTTTTATTTTATTTTTTAGGTTTAGGTTTTTTTTTTAATTTCAGGTTTAGGTTTAGGTTTTTATTTTATTTTTTTAGTTTTAAGAGTTTGGTTTCTATTTTAGATTTATTTTAATGTTTTATTTTTTTAGTTTAGGTTTAGGGGTTTTTTTAGTTTATTTTATTTTATTTTGTTTATGGTTTAGGTTTAATTTATTTTAGGTTTATGTTTAGGATTAGGTTTTAGTTTAGGTTTTTATTTTATTTTAATTTATTTATTCTATTTAGGCTTATGTTTTTTATTTATTTTATTTTTAGGTTTTATTTTGTTAAGGTTTAGGTTTTTAGGGTTTAGGGATTAGGGTTTATGGTTTAGGGTTTAGGGTTTGGGGTTCACGGTTTATGGTTTGCGATTGTAGGTTTTAGGGTTTAGTGTTTAGGGTATAGGATTAGGGTTTATTTTATTTTATTTTTATTTATTTTTTTAAAATTAAGTCAAGTGGTAGGTTTAGGTTTATTTTTTATTTTGATTTAGGTTTATTTCATTTCCATTTAGTTTAGTTTATTTATTTTAAGTTTATTTATTTTAGTTAAGGTTTTTAGCTTTTTAGGGTTTAGGGTTTAGGCCTTAGGGTTAACTTGGGGTTTAGGGTTTTGGATTTAGGGTTTAGAGTTTAAGGTTTTTTTTGGGTTTAGGGTTTAGGGTTTATGGTTTAGGGTTTAGGGTTTTAGGGTTTAGGGTTTAGTGTTTTAGGATTTAGGCTTTAGGATTTAGAGTTTAGGGTTTATGTTTTGCTTAGGGTTCAAGGTTTGTTTAGGGTTTAGGGTTTTTATGGTTTCAGGTTTATGGTTTAGGGTTAGTTTAGGGTTTAGGGTTTAGGGTTTTAGGGTTTAGGGTTTAGGGTTTAGGATTTAGGGTTATTTAAGGTTTATGGTTAAGGGTTGTTGGTTTAAGATTGTAAGTTTATGGTTTAGAGTTTAGGCTTAGTTTTAGGGTTTAGGGTTTAAGATTTAGGGTTTAGGGTTTACGGTTTAAGGTTTAGGGTTCTTTTTATTTTAAATTAGGTAAACCAGTAGGTTTAGGTTATTTTTAGTTTAATTAATTTATTTTTTATTTAATGTAGTTTATTTTATTTTTTATTTTTATTTAGGTTTATTTTACATTTTAATTTAGTTTAGTTTATTATTTTAGGTATATTTATTTAAGTTCGGGTTTTAATATTAGTTTATTTATTATTTAGCTTTATTTTTAGTTGTTTTATTTTTATTTAATTTTTTTAGGTTTAGGTTTTATTTTTTTATTTTAGGTTTTGTTTAGGTTTTTATTTTATTCTTTTAGGTTTAGGTTTTAGGTTTTTATTTTAGGTTTATTTTTTGGTTTTATTTTATAGTATAGTTTTTTATTAGTTTTTTTTATTTTATTTAGTGTAGTATTTAGGCTTAGTTTATTTTTGGTTTAGGTTTAGGTTTTATTTATTTTAGTATAGTTTATTTTAGTTTACGTTTAGGTTTATTTTATTTTATTTATTTTAGGTTTAGGTTTTTTTTTAGTTTAATATTTAGGTTTCTTTAGGTTTATATTTTAGGTTTAGGTTTTTATTTAGTTTTTATTTTAGTTTATTCTTGGTTTACTTTATTTTTATTTTTTGTTTAGTTTTTATTTTATTTAGGTTTTTTATTTTTAGGTTTATTTTTAAGTTTAGTTTAAGCATTTATTTATTTATTTTATTTTAGTTTTTATTTTTATTTTATTTTATTTGTAAGTTTAGGTTTTTATTTTGGTTTTTATTTTATTTTAATTTTTTCTTTTATTTAGGTTTTAGGTTTTTTATTTATTTTTTATATATTTTATTTAGTTTAGGTTTAGGTTTTTAGTTTTTAGGGTTTAGGGATTAGGGTTTAGGGTTTAGGGTATAGGTTTGTAGGTTTTAGAGTTTAGGGTTTAGGATTTAGGGTTAGAGTTTTTTTTTTATAAATAAAATTAAGTCAAGAGGTAGGTTTAAGTTTATTTAGTTTATTTTTTATTTATTTTAGTTTAGTATATTATTTTATTTGATTTATTTTATTTTTTATTTTATTAGTTTAATTTATTTATTTTAGGTTTATTTATTTTAGTTTAAGTTTTTATCATTTTAGGGTTTATTGTTTAGGGTTTAGAGTTAATTTAGAGTTAAGGGCTTAGGATTTAAGGTTCTGGGTTTAGAATGTAAGGTTCATTTTTGGGTTTAGGGTTTAGGTTTTAGTGTTTAGGGTTTAGGGTTTAGGGTTTTTAGGTTTAGTGTTTAGGGTTTAGGATTTAGGGTTTAGGGTTTAGGATTTTTAGGGTTTAGGGTTTAGGGTTTAGGTTTTATGTTTAGGGTTCAAGTTTTAGTTTAGGGTTTAGGGTTTTTTTTTAACAGAGAACAAATTTATATTGAGCATCTCTTCTTTTCAATTTCATCAACCAAGTAACACACAAATTTTCTAAGACATAAGAGACAACAAAGATAAAAAATGACCACGCATAGAACAAATAAAAAACCTTAGATAACTAGAATTGTGTTATAAAGACATTCCTTATTAGTCATTGGTCATTTTTAGTTTCTCTTCATTAGAACTACCAGCCCTCTCAGTAGCAGATCCACCATCATATCCCTTTTCTCCGGGGTCTGCTCCTCCCACCTTCATAACCACTTGCTCTAGCCACCTCCATATCCACCTCCAAATCCCCCACCACCATTAGTTTTGCCTCCACCTTTGCCTCCATATATTTAGATCCAGTTGTGTTGATGGTGATGTTCTACCATTAAGGTTACGCCCATTATTATGGTTTAGGTTTAGTTTTGGTTTATTAAGTTTTAGGGTTTATGTTTATTTTTTAATTTATTTAGATACTGTAGGTTTATTTATTTTAAGTTTGGTTTTTTATTTTAGTTTGTTTTTTAGGTTTAGATTTATTTTTAAATTGAGTTTTATTTTTATTTTATTTTTAAGGTTTTCATTTTATTTTTTATTTTTAGGTTTAGGTTTAGGTATTTATTTTATTTTTTTAGCTTTAAGTTTTAGGTTTCGTTTTAGGTTTAATTTTAGGTTTTGTTTTTTAGTTTAGGTTTAGGTTTATTTTTAATTTATTTTATTTTATTTAGTTTAAGTTTAGTATTAGGTTTAGTTTATTTTAGGATTAGGCTAAAGTTTTATTTATTTTAGTTTATGGTTAGCTTTATTTTTTTTTATTTATTTCATTTTTTATTTTATTTTTAGGTTTGTTTTAATTTATGGTTTTACTTTTATTTTTTTATTTATTTTTAGGTTTTATTTAAAGATTTTTTTAGGTGTAGGTTTTTTTTTTAGTTTTTATTTTATTTTATTTTAGGTTTATTTTACTTTTATTTTATGTTTTGTTTTTATTATATTTAGGTTTTTTATTCCTAGGTTTATTTTAAATTTTTAGTTTAGTTTAGGTTTTCATTTATTTTAATTTTATTTATTTTTATTAATTTATTTTATTTAATATTTAGGTTTAAGTTTAGGTTTTAGTTCAGATTTTTATTTTATTTTATAATTTTATTTTATTTAGGTTTTTTATTTATTTTATTTATAGGTTTTGTTTGGTTTAGGTTTAGGTTTAGGTTTTTATGGTTTAGAGTTTAAGGTTTAGGGTTTAGGATTTTAAGGTTTAAGCTTTTAGGGTTTAGGGTTTAGTGTTAGGGTTTAGAGTTTAGTGTTAAGGCTTTAGTGTTTAAGGTTTTTAGGGTTTAGGTTTTAGGGCTTCAGGTTAGCTTAGGGTTTAGGGTTAGTTTACGATTTAGGTTTTAAGGTTTAGGGTTTAGGCTTTAGGGTTTATGGTTTAGGGTTTAGGATTTTAGGATTTATGATTTACGATTTAGGGTTTAGGGTTTAGGGTTAAGGCTAGGGTTTAGGGTTTAGGGTTTACCATTTATACTTTAGGTTTAGGGTTATTTAGGGTTTAGGGTTTTTAGGGTTTAGGGTTTAAGTTTTAGGGTTTAGGGTTTAGGGGTTTTACGGTTTAGGATTTAAGTTTTAGGATTTAGAGTTGTAAGTTTAAGATTAGTTTTATTGTTTAGGGTTTAGGATTTATTATTTCGGGTTTAGGGTTTAGGGTTTAGGGGGTTTTTTTAATTAAGTAAACTAGGAGGTTTAGGTTTATTTAGTGTATTTTTTACTTATATTAGTTATTTTTAATTTTTATTTTTATTTAGATTTATTTTTTTATTTTTATTTAGTTTAGTTTATTTATTTTTGTTTTATTTATTTTAGTTTAGGTTTTTTTATTTTAGTTTATTTTTTAGGTTTAGGTTTAGGTTTATGTTTATTTTTTTTGTTTATTTTATTTTTAATATATGGAGTGTAATTTAGGTTGTAGAAGTTTTAATTTTTGACATTAGGTGAACAAGTTATTAATAAGAGTAGCGATTCATATATTTAGGCTATTGTTAAATGATGGTTAGATGGAGATTTTATTAGTTTAGTTGGATGGGAAGTGGAGTATAGCTTTATGTTAGAAAAGTTCCATAAACTAAAGGAAAATTTATAAGATGGAGGTAAGTTTGATAGTAGAATTTTATAGAGAAGCATAAGTTAAGTGTTATAGAGATGAGGATGCTTGGATGAGTGGCTTTACTAGAGATAAAATGTGAAATGAGTATGTTAAAATTTAGTAGCTTTTTGATAAGATTAGAGAGTTTAGATGGTTTGGCCACATAAAGCATAGGTCCAGATTAGGAGTATATGCATTAGATTTGCCTTATGTTAAAGGTAGAGTACTAAAAAGACTTGGTTAAGATGTATAAAAAATGACCTTAGTATGAATTAAATGAATTTGACACATAATAGGACAAATGGAGAGGATTCATGTATTACTTAGTGGGATAAAGGCTTGTTGTTATTGTTGTTTTAATTTTTTTTTATTTTTTAGGTTTAGGTTTTATTTTTTTTATTTTTTGTTTTTAGTTTTTATTTTATTTTTTTAGGATTAGAGAATCCTTGATTACATTCAGTGGCTCTGAAATACAAACCACACATCAAATACCGCCATTGAGATTCTTCTCAAGAATATTCATGCAGGTCTTCATGCTTAAGGACTTCCATCAAACATTTGATAAATTAATCAACAAGGCAGCTATAAGGAAGCTTGCCCTTTCGACCAATCATCTAGCAGAAGGTGTTTAAGAAGAAGTCAGGAGTTATGTGGATGAGGGAAGCGACTGACTTCACTATGAGAGACTATGAGCTTAGCAGCCTCTTTGGCCACCTCCTCTTCCACCACCTCAGCCATCATACTGGCCATCGCAGCTGACACAATGACCATTTCCACCACCCATGCAGGTTATTCATATCCATTGCCAAATAGCTACTTTCCACTCTCTTGATATATTGAATAAGCCTTATTCATTCAAGAGGGATGTAGTTAGGAAAATCTTTAAGTATCTCTTAAAGAAACTTTCGGTTACTAGAGCTAAGAGGAGGAAGTGAGCGAAGCGATGATCTATTATTTTTCTTACCAGCATGTTAGCCATGTCTTAGGATTGTATCACTTTTAAGGACCGGATACTACAAGTTGAGAGTCATAGTTATCCCTAAGGAATACTTATTTGAATAACCATCTAGTTTAGTTAGAGTAATTCTTGGGGATATTTGTGATCTTCTTAAGACCAAAGAAGGTTAGGATATCTCCCTATCCTGAACCTCTAAGAAGATCATATCAAAGATCAAGATGTTTTCCTTGCAGGTGCCTAAAGTAGCTCAAACCTCCAACACCAAGGAAGGTTTGCTAGTTGCAAGGGCACTGAGGAGGTGACAATCCTGAATACTCTCATACGGTGTAGTGTAGCGTGCAGTCAAATACTCCCTCCACCATTGCAATTACCACCTCTTTTGCTAGCTCCTCTTCTCTCTAGAGCTGTATCTCTGAGATAAGGGCAGTCCCTTACACTTTACTTGATTTTTATCATGTACCTCTACCCGAAAAGAAATTAAAGCTAATTTTACTTATATATTTTCCACTTATGATGCTCTTGATTTTATTCTTATTGAAGCTCTCCAAGTCTAAATAAAAATAGTAGCTCTAGTAGTTTTCATTATTTTTTTCTAATTTAGAGTCAGACTATCCTTCTCTAAGTCAATTAGGTCCACCTCTTGAGATTGACTTGGTGTCAACTAACTCTGAGGATCCCATAGGAGAAGGTGTAGGTATGCCCGACAAGAAGGTAAAACTTTCCACAAGCTCATCATTCTAAGAAGTCACTGAAGTCAACCTATATAGTGGTAAAGTTCTACCTCTTAGGATAGCACCTCAGGATAAGGGTAATCAAGTCATTGGTTCTAGTGAGCAGATATCCCCTCCATAGGATGCTCCACCCATGGATATGCTTGTGGAGGACCAAGCTAGAGTTGATTATAATGTCCTAGCTCACCTTAGAAAGTTTTATGTTATGACGCCTTGTCTTATCAAAGAGATAAGAAAATCTCTAATCAAGGCCTTACTTTATCTAGAGATATGCTTAGCTGTTGACCACTACTAAGAGGAGGCATGCCACTCGAAGGACATCTTAGAGTTATATTGATGAAGACTTACTGGGATGGTGAGCATAAATGCCTCATTACATTATAGTGGATGTTGGCGGTATCGAGTTTTGGTTGACCAGTGTATCAATCAACATTATGAGTCTAAGAACCTTACTTAGTTGAGGATCATCTCTAAACTCCAAAAAAAGGATGATGTTGAGAGGATTTAATGAACAAGGTGAGAGAGACTTCTGGTGTTTATTTTTGAATGTATGGCTGGGGTGGGGGGGGGGACACCACAGATCGTAGGGGTGGGGTACTTTTTTGAGGTGATCAAGTACAACATTAAGATGATATGATCTCTGAAAGATAGAGGCATCACCTATGGACCTAATCATGTAAGGACTCACAGGCATGATGGGTCTTCAAATGTACGAGAGATTTTTCTCCTATATTACATGGATGAATAAAGTAGGGTTTATATTAAACTAGGATCTTAAGTTACATATGGAGGCAAGCCTCCATAGTTTATTACATCTTAGGAAAAGAAATTTATTAAGAATACTCTCGATTAAAGTAGACAATGATCATCTCTAATTATTTCAAGGTTAGACTAACAAAAGATTGGTTGTATTTAGAAAATAAATTTGGAAAGCTCAAGGAGAAGGCTTATTTTTCGAATCCAAATGAAATAACTAGGAAATGCTCATGATACTAGGAAGTCTAGTGACCATTTAAATCAATCCTATACTTGGGCTTTATAATTTTGAAGTTGAGGAGATTTATATATTTTGAGTTGTAATTTAATTAGATTACTAGGTCTTATAATCAACCAACACAAGGTTGTGGGAATGCTTAAGGGGTGAGAATTTATGCTTGCAACCCGAAGAAAATAGCTACCACAGTTCCTAAATCTTAGGAGCTTTAGCATGACCTAAATTTAAGCGATAGGAGGACATAAGGGTTTACCTCCACAAGTGAGAATAAATTGTCTAACTTCTAGACTTAAAATCACCTGGAGTGGCATCCAGCTAACTCCTCCTATGATTTTAAAATGATGTAGTTTGATCTTATGAATTGTAAGATAGCTAGGGTACTTATTTAATTAGGAAGAGACTAAAGTCTTAAAAACACTCCCTAAGAGACTAGAGCATGAGTGGTATGAGCATATGACTTAATCTATAGATGCAAAACATTTTCAAATTTTATTTCATTTTAGACATATCATTTTGATAGAGGCTTTAGGATTTCTTATGCCTAAATGCATGATGAAATAGGTTATGGGTCAAATCAGCTAGAAGAAGGTGTTCTCCACCACAAGGGATGCCCTCATGTATTCCTTTATGGGTGCAAATGGAGATCCTTCATGTTCAAGAGAGAAAGAATATGCATTCATGATGTGAAACATACAACCATATAGCTAAGGGGTTGCTAAATCTTTTAATTATCTTATTTATGTCTTAGGCTTTATGATGAGGTTGAGTTTTTTAAAATTTAGTTATGAGTGATTAGTTGGGTAGAAAAGTTATTTTTTATCCTAAGAGCCTAATCATATCCAAGCACATTAAAGCATCAATCACTTAAGAAACTAAAAAGCATGCCATCTAATGCAATGTAAACAAAACATCAAACAATTATATAAACTATCATAAAAGAATAAAAAGGCGATCGATTATAATGTACTGAAGAAAAGATGGGTAGCCGAGCTCTACCCTTATACAACCTGAAATATGATAGAATAATTACAATTATATTAAATGCTATGAGGGTCTTCTTTCTTCATATCTCCATTTTTGGTTTGGTTGCTTCTTTGATTTGGATGGTGCTTTCTTCAAAGACATCATAGGGCACCCCAGGAAAAAAGCCTTACTCTCATCTTAATCCCCATAGCACTAATCCTAATTCCTATTGTAAAATTATACTTATGTGGGAAAAGTAAATCTAACTACACCTGCAAAATATAAGTTAGCTAAATATATAAATAATCCCAAGCTATTGTATTTATAATTTGGACTTAGCACCTTACACATGGGTAATTAAGCCCACTTGTCCTAGCTTTCATTATGCTTAAATATTTAAGCACATTTATTTTTAAGCATTCCTTAAGCATAATCACCTATAGAGAATATGATTAGGCAAATATTGGCCAATCATCTAGTCTATGAACCATACACCCTAACAACCAATCTAAAATGATACACCATGAAAACATACATCATCACCATCTAACTTAAAAGCTAGAAGTGGTGACTTAATTCTAATGTATTAAGGCTTGTGTGGTAAGTCTTGTTAGGCATTAGTGTTGTATTTTCTATGTATAGAAGAAATCAATTTAACATAAAAGGTTGATTTCACATGAAGTAGTTTAAATGATTTGAGAATTTTAATTTGTGTTTTCTTTTGTTTCATTTGATTACACTTAATAACTAAGTGGTATAAAGAGAGGAAAAGAGGATTTCCCTCTTTCATCCCTACCTTAAGTCACTTTCTAAAGTCTATTAATTTGATTTATTTCTCTTTAGTGAATGGCTTATTAAATGATGTAATTAATCTTAAGTTTAGGTTCACTTTAAATAATCCTATTCAAAATGAAAGGCATCTTATGTTTAATTTAACTGAATTACTACCACATGACATAAATTAATCCAATCCTTTCCACCACATGTAACATGCTTATGATTTAATCCTAACTGTTTCTATACATGCAACATAGTTTAGCACACTTAAATGATGAATGTATGTGTATGTTTAGAATTTATATTTTATTTGAATTAATTATTTAAACATATTAATTTAAAACTTTATCAAATTCTTATACAAAAATGACATAAGAAATTAAATAGGCATGTCATTGTTAAACCGGGAAGTGAGGTAAATGACCTCCTTGAAGCTAGCTAAAGCCTCATATTCTAAGGATGTCAGACTATATACCCATTTGCATTCAAACATATGTAAATTCATATACATAAACATAAAAAAGCTCCAAATCATATATTAATTAATTCAACCTTAGTCAATTATGAATGCAATTTTAATGTAAAATGGGATTTTCAATTACTAATATACATGTAAGATATAGGAAAGAATGCATGTCATTGTTAAATTAGGAAGTGAGTAATCAAATGACCTCCTTGGGGCTAACTAAAGCCTCATATTCCAGGACGTCCATATATACTTGCTTTTCTTGGACACACATGGATGTATACATAGAGAAAGAAAACCATGCAAAGATTGTATATTTTTTTTATTGAATCATTTATATATATGAATTAAAACACTATCCTAATTCTAATGTTGAAATACATAAGAATGAAATCAAATGGGTACGTGTTATTGTTAAACCAGGGAAGTGAGGTAATCAAATGACCTCCTTGAGGCTAGCTAAAGCCTCGTGTTTCCGGGATGTCCAGACTATATACCCATGACCATTCAATCTTATATAAATCAACACATGAATAGAGGAAAGAGAACTCAACATTCTTACACTTAAGCTATAAGCACATGCATTTTATGTAGCATCATAACACATATTATTCATTTATAAGCTTTGAAAAATACATTTGGATTTAATAGTAATAATACACACATATTAAATTAAATCAACACATGTAAGCTTACATAAAGGAAATCCATTTTATTTTACTTGATTTTGAAAAGATGGATGCATGAATTCAAATGACATACCAAATGTAACATGATTGGAAAGAGGACAATCAAATATAAGCATGTCATTCATTCAACCAAATTAGTTCTTAAGGATAATCAAATCAAATAAGATTATTTAAAGAAAACCAAAGCTTCTTTATTAATTAAGTTTTGCAAATGATTTGATTTAAAAGGAGAAGCGAAATCATCACTTGCTATTTTAAACCCTTTCCCACATTAGTGATTTGATTTAATTTAAGTAAATATAATGAAGTTGATTTTATGGGTTAATTATGTTGAACCCTTAATTAGAAGAATTAATTACCCTTACCTATGTCACCTTAAAGTAATTGACTAAATAATTATAAGCCAACATAATATGTATAGAAAATAAACTTGCAATGATCCTAGGAAATAAAAGGGGCCTAATGCAATTTTCTCGTGATTAATAGTTAGTTAGATTAGGAAACTTAATTAATTACTCTTATGGTTTTCCCACACATGTGGACTAACCATAATTTCATCAAACTCCTTTAGGTTATTAAACACCTAAATATCTGCCCCATAATTTAATTAATTAAGGTTTGATGTGATTATGATTTCAATTTGATTAAGTGATTTAATTAATTAGTTAAATCTTAATTAATTTCATTTTAAAAAAGGGTTAAATGAACTTAGGGAATGGGGTCTTGACCCTATTCCTTAGTTCACTTACTGTTAAACAATGATTAATAAACTTAATAAACCAATTTATTGCTATTCATGGGATTAACTAATCATTAAATAACTTAAAAGAGTAGTTAAGGTTTAATTAGTCAATTATCCTAATTAAGTGAGCAATAAATCCCATGAAAATCATGGGTGTAGAGGCCATCCCATTAAATTAACCCACAAAATTTGGAATTAATTGCTCAAGTACTTAAGGAGTAATTAAACTAATAAATTTTGCAAATAAACTTTAATTACTATTCAAAATTAGTTAAGATCATTTTTAATTAATTCTCCTCTGAAATGTCTTTAAAATGATTATTTATTATCATTTTTTTATTTCTCTATGGTTTTTAGGATTTTTATAAGTTTCAACCATTAAAAATGATTAATTAAGCCTAATTGCCTAATCTGTTGGTGCCACATGGCGCGCTGATGCGGTGCACTTTCCACATGGCACCGTTACATTAGTTATTTAAAACTTATCTTACTTAGTGCCTATGTGGTGATGGCAGATGTGCTTCCTCGTCTACCATCCAATCTAAGATTGGATGGCTACTATTAATCCCATAAACTAATAGGATTAAATCAGATCAATTTAGCATATCTAATATCATGACCGTCCATTTTGATCATGCGGAACGGATGGTGCCTGACCTAATGTCACATGAGAGAGAGAGAATGAAGTCCGTCTGCCATTGCTCACTTGATCTGAGCTTTCTCGAGCTTGGATCAACTCCAAATGGATCCCACACCATCACGACATCGATTGGAGGGGATCCAATGATTAAGATCACATGAGATACAAGTTTTCTTTAAAAATCTCCAAACCATTTTGGCCTAAGGATTAGTTTTGGAAGCATACCTTGCCAGAGCTCAAGACTGGTAGCTCGAATGATTGAGGAAGCTTCATCTAGCAGAGACGAAGCCCTATTGAACAACAATTGAATCAATTCCTTGACATTCACTCGAAAGGCCATGAATTGATGATTTGGAGCTCAGCTTTGATTGAAATCCCACCTCCAGTGCTTAGGATGCTTGGGAGATGATTTATTCTTGCTCGACAAGGCCTAGAGAAGGTGCGTGCAAAGTTAATTTGAGTTTGATGGAGAAATAGAGAAGTTAGGTTGGAAATGAGAGTGTCCTATTTTGGGACAGATGGGAATGGAATTTTCTAATCAAATAATGAGCTTGGGAGCTTAGAGAATGGCTCTAACAGCTCATCTTGGGTAGCTAGGGCTCTGAGGAATGATTTTTGTGTATGTTTGAGTGGAAACAAGGGAGTGTATACCCCCTTCATCTTGATTGGATGGTGGGATCAAGTTTGGCTTTTATTGGTCATTAAATAATCTCAGGGTGTAGTGGGTGGCAAGGAGTAGGTGTGTTGGCTCAGCTTGGTTGGTTGAAGGTGTGGAGATGGTTGCAAAAGAGGAATCATGTGTGTCCTATGGGTTTCAAATGCTCTAATGGGGAGGGTGAGGTGATTTCACCTCCCATGGGTCATGGCCAACTCAACCACCCCTTGGGTCAGGTTGGGCAGTGTCCTAGGTGCCTAGGTGGACCATTGTGAGAGTACCAAGTGGCCAAAGAATGGAAATGCCCACTTACATGGGTGATTTATCTAATGTGATGACATTGACCTAAGAGTAGAATGATCATTTGGCATTGGATTTGATTTGGGTAGATTCAAAATGAGCCAAAAGTGGGTTAGCCCAAATTTCAAGTCAATTGGAGTTGATTTGGTTAGTTTTGGCTCAATTTGACTAATTTAGGTCAAATTGGGTTAGGTTGGGTCAAGTTGACCAATTGGTTAAATTAGGTCAAACCAAGGGTTAGGTCAAGTTTATATGATCATTTGAGATGTTTTGTTTCAATTGGTTTGGTTTAGTTTGGCTTAGATTTTATTTTGGCTCATTTGAATTCATTTGGGTCAAATGGGTTAAGTTGACCAATTTGACCAATTTGGCCAAATTGGCTTGGGTTGGGTGTTGGTTTGGGTTTAGTTGACCAATTGAAGATTATCGCAGGCTTTAATTTTAATAAATTTTGATTTGATTTTATTTAGGCCAACTTGAACATTTAGGTCAATTTGGCCTAAGTAGGTCAATTGGGTTTAATTGGGTCCAATCATGACTTTGGTCAAGTTCAACAATCAATTTGGAATGAACTTGAGCCATTAGTTGCAATCAATTTGGTTTATGTTTTGATTTGACCCAATTTAGTCTTTTAGGTCAATTTAGGTCAACTTGGATCAAGAGGGCTAATTAGGTTTGGTTTCACTCAATTGAAGGTCAAATTATATTCAAATATTGATTTTGATTTGGTATGAATCATTGGTTTCAAGGGATTTAGCTTAGGATACAATTTGGCTAGTTTGGGTTCATATGGGTTAAGGGGTTGACTTGGTCAAATAACCAAATTGACTTGGTTTGACCCAATTTATGATGATTGATCAACCTAGGGTGATCAACAATCATGTTGGGAGGTTTTGCCAGGCTAGGTTCAATCCAATTTGGGTGGGATTAGGACTTGGCTCAAATAGGTCAATTGGCAAATTTGGGTCAAGCGGAATAATTGGGTTTAGTTGGCTTGATTTTTGGCTGAGTTTGATTTAGTTCAATTTATATATGGATTTGAGATTGAAATATAAATTCAATTGCAATTAACTTGGGTTCAAATGAGTTTTGGTTCATTTGAACATTTCAAGTCAAAAGGGTTAAGTTGGGTTTGATTTGGGTTTATTTTGGTTTGGCTTGATGATTGTAGATTTCATTTATTTTTGTAAATATGATTAAAGGTATGACTGATTCATGAGAAAATCAATTGAATTTGGGTTTTATAATAAAGAAATTTGGCCAAGTCCATGGAGCTGAGTCATGTGGCTTAAATTTGGATTTTGATTTGGTTTGATTTAGTTTTGATGATTTAAATGTATATTTCATTCAAATTTGTGAATATGGCTGAAAATATGATTGATTTGTGAGAAAATAAATTGAGTTTGACTTGTTTTGGATTAAGAGTTGGCTAAGTCCATGGGATAGGTCATACGGCTTAGGAAGGGTTTTGATTTAATTTGATTTAGTTTCATTTAGTTTTGATCATTTGAATGTACATTTGATTTATATTTAAGAAGATGATTGAAGATATAAATTGATTATGAAAAAATCAATTAATTTTGGATTGATTTCGATTAAGAGTTAGCTAAGT
Source organism: Cymbidium sinense (assembly GCA_021442155.1). Lineage (NCBI taxonomy): Eukaryota > Viridiplantae > Streptophyta > Magnoliopsida > Asparagales > Orchidaceae > Cymbidium > Cymbidium sinense. The sequence continues at coordinate 29,223,541 of CM038214.1, forward strand.
CCTTGGGATAGGTCATATGGCTTAGGAAGGGTTTCAAGTTTGGATTTGATCATGGGCTTCAATCATTTGGTTTTGGAATTTGGGTTTGGATTTGGATTTGAATTTGATGTTTGAATTGAACAGGTTTGGTTTGAGAAGGTGAACATGGATTGGATTTGGGTTGTAGGGTAGGTGGATTATCCTAATCCCTTAGGCATAACCTAATCCTATGGTTAACCCTTCTAAGTCTTTAGGGTTAGCTTAAGTGTTTACCTAATTATTAGAAATGTCTTATGACTTTAGGAAGTCTTAGTATCTAGAAGACTCCTAAGTCTAAGATGGGAAGATTGAATCCGCACTCCAAAAGTGAGGTCAACAGGCCTTAGGCTCTATAGTGTTGCCCTTGGAGATAGATGATTAGAAGATCGAAGCCAAGTTTCACACTATAGACTTCATACATTCAACGCTTTGTTTGGGAGACCTTGGATACATGAGAATAATATAGTTCCATTCTCTCTGCATTAGTGTATGAAGTTTGTGAGAGGTGGGATCATCTACTATGTCAAAGGAGATCTCAAATCATTTATAGTTCATGATGTCGGCATATATGAGGATGCGGCTTACTACCTCCCTCAAAATCAACAAGCCTATCCTCTTGAACTTAGCTAAAGTTTGAAAATAAAAGAAAAGGAAAAAGAAAAAGAAAGAGAAAATGAAAAAGAAAAGAAAAGAGAAAATGAAAAAGAAAATAAAAGGGAGCAGAAATAGACTTGGAGGAGGAAGTGGAGCTTGACATTAGATTCCACCCATAGTTCTTTACTCCATTCGAACATATGGATGGGGACTAACCTCCACCATGCAGGGAAGAGGCCGGTTTAGAGAGGGTGGAAAACCTCCTAATTGGTCATCCAATAGAAGATGTATCCCAGCTACCAGGAGTATAGCTATTATCCATATAGACTTAGAATCTAGTTCATAGGATGAGTATTATATTGTTAGCACCGACTCTTTCTGGTAGATTCTGGAGGTGGAACTTGAGCCAGATAGCGATGAAGACCAGGCTCCAAAGCAACACATAAGTTTATTCAAGTCTATATGTGTTAAAGTTAGGCATCGGTTGGGAACCTTAGCTCTAACCTCACTTTCCTCTTAAAAAGCTAAGGGTTTGGTAGTTAAGGAAGCCCCTAAGTCATCCAAAGGTGTGAAGACATAGAGGTTCTTTCTATGAGCATCATCCTCAAGTCAAGAAGTTAATGTAGAACTTGAGGATGACTCATATAAATATTTAATAGAATTACCTTTTGATTGATACTTGCCTTTCACAATTTAGCAAAGAAAGGGTTAATCCCACATACTTGGTCAAAGCATAGGTTAGACTACTTTGAAAAAATATGAAAGAATAAATGTTAAAGCTCTCAATCAAGACCGTGACTAGGATTCAATATAGTGGGTCTAGTCGATGATGACGATTATTGCTTAGTCATCACAAATTATTTGGAATCTGATAGGTTCTTTTCAAATCACATTAACTCATATGAGGAGCTGTGCTTAGAAACTTCAGTTGATCTAAATGATTTTGTAGTCAAAGATGCACAGTGAGAGTTTGAAGAAGAGATCATGTCAACCATCGATGAGCTCAAGTAAATCAACTTAGAAATTGAAGAATATCAACACTTGACATACATCAGATCTTTATTGAATGAAATTGAAACTAATGACTTAGGCTATTCACGGAGTTTAAGGTCTATTTTGTATGGAGTTATGAAGAGATGCCTAGATTGGCTCCTAACGTAGTAGTCCATAAACTAGCAAAAGAGCCTACTACTAACCCTATCAAGCAAGCTCCTAGAGGCATGAGATTAGACATAGAACAATAGGTCATTTATGAAGTCAAGAATCATCCAAGAAGAAAAATACCCTACCTGGTTAGCCAACATCATCTCAATTAAGAAAAAGAATGGCCAAATTCACATATGCATCAATTTTAGAGATTTAAATGATGCATGTCTAAAAGATGAATTTCCACTACCAATCCTAGAGTTGATAGTGGTCATTGCCTCATCTCATGCAATCTTCTCTTTCATGGATGGCTCTTCTGGATATAACCAAATAAAGATAGCCCTTAATGATGAAAGAGACATTACTTTTAGAACCCTGATCAGAATCTATTGTTATAAGGTCATGCCTTTCAGCCTTAAAAATGTCAGTGCTACATACCAGTGGGCTATCACTCAAATCTTTGATGAACTCATTCATCATCTAGTTGAGTGTTATATCGATGATCTCATGGTCAAAAGTAGAGAAAATGAAAATCATCTCTTTGACTTGAGAGTAGTTTTCAAATAATTAATTTAATTTAACCTCAAAATGAAGCCCCTAAAGTGTGCATTTGGAGTAACTTCAGGGAAAGTCCTTGGGTTTGTTGTCCGACACCAGGGGATCGAAATTGATCCATAGAAGATCAAAACAATATTAGAAATGTCACTCTCTAAAAGTTTAACTCAACTATGATCATTCCAAGGGTGGTTGGCGTATCTAAGATGCTTTATATCCAACCTATCAGGAAGATGTCATTCATTCTCAGCACTTGTCAAAAAGCATGCTAAGTTCAAGTGGGATGATTAGTGTGAGCATGCCTTTGAAGACGTCAAGCATTACCTGATGATGCCGCCAGTTCTAGCAACCTCTATCCCAGGAAAGCCACTCATACTTTACACTACTACATCAGATGACTCCTTTGGTGTTATGTTGGCCAAAGCCAATGACGAAAGGAAGAAAAATGCACTATACTACCTCAATCATCATCTAATTGCTACTGAGGCTAATAATCCACCAATTTAGAAGCATTGCCTAGCTTTAATTTTTACATCCTAAAAGCTGTAGCACTATATGCTTCCTTATAAGGTGAACTTAATATCTAGGATCAATCCACTACAGTATCTCATAACATGGCCAATGCTATTCAAATGGTTAGCATGATGTTCCATGATCTTCTCATAGTTTAACATTACTTTCGTACACCTCCATGCGGTGAAAGGACAAGCATTAGCAGATATCTTAGCACCACACCTACTTCCTACTGACTTTCTACTTAGTGATGATCTCTCCGATGAACAAATTATGAACTTATGAGATACCAGCATTCATCGCTAGGAGATGTACTTTGATGGTACAACTTCCTCTCAAAGAGTAGAAGAATCATAATCTACTATTCCAAGAAAGGCAGGGGTAGGAATAGTTCTCTTAACTCTAAATCATGATGTGATCGGATTCTCATATCATTTGTCCAATCCTTGTACAAACAATGAAGCTAAATATAAGGCTCTGATTGCTAGTCTGGAGTTAGTTATTGCTCCAAGCATCCAGAACATCAACATCTTCGGGGATTCTCAGCTAATTATCAACCAAATCGCTGGGTCTTATAAGGTTATAAAGCTCCATCCATCTACCAGTACACCATGGAGTTGTTGGCCCAAATCCAGGTTACCATTTATAAGATTCCTCGAGGATAGAATCATAGCGTATGCTTTTAGCTTGACAAGGAGTTGGCATGTCTGGAGGATGAGTTCATATCAATAAAGGTCCAAAATAGACAAGTCTTATCCCTTATTGATATTAAACTCATCAAAAAGTACTCTCTTGAAGGAGTGGTTGTTATTGCCAAGAAGGATGAGGAGTTAGATTGGAGGCAACCATTCATGGATTACCTAAATAAAGGAAAACAACCTCAAGAGAAGTCCCAAGCCAATCAAAGAGAGCACTTTCCTATGCTCTTGTGGATGGTGTCTTATACCGACGGTCTTTCGATCATATGTGGTTACATTATTTAGACAAACATGAAGCTCATAAGATCATGATCGAGGTATACTCAGGATTATGTGGAGCTAACCAATCTGGTCCAAAGATGAAATCCAAGATCAAGAGACTAGGATACTATTGGTCATCATGATCAAAGATTGCATGGATACGGCGATGCCACCAATGTCAAATACACGGTGTGGTCTACACCAACCAACATTTTACATCCTACATTGGCCTCATGGCCATTCAGTGTTGGGGTACCATGATAGTAGTGTCGATTGATCCTCCTTGTCTTAAGGGTCATCGATTTTATCTTAGCTACTATTATACTTTTCCAAATAGGCAAGGTGATTCTTTAGAGAGTGGGTGCATTCAGAGCATGGAGATAGATTGGAATGTCGCCATCAACTACCCAAGGAAAAATGGCTTAGTAGAAGCATTCAACAAAACCCTCATCCAAATACAGAAAAAGACACTCGATAATAACAAGCGATAGTGGCATGAGTAGTTAGTTAAAGCCTTGTGGGCCTACCACACCACATATAGAACTCCAACACAATCTACTCCTTTCTCCTTAGTGTATGTGTCTAAATCCATTCTACCATTAGAAGTCAAACTCCCATCACTTAGGATAGTTGTGCATAGCAAGATCACAATAGAGTAGAATGCCAAGTTGCGGTTAGAAGAGCTCGAAGGTTTGGAGGAGAGAGGCGCTCATGCAAAACCTCAAGTTGTACAAAGCAAAAATAATTCAAGCTCACAACAAGTTGGTCCATCCTAGAGCTTTTCAAGTAGGAGAGCTTATTTTAGTTCTAAGGAGACCGATTTTTGCCCATCATAAGATGGGAGGCAAGTTTGAACCCACTTGGGAAGGCCCTTTTTCAATAGAGAAGCCTACCAAGGAGGATCTTATCAGCTTATTAATCATAAGGGAGAGCATTCAATGCTTCCAATCAATAGGCTTTACTTAAAAAAATTTTATAAATCATGTTTGAAAATAATTATCATCAATGAAAATTTCATTCCAAATTCAATCTCTTCCATGTTGAAAGTATTCTTATTTGCGAATCCGCCATGATGTGTTTAGGGTAGGTGTAAAGAACCAAAGTGGCATCCTATCCTTCATCGACATAATACAAAAACAAACTACATGCAAACATATAAATTAAACACATATCTTTTATCTCGGGCTACTCTGAGTTGAGATAATGCCCCAAGTGACTCTCACTCAATAGTTGCTCTTGGTCGGGTTGACATGCTACCCTGCTAGTGTGTCACCCAGTCGTCTTCTTACTTTGGAAGATGTAAGTCTTCTACGCTTTCCTTCCTTACTTGGCCACTACACACCGATGAACACCTTGTTAGTTTGGTAGGCCTTATTGTGTGGATAAGACTTATGTTGGCTTAGTTTAAGAGGATGTGAGTTTCACGCTTTTTTCTTGGATTAGCCTTTGTCACTAACTGGGTCAAATATATTTGAGGTTTAGATAAGTCCTCCAGCTCCTTCCCTCCTGACTGCTTTAAGTTTAGGATCAGTCCTTCCTTAGGGCCCCTCGCTTAGTAGTCACTCTAGGTTAGATAGCATTTGTCCCACTGACAATAACTATCCTGATGATTAGTTCCGCTTGGAAAGTTGTAAGCCTACATGCTTTCTTTCCAGATTGATCATTGCACACGAGCACCTTAGGTTGGTTGGTTCTCACTATTGATAGATACACACTCATGTTGATGGATACACCTTAGGTTGGTTGGTTCTAGCACCTTAGATACACCACTCATGGCGATGTAAGTCTACACTTTCTCCTTGTGTTGGCCACCGCACCTATAGGCTTTGTTTTCCGTGGCTCGTGATAACCCCTAGCAACACCTCCTGGGCACTATATTTGGATCACATCATTTGACCCCATTTAGACACTACCCGGTTATTAAATTGAGCCTCTTTCTAGTAACCACCCTGGTTGGAGAATCCATCCTATGGATGTGATTCTTCTCATTGGTCTAGTAAATCGAGATAGGTCAAGTACATATTTTCTTGGTCCTCACACACCAGGTCCACGCAAAACATATAAACAAAATATATATTCACTTGTGGATTGGAGGACACCTAACAATACCTTTTCCCAAGTGCATCCTATATTTAGGCGTCAAGAAAACTCCTATAGAATTGACTACCCTTGAGTTGATATAAGTCCTCAATGGCATTCACTCAGTAGTCGCCCCTAAGTTGGGTTAGATTTGTTGTGCTACCAACAGGTCACCCCAATGTTTGTTCCTTGCTTTAGAAGATGTAATTCTGCTATGCTTCTTCCTAGCATAACCATTGCACAAAAGGCAACCCTTAGTTGGCTAGCTCTACCCCACTAGTAGACTATCCCTTTGGATTTGTAAATCTAAGATGAGATATAGCCCCTTCTCGTGGGTCCATCATAATGACATGGTCCATAAATTAAATCTATCAAATTTGACCGAGCTCACATCTCAAAGATATGCCCTCAATTTGAAATCAAACTAAACCAAAACAAACCATATAAAATCACATGAAATTAAGATAAAATTAATCCTGAATACTTTTGAGTTGACATAAGTCCCAAGCATCATTAACTCAATAGTCGCCCTAGGTTAGGTTTGAATTATTGTGCATTCAATAGGTCACCCCAGCGGTTGTTTATCAGTTTGGAAGATGTAAGTATTCTACACCTTCTTCCTAGCACAGCCATTGCACACCGAAAGGTAACCCCTTAGGTTAGCTAGCTCTACCTCGTAGCTGGTAGACTATCCCTTTGGATTTGTAAACATGAGGTAAGTCAAAGTTGATATAGCCCCTTCTCGGGTTCATCGCACACCGATAAGGTCCATAATTAACTTAAATTAAACCCAATCTGATTTTCCCTAGTGGAGCCCCAAATCATATATAAACAAGTCAAGCAAATAAATCAAATTCAAAAACCAACCACCCTAATGGTTCCATATTAAACTAACACCTCTAATAGAGTCTAAATCAAATAAAGCCAACCAAACTCTTATTCCCAGTGGATACATCCCCAAATAAATTTATAAAATCAAACTCAAATCCCAATCCCTAGGGAATAGCCCGAACCTGTTTCCCTAGTGGATGGTTCATATACTCGATCCCTAATGACTCGAGCCCATATCTTTAGCAAATATATCAATTAAAATAAAATTAGTTAAAGTCGATTCGATCTTAATCCCCAGCGGATTACAGATTCTTATCCCAAGCAAATCTTCTTTGCATAAATCATATAATAAAACCAAATTCAAACCTTATTCTCAACTGATTTTCTTCTTCTATGCCCTCGACATAGACCCTCACATGTCATGTCCAATGCATGTATTATCCCCTAGGAATCTCCCCATGTCCTTGACATGGAATTCTCATCAAATCTTATTTCTTCTCTTATGCACACCTTTAATACTTCAACCAAAAAAAGCCTAACAATGTATTCATTCAAATTACATCATCTTAACATTGTAATCAACATTTTAAGATTTGATGGTGCAAGCTCAAACTAACTATACAATATCATGCTAAACATATTATAGTGTGAATTAACACACTATATTATATTATAATATATGATGTTATATTATAATCTGCTATAATATAATATGTTGTCTAACATTACACCTCATTAGAATAACTTAAAAGGAACAAATAACAAAATTTTCAAAATATGAATAATGTTCATTGTGGATCTAAAATTGTTATTTTTCTATTAGAAATGGTACAAAATAGCATAATTTTGGTGTTGCTTCTTGGTGTGTGTGGAATTTGGCCAAATTCTTCCATCTCAACCTTCAAATTAACATTTTGTGAGTTTTGACCCAATGTATTATAACAAAAGTAAAACATACTAAAATGTACAATAACATTTAGTAACACACATTCATATATATATGTGAAGTTATATTGTTATGTAGATTATATTTTAATATGCTTTCATATAATATATTATCTTACATTACACCTTAAAATGAATCACTTTAAGCAAAAAAATTATAAAATTTGGTTGAAAATGAACATTTATTTTGGATGCAAAATTCCATTCTTTTGATTAAATGACACACCATAGCACACCCCAATGATGTGTTCCCTAAAGCTTACCTTAAATTTGGCCAAATCCCATCATCTCACCCTATAAATTAGAATTTTTATGAATTATACAACAAACTCTATTATACATCATTATAACAAACTAAAATATGCTAAACAATAAGTAATACACAATACATATATTATAATGCATGATGCTACACTATGTTATGGCATCTTATATTATAATACACTATAACATATTTTATATTATATTATATTGCATATCACATCACAAGGATTGCTTAAGATAAAAATCATAAATTAGTCTAAACAATAAAAAAACTATATATTTTAGTCATATCACTTACATATTTTAAATTGAAATAATATATTATGATGTGCTTTCTATTATTATGAATTTGGCCAAATTCTACCATTTTAAAGTCTAAATCAACATTTTTATAAATAATGCTAGTGTAGGCTCAACTGCATGATTGTAAAATACTAAAAGAATTTAAAATGCAATGAATAATATATTATGATATAGATGTTATACTATGCTACAACATATAATATTTATTTCAAATACAAGTGGTATACACCTTTGGTATTACAACCTAATTCCACTTCAAATTTAACAAATTATCATTTATTAAATTAATATTTATGATTTATATTAATATAGACTATAGGCACATACCATATACTAAAACATTTCAAAACATCTTATAACATCCAAAAAACACATCACTACATGCTCAAATATATGATGCTACATTATATTATAATATATGGTATTATAATATGATTTAGGTTAGGGTTTAGGTATTCAAATCTCTAATAGTCAAGGAAAGTCTCTTGAAGGCATTTTCTTTAGCTATAACTATGTTAGGATTAGGTCATTCTTTAGATCTACCCTAATGACATCTTTATTCATTTTAGGGTTTCAGGTTTAGGTTTAGGGTTTAGGGTTAGTAGTTAGGTTTAGGGTTATTTTAGGGTTTAGGGTTTAGGTTTAGTTGGGTTTGGGGTTAGGGTTTGGGGTTTTAGTAGGTTTGTGTTTTGGGAGTTTTGGGTTTAGTTTGGGGTTAGGGTTTAGGATTTAGGTTTGTGTTTAATGTTTAGGTTTAGGTTTAGTGTGGGTTTAGGGTTTGGGTTTGTATTTTAGGTTTAGTTTTGGTTTAAGTTTTAGTTTTTAAGTTTTATTTAGTTTAGGTTTAGGGTTTTGGTTTTTTTTTATACAAAGAACAAATTCATATTCAACATTTCTTCTTTTGATTTCATTAACAAAGCATACCCAAGTTTTCTGAGACACAAGTGATGACATAAATAAAAAATGAGCACCCATAGAGAAAATCAGAAAACCTAGATAAGTAGGACCATCTCTACTGTAAATACTTTATTTCTTAAGTGGTAGATTGGATCGGTCGTTCATCATTTCTTCCCATCACCAACCCCCTCGAGTAGTGGATCGCCATCATATCCCTAACCTCCCCTCCACCACCACCATTTGTAACCTTCATCACTCGCCACCTCCATAACCACCATCGCCCAACCACCACCTCCATATCCAACACCTCTGACCCCCACCACCACTGATAACTCGCTTTGGCTCCAATGGTAAATTTAGATAGAGCCTATTTGGAAGTGATATTCCTCTTGTCAAGGTTCTGCCCATTCTTAAGGTTGGGGTTAGTTTAGTAGGTTTAGGTTTAGGTAGGTTAGTTTTGGGTTTGTGGTTTGGGGGTTTAGGTTTAGAGTTTTAAGGCTTAGTGTTTAAGAATTTTGTGTTTAGGGTTTAGGTTTTAGTGTTTTATGGTTTAGGGTTTAGGGTTTAGGGTTGTAGGTTTAGAGTTGAAGGTTTATGATTTAAATTTTATGGTTTAGGATTTAAGGATTAGGTTTTTTTTTTAAAAATTAGGTAAACCAATAGGTTTAAGTTTATTTAGTTTATTTTTTATTTATTTGAGTTTAATTTATTTTTTTGATTTTATCTAGGTTTATTTTTATTTTTATTTATTTAAGTTTATTTATTTTATTTATTTTATTTATTATTTTTTAGGTTTTTATTTATTTCATTTTAGGTTTTTTTTTATTTTTTAGGTATTTTATTTTATTTTTTTATTTTTAGTTTAGTTAAGTATTTTTATTTATTTTATTTTATTTAGTTTAGTTTATTTAGTTTTTTTTTTAGGTTTAGTTTATTTTATTTATTTTAGTTTAGTTTATTCATTTTTATGTTTAGGCTTATTCTTTATTTATTTATTTTAGTTTAGTTTATTTTAGTTTATGTTTAGGTTTATTTATTTTATTTGTTTTATTTTTATTGTAGGTTTAGGGGTTTTTTTTAGGGTTTAGGTTTTATTTTCTATTTACTTTTAGGTTTTATTTTAAAGGTTATTTTTTAGGTTTAAGTTTTTATTTAGTTTTTATTTTAGTTTATTTTAGGTTTATTTATTTTATTTATTTTATTTTTTATTTAGGTGTTTTATTCTTAAGTTTATTTATTTTTTAGTTTAGTTTATTTTTTTTATTTTATTTTTAGTTTAGGTTTAGTTTAAATTTTTCTTTCATTTTATTTATTTATTTATTTTATTATTTAGTTCTATTTATTTTAGGTTTTGGTTTTTAGGTTTTTAGGGTTTAGGGTTTAGGGTTTAAGGTTTTAGGGTTTAAGGGTTTAAGGTTTAGGGTTTGGGTTTACTGTCTAGGGGTTTAGGGTTTAGTGTTTAGGCTTTAGGTTGGAGGGTTTTGAGGGTTTAGGGTTTATGGTTAGCTTAGGGTTTAGTTTTTTAGTTTAGTTTATCTTTAGGGTTTAAGTTTTAGTTTAGGGTTTAGGTTAGTTTAGGTTTAGGGTTTTAGGTTTAGGTTTAAGTTTAGGGTTTATAGTTTAGTTTTGGTTTAGAGTTTAGGGTTTTAGGTTTAGGGTTTAGTTTAGGTTTAGGTTTAAGGTTTAGTTTAGGGTTTTAGTTTATGTTTAGGTTTAAGTTTAGGTTATAGGTTTAGGTTTGTTTAGGTTAGTCGTTTTGGTTTTAGGTTTAGGTTTAGATTTAGGGTTTAGGGTTTAAGTTTAGGTTTTTTTTTTTAAATTAAGTAAAATGGTAGGTTTAGGTTTATTTAGCTTATTTTTTATTTATTTTAGTTTATTTTATTTTTATTTTATTTAGGTTTATTTTTATTTAATTTTATTTATTTAGGTTTTATTTTATTATTTTTTAGGTTTAGGTTTAGGTTTAGGTTTACTTTTAGTTTAGTTTATTTTATTATATTTTTTAGGTTTAGGTTTTATTTTATTTTTTTTAGGTTTAGGTTTTATTTTAATTTTTAGGTTTAGGTTTTAGGTTTTTATTTTAGGTTTATTTTTAGGTTCTATTTTTTAGTTTATGTTTAGGTTTATTTTTAGTATTTTATTTAGTTTAGTTTTATATTTAGGTTTAGTTTATTTTTGGTTTAGGTTCATGTTTTATTTATTTCAGTTTAGTTTATTTTAGTTTAGCTTTAGGTTTATTTTATTTTGTTTATTTTATTTTTATTTTAGGTTTAGTTTTTTTTAGTTTATGGTTTATTTTATTTTTTTTTTATTTTTAGTTTTATTTCTAGGCTTAGGTTTTATTTAGTTTTAATTTTTTTTTAGGTTTATTTTTTTGAATTTTACATTTAATTTTATTTTATATAAGTTTTATTCTTAGGTTTATTTTATTTTATTTAGTTTAGTTTAGGTTTTATTTATTTTCTTTTAGTTTATTTTATTTTTATTTTTTATTTATTTTTTTTGTTTAGGTTTAGTTTAAATTTTATTTTATTTTATTTATATTATATTTTAGGTTTAGGTTTTTAATTAAATATTATTTTTATGTTTTATTTAGTTTAAGTTTATCTTTTTAGGATTTTAGGGTTTTGGGTTTTGGGTTTAGGGTTTAAGGTGTAGTGTTGTAGGTTTTAGGGTTTAGGCTTTAGGGTTTAGGGTTTATGGTTGTAGGTTTAGGATTTAGGGTTTTTTTTAGGGTTTCAGGTTTAGGGTTAGGGTTTTTTAAAAATTAAGTCTCATAGGTTTAGGTTTATTTAGTCTATTTTTTATTTATTTTAATTATTATTTTTATTTAGGTTTATTTTTTTTACCTTTATTTAGATTAGTTTATTTATTTTAGTTTATTTATTTTAGTTATGTTTTTATTTTAGTTTTTTTAAGTTTAGGTTTATTTTTTAGTTTAGTTTATTTTTATTTTATTTTTTAGGTTTAATTTTATTTTTTATTTTTAGGTTTAGGTTTATTTTTAGTTTATTTTATTTTATGTTTAGGTTTAGGTTTAGGTTTACTTTATTTTAGGTTTAGGTTTAGGTTTTATGTATTTTAGTTTAGTTTATTTTACTTTATGTTTAGGTTTATTTTATTTTTATTTTAGCTATAGATTTTTTTTTAGTTTAGGGTTTAGGCTTTATTTTTTATTTATTTTTAGGTTTATTTTTTAGGTTTAAGTTTCTACTTAGTTTTTATTTTATTTTATTTTAGGTTTACCTTATTTTGAATTTAGGTTTAGTTGTTATTTTATTTAGGTTTTTTATTTTTTTAGTTTAGTTTAGGTTTTTATTTATTTAATTTTAGTTTAGTTTTATTTTTTATTTACTTTTTAGGTTTAGGTTTAGGTTTTAGTTTAGGTTTTTTTTATTTTTATTTTATTTTGGTTTATGTTTTTATATTTATTTTGTATTATGTTTTATTTATTTAGGTTTTAGGTTTTAGTTTTAGGTTTTTAGGGTTTAGGTTTAGGGTTTTTTGGGTTTAGGGTTTTGGGGTTTAGGGTTTAGGTTTTAGTTTTAGGGTTCAGGTTTTAGTTTATGGTTTAGGGTTTTTGGTCTTTTTTTTAATGGAAAACAAATTTAGATTCAACATTTCTTCTTTTTGATTTCATCAACCAAGTAACACCAAGTTTTTTTGAAGATAGCGATGACATAGATAAAAAAAAGCACGCAGAGCAAATCAAAAATAAATAAAACCATCTATGTAAAGTCACAATTCCCTAGCGTAGATCAGATCGTCCATTCTTCCATTTATCTAGTTCCAACCATAACCACCCTAGCCTCTCGAGTAGTGGGATCCACCATCATATCCCTGATCTCTCCCGCCACCACCACCATGGTTGTAACTTCCATCGCTCCTCCGCCTCCATCACCTCGGTACTCAACCACCTCCATATCCACCAGCACCTCTAAATTCTCCACCACCATTGTGATAACCACCACCTCTTAGCCTCCATCAAATCTAGACTAAGCAGTTGGGGTGATGTTCACCATCAAGGTTCTGCCCATTCTTAGAGTTTAGGTTTATTAGGTTTTAGGGTTTAGGTTTATTTTTTAATTTATTTAATTTGTTTAGGTTTAGGTTTAGGGTTTGGCGTTTAAGGTTTAGGGTTTAGGGTTAGGGTTTAGGGTTTAGGGTTTAGGGTTTAGGTTTTAGGTTTAGGGTTTAGGGTTTACGGTTTAGGGTTTAGGGTTTAGGGTTTATGCTTTTAGGGTTTAGGGTTTAGGGTTAGGGTTTTTTAGGATTTAGGGTTTAGGGTTGTAGGTTTATGGTTTAGGTTTAGGGTTTAGGGTTTAGGATTTAGACTTTATGATTTTTTTTAAATTAAGTAAACTAGTAGGTTCATGCTTATTTAGTTTATTTTTTATTTTTTATTTATTTTAGTTTACTTATATTTTTATTTTTATTTAGTTTAGTTTATTTAGGTTTATTTATTTTAGTTTATTTTTATTTTAGTTTATTTTTTAGGTTTAGGTTTATTTTTTAGTTTGTTTTATTTTTATTTTATTTTTTAGGTTTAAGTTTTATTCTTTATTTTTAGGTTTAGGTTTAGGTTTTTATTTTTTTTTTAGGTTAGGTTTTAGGTTTTTATTTTAGGTTTATTTTTAGGTTTTATTTTTAAGTTTAGGTTTAAACTTATTTTTAGTTTATTTTAATTTATTTAATTTAGGTTTTGGTTTTGGTTTAGGTTTTATTTATTATAGTTTATTTTAATTTAGTTTAACTTTAAGTTTATTTTATTTTTATTTTAGGTTTAGGTTTTTTTTGGTTTAGGGTTTAAGTTTTATTTTTTATTTATTTTAGGTTTTATTTTTAGGTTTATTTTTTAGGTTTAGGTTTTTATTTAGTTTTTATTTTATTTTATTTTAAGTTTATTTTATTTTTATTTACATTTAGTTTTTATTTTATTTAGGTTTTTTATTCTTAGGTTTATTTTATTTTTTTAGTTTTGTTTAGGTTTTATTTATTTTAGTTTATTTTATTTGTTTAATTTATTTTATTTTAGGTTTAGGTTTAGGTTTAGTTTTGTTTTATTTTATTTTATTTTGTATTATATTTAAGTTTTGTTTTTTTTATATTTTTTATTTTAGGTTTTTTTTAGTTAGTTTATTTGGTTTTTGGTTGGGTTTATTTGGGTTAGGTCAGTTTAGGGCTAGGGTTTAGGTTTTAGGGTTGGGTTAGGTTTAGTGTTTTAGCTTATTTATTTTGGTTTAGGTTTTAGGGTTTATCAGTAGGGTTTTTCTTTAAATTAAAACCATGAGGTTTTATTTTTATTTATTTTAGTTCATTTTATATTTTATTTATATTTATGTTTATTTTATTTTATTTAGTTGTTTATTTTAAGTTTATTTTATTTTGTTTAAGTCATTTTAGTTTATTTTTTTATTTAGTTATTTTAGTTGAGTTATTTTTTTTTTTTAGGCTTAGGTTTTATTTTAGGTTTAGGATAGGTTTTATTATATTTTTAGGTTTAGTTTAGGTTTTATTTTAGGTTTATTTTGGTTTATTTTTAGTTTATGTTTAGGTTTTTTTTTTAGTTTATTTATTTATAGTTTAGGTTTATTTAGGTTTAGTTTAGGTTTAAGTATTTATTTTAGTAGTTTAGGTTTATTTTATTTTGTTTATTTTATTTTATTTGGTTTAGTTTTTTAGTTTAAGGTTTATTTTATTTATTATTTAATTTTATTTTATTTTAGATTTAGTTTTATTTAAATTTATTTATTTAGTTTAGGTTATTTTATTTATATTATGTTTAGTGTTATTTGATTTAGTTTTTTATTTATTTTATTTTTTTTAATTTAGTTTATTATTATTATTTTATTTAGTTTTCATAAGTTTATTTTATTTATTTTAGGTTTATTAGGTTTATTATTTTATGTTTTATCTTTATTTATTTTTTTTAGGTTTATTTTATTTATGTTTTTATTTTATTATATTTTTATTTTATTTTAGGTTTAGTTTTATTTTATTTATCTTTATTTAGGTTTTATTTTAGTTTAGTTTAGTTCATTTTTTTTTATTTTAGATTTAGTTTTTTTTTTTTCAGTTTGGCCTAGTTTGTTATCTTGTGTTTAGGGTATTTATTTTAGTGCTATTTAGTTTGGCTCATTATAGGGCTAGGTCATTTAGGGCCTAGGGTATTAGGCCTGGGCCTAAGTTAGGCCTAGCCAGGGTTTATGGTTAGTGTGTGGCTCAGTTAGATCAGGGAGGGCCCAGGGCCTTAGGTCATTAGGGTCTCAGTGGCCCAAGTTGGCCTAGGAGTCAAGATCTAGGCCTTAAGTAGGGTGAGGGCTCAGAGTGCTAGGTCAGCCTTGGCCTGGGTGGGCCTTATTTAGGGTCAGGTAGGGTTAGGTCAGGCCAGGGTAGGTTAGGGTTCAGGGCCTAGGGTCAGGGTAGAGTTTTGGGTTTAGTAGTTTAGTAGGGTGGTGGTTTTATAGTTTCTTTAGTGAGAACAAATTTAGATTCTTTTCATTTCATCATCCAAGTAACACACCAGGGTTTCTAAGACACAAGCAATGACATAAATAAAAAATGGGCATGAATAGGGAAAATCAAAAACCCTAGATAGCTAGAACCATCTCTACTATAAAGATAGTTCCATATGCAGCAGATCGGATCGTTTTCGTTCCCATCTAACCACCTGGCCTAGGAATCCACCATCATATCATCTATCCTTGCAGGTGTAACCTGCCGCCTGCCACCATAACCACCACTATTTTGACCACCACCTCCATATCGAACAACACCTCCAAATCCCTACCATGTGCTACCTCCACCTGTGCTGATCTAGCCAGTTATTGATGGTGATGTTTCTACCCAAGGTGCCATTGGGGTTTAGGTTTATTAGGTTTTAGGTTTTAGGGTTTAGATTTATTTTATTAATTTATTTAGTTATGTTAGGTTTAGGTTTAGGATTTGGGTTTTAGGGTTAGGGTTTAGGGTTTAGGGTTTGTTGGATTAATGAACCTCATGTTCAATCCGATCAATTTTGATGATAACAAATGAATGCTTGGATGTTCTAATGTATGTTTTATGTGTTTCAGATATATTAATTGCTAATTACATATCCAATACATCTCACAATATGTTTGAGGAAATTGCAAGAATAGAAGAATGAAAGATAGATCAAAATGGATAATTTTGAAACTCAAGATATAATATTTGAGATTATATGAATTTATAACTATCTTAAAAATTCATATGAGTTCATTGGCATGAATGAATTTTCTAACAACTTAACATATTATTTTTTTTATTTATTTTAAATAATGATAATGAGGTTAATTTATATAAATCATTATTTTAAAATTCAATTTATATGTTTCATACATAGCATTTGAATTGTCAAATAATAAATGATAATAAATTATGACTATTAAGTGTAATTAGTTTATATACTTAATATAATTAAATATTTTAATTTAATTTTAAGGTTTAATGATAACTAACATATGCATGATTATATATAAATTATATCATAATATTTAAATGTCATATTTCAAAATTAACAAAAATATGTGGAATTTGTATTTTAGCCAAAGTCATTTTATAATCAAGGAATTTATACCTGATTTCATTTCCAACAGATTCCTTAGATTTTTTTTCATTTAATTTCATAGGTTACATGACCCATGTTTGATTAAAATTGAATTTAATATGACTTTTCAAACATTAGCTGATTTTAATAATGAATGCATGCTACTTTGAATATATTAAGAACCATATTTGATTATTTTACTTGCCCATGTGAATAGCTAAATTTTGGCTATTTAAATTTAATATTTGTTTAATATAAATTATATTTTTATTGAATTTTAAATTATTAGAAAATGATGTTAAAATAATATATTTTTTTGAAATAATTCAAAATGACCCTTGCTTATAAATAGCCCTCATTCTCTTCATGAAAGCATTCCTCATTCAAATTCAAAATCTTGGCAAATCTAAGAGTTTCTATATTTTTTCTAAGTGTTAAATATTGCAAGATCTAATCCTTGATTTGAAAGCTTCAACATGTCAAATAAGCCGCCAAATTACTTGAGTTTGTTTTCTTGATCTTAATACCTTTTAGTTGTTCATACTATTTTCACCATCTATTCATTCTTTTCAATTTTATACTTTTTGGTGGATTAGTCTTTGGACATCAAAGTCTAAGTTTTAGATCAAAGTTTCTTCAATCATTTTTTTGTGAAAAATTTGTCATAGTTTGTAAGATTTATTTCAACTTGTTGAAATTTTGATCTTCCTACAAATTTCTTTTGGTTTCTTAAAATATTTCTTCATTAGTCTTATTTGAAAGATCATTTTTTCTTAGATCTATTTTAGAAGTATATTTATAAGCATTTCAAATTAATTTATTTTGTTGAAATTATTTTTATATTTGTTAGATCTCTTTAATGCTACTAGTTTACTTAAATCTATCATATACTAATTTTATTTAAGTATTTTGTGATTAGTTGTACTAATTAAAAGATTCATTTTGGTTAAAATAAAATAACTTTTTGCTGAAATTTTAGAGTATATGCTAGATCTATTATAAATCAAGTTTCTTTATCAAAATAAAAATTTATAAAAACTTTAATTATTTTATTTGTAACTTATCATTTTATTTCAACTAGTATCCTTTATTTTAAAAATTTTATCTTGCTGAAATTTAGTAAAGCTTGCTATTTTCATTATTTAATAATTAAGAAAAAGGACGTTTAGTATAAAGTTAATCTTTCTTACACTATTATATAAATACTAATTATAGTTTCTTATAAAATCAAAATTATTCCTTGCTGAAATTTAATTTATTGAGCAATAGACTATTGTGAATTTATTTTAAAATTATTTTTATATTAATCTACAAATTGTAACAATATAAACATCTTAGCAAGATCACTTTAAGATATTTATTTAACATTTTTTATCAAAATTAAGTGAGCATGCTATCTTGCCAAATTAGTAAGTTGTAAAGTGATCATTTATAAGTTATCACTTTTGAATTGATATGGTATATTTGTGATAGATTTATTTTATAAAACTTTATTATTTTGTATTTTTTTCATGGTTAAAATTTATATGGGGTTGTACTATTTTAGGAGAGTACCTATTATTATATTGAACTCATGCTATAGAGAGTACTATTTGTAAGCTATTTTGTATTTAGTGGATTCTACTAGGTGGCTAGCATGGATGTTGGTCAATTTTGGGGTTTATAACTAAAATTGTGTGCTTATTGTCAATCTTTACTATGACTTTTATTTTTGTAAGAATTGTATCTTATCATTATAAATAAAAGATTAATTTCTACTAAAACTTAAAATTATAGATTTAACTTTAAAATTATTAATATAGTTAACTCTCTTGGGTGTAGAGTAGTGACTAAGAGGTTTAGGGTTACTTTAGGTTTAAGGTTTAGTTTTAGGGTTTAGGGTTTATGGTTTAGGTTAGGTTTAGGTAAGTTTTTTTTAGATTACAAATTGTAGGTTTAGGTTTATTTAGTTTATTTTTCTTTATTTTAGTTTATTTTTTATTTTATTTAGGTTTTTTTTTATTTTATTTTTAATTTAGTTTAGGTTTTTAGTTTATTTCTTGGTTTGTTAGGTTTATGTTTATTTTAGTTTAGTATATATTTAATTTTTAGGTTTAAGTTTTTCTTTATTTTTTTTTATTAGGTGTTAGGTTTTTTTACTTTTAGTTTATTTTTAGGTTTTATTTTTTAGTTTAGGTTTTGGTTTATTTTAGTTTATTTTATTTTATTTAGTTTAGTTGTGTTTAGTTTATTTTAGGTTTAGGTTTAGGTTTTATTTATTTTAGTTTAGTTTATTTTAGTTTAGGTTTAGGTTTATTATATTTTTATTTTTAGTTTAAGTTTTATTTTTCATTTATTTTTAGGTTTTATTTTTAGGTTTAGGGTTTTAGGGTTTAGGGTTTAGGGTTTTAGAGTTTAAGGTTTTAGCATTTTTTTAAAGTTGTTTTTTTTTTTAGGTTTTGGGTTTTGGTTTTTTTAGTTTAGGGTTTTTATTATTTTTTTTTAACATAGAACAAATTCATATTCAATATTTCTTCTTTTAGATTTCATCAATGAAGTAGCACACAAATTTTTCTAAGACACAAGCGATGACATAGATCAAAAATGAGCACGTATAGATCAAATCAAAACCCTAGATAACAAGAACCATCTTTATTGTAAAGAAATAGTTCAATAAGTAGTAGATCGGATTGGCCATTCTTTAGTTTCTCCAATTTTGAACAAAACCACCCTAGCCTCTCGAGTAGTGGGATCCACCATCATATCTGATCTCTATGCTCAGCAATAACCTTTCTTCCATGGATTTTAATTTATTTTATTTTTATGTTTTGTTTAGTTTAGGCTATAAGTTTAGGTTTAGGTTTGGGGCCTGTGGTTTAGGGTTTAGGGTTTAAGGCTTAGGTTTAGGGTTTAGAGTTTGTTTTTAACATTTGGATCAGGGTTTTAGTCCTTTAGGTTAGGATCAGGGTTTAGTGTTTCATTTAGTGTTTAGGTCTTAATTTTTTAGGTTTTTAGGTTTAGGTTTAGGATTTTCAGTGATTAAGATTTGGGTTTTATTAAGTTTAGAGTTTAGGTTTGTGAGTTTTTTTTTTTTAATTCTTTATTTATTTATTTATTTATTTAAACCTACCAGTTTAGGTTTTAGGTTTAGGGTTCAGGTTTTAGTTTAGGTTTATTTTTAAATTAAGCAAATAGTTTAGGTTTTTAGTTTATTTTGGGTTTGGTTTGGTTTAGGGTTATAGGTTTTTTTTTTTCAAATTAAGTAAACCGGTAGGTTAAAGTTTATTTGGTTTATTTTTTATTTATTTTAGATTATTCTATTTTTAATTTTTATTTATATTTATTATTTATTTTTATTCAGTTTAGTTTATTTATTTTATTTAGGTTTTTATTTTAGTCTTTTTTGAAGGTTTAGGTTTCTTTTTTAGTTGAGTTTTATTTTTATTTTATTTTTTAGGTTTAGCTTTTATTTTTTATTTTTAGTTTTAGGTTTTATTTTAAATTTTTAGGTTTAGGTTTATGTTTTTATTTTATTTTTAGGTTTGGTTAGTTTATTTTTTTTAGTTTAGGTTTATTTTAGTTTATTTTATTTTATTTATTTTAGGTTTAGTTTTATTTTATAGTTTAGGTTTTATTTATTTTAGTTTATTTTATTTTAGTTTAGATTTATGTATATTTTCTTTTTAGTTTATTTTATTTTATTTTAGGTTTAGGTTTTTTTTATTTTGTGGATTTATTTTTTTATTTTTATTTACTTTTATGTTTTATTTTTTAGGTTTATTTTTTTAGGTTTAGGTTTTATTTAGTATTTAATTTTTATGCTTATTTTATTTTATTTTACATTTAGTTTTCATTTTATTTAGGTTTATTCCAGGTTTATTTTTAAGTAGTTTAGTTATTAATATATTATTTTGTGTTTTTATTTTATTTTTAGGCTTAGGTTAGTTAGTTTAAGTTTTAAATATTATATTTTTATTATAGGTTTAAGTTTTGATTTATTATCTTTTAGTTTATTTTACTAGCCTTTGGTTTTAAGTTTTGTTTGGGTTATGGTGGATTCCAAGGCTCAGGGTATGGATTTATTTTTATAGGTTAGGTTTTAGAGCCTAGGGTCAGGGCTAAACCATCATTTGGTACCTAGGTAGGGTTTAAAGTAGTTTAGGCTCAGGTCAGCCAGGGTTAGGATCTTTCTGGCTCATGGTTTTAATTTTCTTTTAAGATTTTTTAAAATCAAGCAAAGCATGGCCTAGGTTTTATACAATTTTTATTTTAGTTTATTTTTTTATTTAGGTTTATTTTTTATTTTTATTTCTTTTAGCTTATTTATTTTAGTTCATTTTTTAAGTTTAGGTTTATGTTTCTATGTCTTTTTAGTTTAATTTTATTTTCATTTTATTTTTTAGGTTTAAGTTTTATTTTTTATTTTTAGGTCTAGGTTCAGGTTTTTATTTTATTTTTTTAAGGTTTAGGTTATAGGTTTTTATTTTATGTTTATTTTTAGGTTTATTTTTAGGTTTTATTTTTTAGTTTAGGTTTAGGTTTATTTTTAGTTTATTTAATTTTATTCAGTTTAGGGATTCAGTTTAGTTTATTTTAGGTTTAGGTTTATGTTTTATTTAGTTTAGTTTAGTTTATTTTAGTTTTGGTTTTGATTTATTTTATTTTGATTATTTTAAGTTTAGGTTTATTTTATTTTTTTATTTTATTTAGTTTATATCATTTATGTTTAGGTTGTTATTTTATTTTATTTTAGGTTTGTTTTATTTTTAATTTAGGTTTAGTTTTTATTTTATTTAAGTTTTTATTTTTTATTTTAATTTAGGTTTTTATTTATTTAATTTTTGTTTAGTTTTAATTTTTTATTAAGTTTTAAGTTTCATTTTTTATTTACATTTAGGTTTATTTTTTAAGTTTAAGTTTTGATTTTATTTTATTTTAAGTTTATTTTATTTTTATTTTACTTCTAGTTTTTATTTTATTTAATTTTTTATTCTTGGTTTTTTTTTATTTTAGTTTAGTTTCAAGATTATTTATTTTATTTTGCTCTTTTATTAGTTTATTTTATATTTAGGTTTAAGACAGTCTCTAGTTTATGTTTTATTTTATTTTGGCTAGATTTTATTTATTTATTTTATCTTTAGGTTTTATTTTTAGACAGGATTAGATTTAGGGTTTATGATCTTTTAGGTTAGGGCCTAGTGTAGGTTTATTAGTGGGTGGGTAGGGTGAGTAAGTTTATAGTTTAGAGTGTGGGTTATGGTAGGGTAGGTAAGGTTCAAGGTAGGTTTAGGTTTAGGGTTTAGGGTTAGAGTTTAGGGAGGTTTAGCTTTTGGTTTATTTTTTTACTGTGGTTTAGGGTTTTGTTTTTTTTTTTAAAAAGAACAATCCAGATTTTATATTTTCCATTATTTTATTTACTTTATTTTTAGGTTTTATTTTTTTAGCTTTATTTAATTTTTAGTTTAATTGGTTTAATATAAATTATTTAATTTATTTTAATTTATGTATAAGTTTGGTTTGTTTTATTTTAATTTTATCTTATTATTTATTTGTTTTAGTTTTTATTTTATTTTATTGTCAGGCTTATTTAGTAGGTTTCAGTTTTAGGTTGATTTTGTGGTCAAGATTTAGGTTTAGGGTTGTTGTGGTGGGCTAGGTTTTTAGGGCTAGTTAGTGGTAAATTTGGGTAGGATAAGGTTTATCTCTTTAGAGTATGGTTTTGTGGGTTTAGATAGGTAGCTAGCTGTATTTAGTCATGGTAGCTTTTGTGTTATTTTGTGGTTAGAGAAGCTAGGGTTATTTTAGGGTAGTGGTATGGTGTGGTGTGGTAGGTTTTATTTTCATTAGGGTCAGGGTTTAGGGTTTATGATTTCTTATGCTTAAATGCTTGATGAAATAGGTTATAAGTCAAATTAGCTAGAAGAAGGTGTTCTCCACCACAAGAGATGCCCTCATAGGTCAAGCATTTCTTTATTGTTCAAGAATGGAGATCCTTCATGTTTAAGACAGAAAGAATATTCATGCATTATGTGGAACATACAACCATACAACTAAGGGGTTGCTAAATCTTTTAATTATCTTATTTATGTCTTAAGCTTTATGATGAGATTATGAGTTGTTTAAAATTTAGTTATGAGTGGTTAGTTGGGTAGAAATGTTATTTTTATCCTAAGAGCCTAATCATATCCAAGCCACACATTAAAGCATCAATCATTTAAAAAACTATCAAAAGCATGCCGTCTTAATACACAATGTAAACATAACATTAAATAATTATATAAGCTATCATAAAATAATAAATGGCCAGTGCGGTCAGTACTAATTTACAACCCGAAGAGAGAAAAGATGGGTAGCCGAACTCTACCCTTATACAACCTAGAATATGAAAGAATAATTATAATTGTATTAAATGCTATAGGGGACTCCTTTCTTCATATCTCTATTTTTGATTTGGTTCCTTCTTTAATTTGGATGGTGCTTGCTTCAAAGGCATCACAGGGCACCCTAAAAAAATACCTTATGGCCACTGCTCATCTTAATCCCTCATAGCTCTAATCCTAATTCCTATTGCAAAAATTATATTTATATGGGAAAAGTAAATCAAACTACACCTATAAAATAGAGGTTAGCTAAATATAAATATAATCCCAAGCAGTTGTATTTATAATTTGGACTTAGCACCCTACACATGGATAACTAAGCCCACCTGTCCAAACTTGGATTATGGTTAAGGATTTAAGTAACCAATAGAAAGAGCATTCATAATTATTTTTAAGCATCCCTTAAGCATAATCACCTATAGAGAACATGATTAGGCTAATATTATTTTATCATCTAGTCTACGAAGCATACACCTAACATCCAATCTAAAATAATACATCATAAAACAAAACATACATCACATCATACACTATCCTAACTTAGAGCTAGAAGTGGTGACTTAATTCTAATGTGTGTATTAAGGCTTGTGTGGTAAGTCTTGTTAGGCATTAGTGTTGTATTTTCTAAGTGTAGAAGGATTCAATTTAACATGAACGGTTGATTTCACTTGAAGTAGTTTAATTGATTTGCAAATTTTAATTTGTGTTTTCTTTTATTTCATTTGATTACACTTAGAAACTAAGTGTTATAAAGAGAGGAAAAGAGGATTTCTTTCATCTCTACCTTAAGTCACTTCAAAAGTATATTAATTTGATTTAGTTCTCTTTAGTGAATGGCTTATTAAATGATTTAATTAATCTAAGTTTAGGTTCATTTAAATAATCCTATTCAAAATGAAAGGCATCTTAAGATTAATCTAATTGTATTACTACCACATGACATATATTAAATCATTCCTTTCCATCACATGTAACATGCATATGATTTAATCTTAAGTGTATCTTTACATGCAACATATTTCAACACACTTAAATGATGAATGTATGTGTATGTTTAGAATTTATATTTTATTTGATTAAATTATTTAAACATATTAATTTAAAACTTTATCCAAATTCTTATACAAAAATGACATAAGAATAAAATTATATAGGCATGTGTTATTGTTAAACCAGGAAAGTGAGGTAATTAAATGACCTCCTTGGAGCTAACTAAAGCCTCGTATTTTTGGGATGTCCAGACTTTATACCCATTTGCATTCAGACATATGTAAATTCATATACATGAACATAGGAAGTAAGCTCCAAATAATATGGGTAATTAATTCAACCAGTTAATCAATTATTAATGCATTAAATTTTAATGTAAAATGGGAATTTTAATCATTAATCACATATACATATACATGTACAAAGATATAGGTAAGTATGGGTCATTATTAAACCAGAGAAGTGAGGTAATCAAATGACCTCCATGGGACTAACTAAAGCCTCATATTCTCGGGATGGCTAGACTATATACTTGGTTTTCTTGGACACACATGGATGTATACATAAATGAGGGAAAGAAAACTATGCAAAGATTGTATATTTTTTTATTGAATCATTTATATGTATGAATTAAAGCTTTATCCAAATTCTAATGTTGAAATACATTATAATGAAATCAAATGGGTATGTGTCATTCATAAACCAAGGAAGTTAGGTAATCAAGTAATCTTCTTGGGGCTAACTAAAGCCTCGTGTTCTCAAGATGTCTAGACTATATACCCATTACCATTCAATCTTATATAAATCAACACATGAATAGAGGAAAGAGAACTCAACATTCATACACTTAAGCTATAAGCATATGCATTTCTTATGTATTTATAACTAGCATCATAACACATATTATTATTCATTTATAAGCTTTTGAAAATATACATTTAGATTTAATAGTGATAATATATGCATATATTAAATTAAATCAACACATGCAAGCTTACATAAAAGAAATCCATTTTATTTGATTTTGAAAAGATGGATGCATGAATTCAAATGACATACCAAATTTAACATGATTGGAAAGAGGACAATCAAATATAAGCATGTGATTCATTCAAGCAAACTAGTTCTTAAAGATAATCAAATCAAATAAGATTATTTAAAGTAAACCAAAGCTTCTTTATTAATTATGTTTTGGATTTTATTTGATTTAAAAAGGAGAAGAGAAATCATCACTTGTTATTTTAAAGCCATTCCCACATTAGTGATTTGATTTAATTTAAGGAAATGTAATTAAGTTGATTTTATGTGTTAATTAAGTTGAACCCTTAATTAGATGAATTAATTACCCTTACTATGTCACCTTAAAGTAATTAACTAAATAATTATGCGCCAACATGATATGCATGGAAAATAAACTTGCAATGATCCTAGAAATAAAAGGGGCCTAATGGAATTGGCTCATGATTAATATTTAATTAGATTAAGACTTAATTAATTACTCTTATGATTTTCCCACACATGTGGACTAACCATAATTTCATTAAACTCCTTAAGGTTATTAAACACCTAAAGATCTACCCCATGATTTAATTAATTAAGGACTAATGTGATTATGATTTAAATTTGATTAAGTCATTTAATTAAATAGTTAAATCTTAATTAATTTCATTTTAAAAAGGGTGAAATGAACTTAGGGAAAGGGGTCCCAATCCTATTCCTTAGTTTACTTACTCTTGAATATTTATTAATAAAATTAATTAACTAATTTATTACTATTCATGGGATTAATTAACCATTAATCTTTAAAAAGTAGGTAAGGTTTAATTAGACAATTTTTATAATTAAGTGAGAAATAAATCTCAAGAAAATCATGGGATGTAGAGGTCATCCCATTAAATTAAGCCACAAAATTTGGGATTAATTGCTCAAATAATTAATGTGTAATTAAGCTAATAAATTTTGCAATTAAACTTTAATTACTGCTCAAAATTTGTTAAGATCATGTTTCATTAATTCTCTTCTAAAATACCTTTAAAATGAGTATTTATTTGCATTTTTTTATTTCTCTATGATATTTTATGATTTGTAGAAGTTTCAGCCATTAAAAATGATTAATTAAGCCCAATTAAAGCCTAATCCTGTTGGCACAACATGGTGCACTAACGCAATGTGCTTTCCATGTGGAGCCATAGGATTGGCTACTTAAAACTTATTTGACTCAGTACCTACATGGCGGCAGTGGATGCACTTTCTTACCCATCATCCAATCTAAGATGGGATGGCTATGATTAATCCCATAGGTTAATAGGATTAATTTAGATCAATCTAGCAGATCTAATCACGACTGTCCATTTTGATCACATAGAATAGACGATGCATAATTTAACATTAGGCGACTGAGGGAGAATGGAGTCCGTCCACCATCACTCACTTGATCCAAGCTTACCTGAGCT
Organism: Cymbidium sinense; assembly: GCA_021442155.1. Lineage (NCBI taxonomy): Eukaryota > Viridiplantae > Streptophyta > Magnoliopsida > Asparagales > Orchidaceae > Cymbidium > Cymbidium sinense. Next base: position 29,250,014 of record CM038214.1, read on the forward strand.
CAAATTAACTCCAAAAGGATCCCACACCTTCACGACATCAATCGAAGGGGATCCAACTATCAAGATCACACGAGATGCAAGTTTTCTTCAAAAAGCTCTAACCCATTTTTGCCTAAGGATTAGTTTTGGAAGCATACCTCATCTAAGCTTGAGACCGGTGGCTTGAACAATTGAGGAAGCTTCATCTAGTGGAGACGAAGCCCTATTGAGTAGCAATTGGATCAATTCCTTGACATTCACTCGGATGATCTTGAACTAATGATTTAGAGCTCATCTTTCATTGAAGTCCCACCTTCGATGCTTAGAAAGCTTGGGAGATGATTTGTTCTTGCTCAACATGGCTTAGGGAAGGTGTGTGCAAAGTTAATTTGAGTTTGATGGAGAAATGGGGAAGTTAGGTCAAAAATGGGAGTGTCCTATTTCAGGACGGACAAGAATGGCATTTCTCAATTGAGGAATGAGCTTAGGAGCTGAAGGAATTGCTTTAGCGGGTCATCTTGGGAAGCTAGGGCTATAAGGAATAACTTTTATGTGTGTCTGAGTGGAAATGAGGGCGTGTATACCCTCCTTCATCTTGATCGGATGGTGGGATTGGGTTTGGCTTCTAGTGGCCATCCGGCCATCTCAGGGAATCATGGGTGGCGAAGAAGAGGTCAGTTGACTCAGCTTGGTTGGGTGAAGGTGTGGAGGTGGCTGCCACGAAGGAATCATGGGTGTCCTATGGGTTTCAAATTCTCCAATGGGGAGGGTGAGTAGATTTCACCTCCCATGGGTCATGGCCAACCCAACCACCCCTTGGGTCATGTTGGGCAATGTCCTAGGTGCCTAGGTGGACCATTGGGAGAGTATGAAGTGGCCAACAAATGGAAATTATCACTTACATGGGTGATTTGTCTCATGTGATGCCCTTCACCCAAAAGTAGAATGATCATTTGGCATTGGATTTGATTTGATCATATTTAAAATGAGAAAAAAATGGGTTAGCCCAAATTTCAAGTCTATTGGATTTTATTTGGTTAGGTTTGGATCAATTTGACTCATTTAGGTCAAATTAGGTTAGGTTGATAAGTTGACCAATTGGTCAAATTGGTCAAACCAAAGGTTGGTCAACTTCATATGATCATTTGGGATGTTTTGTTCAATTGGTTTAGAGCTTAGATTTGATTTTGGCTCATTTGAATTCATTTGGGTCAAATGGGTTAAGTTGACCAATTTGACCAAATTGGCCAAATTGGCTTGGGTTGTTTTGGTTTAGTTGACCAATTGAAGATGATTGTAGGCTTTGGTTTCACTAATTTGATTTAGTTTTGGTTTAGGCCAACATGAACCTTTAGGTCAATTTGGGTCAAGTTCACAATCAATTTGGAATGAACTTGAGCTATTGGTTGCAATCAATTGATTTATATTTTTGATTTGACCCAATTTGGTCTTTTAGGTCAATTTGGGTCAACTCAAGAGGGCCAATTGGGTTTGGTTTGATCAATTAAAGTCAAGTCATATTCAAATATTGATTTTGATTTGGTATGAATCATTGGTTTCAAGGGATTTGCTTAGGTTTGGCTAGTTCGTTCATATGGGTTAAGGAGTTGACTTGGTCAAATGACCAACATGACTTGGTATGACCCAATTTGTGACAATTGATGAACATAGGGTGATCAACAATCATAATGGGAGGTTTGATGGGGTTGGTTCAATCCAATTTGGGTAGCATTCAAACTTGGCTCAAATAGGTCAAATTGGCCACTTTGGGTCAAGTGGGCCAATTGGGTTTAGTTGGCTTAATTTTGGGTTAAGTTTGATTTAGTTGAGTTTATATATGTATTTGAGTTTATATATGGATTTGAGTTTAATATATAAATTCAATTGAATTGGTTGTTCAAATGGGTTTTGGTTCATTTGAACATTTCAAGTCAAAAGGGTTAAGTTGGGTTTGACTTGAATTTTGGTTTGGCTTGATGATTGTAGATTTCATTTATATTTGTGAATATGATTGAAGTATGATTGATTCATGAGAAAATCAATTGAATTTGGGTTTTGGAATGAAGGAATTTGGCTAAGTCCATGGAGTCATGGCTTAAGTTTGGATTTTGATTTGGTTTGATTTAGTTTTGATGATTTAAATGTATTTTCATTTAAATTTGTGAAGATGATTGAAAATATGATTTGTGAAGAAAATCAATTGAGTTTGACTTGATTTGGATTAAGATTTGGCTAAGTCCATGGGATAGGTCATAAAGCTTTAAAGGGTTTTGATTTAGTTTGATTTAGTTTTGATCATTTGAATGTAGATTTGATTTATATTTAAGATGATTGAAGATTCATTATGAGAAAATAAATTGATTTTGGATTGATTTGGATTAAGATTTGGCTAAGTCCATGGGATATGTCATATGGCTTAAGAAGGGTTTCTCAAGTTTGGATTTGGTCATGGGCTTCAATCATTTGGTTTTAGAATTTGGGTTTATATTTGGATTTGATTTGATGTTTTGAATTGAACTTGAGGTTTGGTTTGAGAATGAATGGGATTGGATTTGGGTAGGTGGATTATCCTAATCCTAAGGCATAACCTAACCCTGTTGTTAACCATTCTAAGTATTTAGGCTTAGGTTAAGTGTTTACCTAATTGTTAGAAGTTTCTTATGACTAGGGAAGTCTTAGTATCTAGAAGACTCTAAGTCTAAGATGGGAAGATTGAATCGCACAAAAGTGAGGTCAATAGCCTTAGGCTCCATAGTGTTGCCCTTGGAGATAGATGATTGGAAGACAATCCAAGTTCCACATTATAAACTGGATACATCTTTCAACGCTTTTTGGGAGACCATGGATACATGAGCAACATAGTTCCATCCTCTACATCATGAAGTTTGAGAGGTGGGATCATGTCAAAGGAGATCTTAAGCCATTTATAATTCAAGAGGCATATATGAGGATGCGACTTACTAGCTCCCTTAAAATCAACAAGTCTATTCTCGCAAACTTGGCCAAAGTTCAAAAAGAAAAAAAAATAAAATGAAAAAGAAAGAGAAAAAGAAAAAGAAAAGAAAAGAGAAAATGAAAAAGAAAAAAATGGATTGAAAATAGACTTGTAGGAGGAAGTGGATCTTGACATTAGATTTCACACACAGTTCGTTACTCCATTAGAACATATGGGTAGATGACTGCCTCCACTGCAGAGGAAGAGGCTTCGTGAGGCACCCTAGGTGGAAAACCTCCTTATTGGCCACCCAATAGAAGATATGTCCCAGCTGAGTACACATGTTATCCTTATAGACTTAGAATCTAACTCATAGGATGAGTCTTATATGGTTAGCACACCAGCCAGCTCTTCTCAACAATAGATTCCCTTGAAGGTGACAGTTGAGCAAAATAGCGATGAAGACCGAGCTCCAAAGAAAGCATAAGTGTATCTAAGTCAATATGTGAAATAGTTAGGCATCAGTTTGGAACCTTAGATCTAACCCCACTATCCTCTCGAAAAGTTGAGGGTTTTGTAGTTAAAAAATCTTCTAAGTCATCAACAGGTGTGAAGACTCAGCGGCTCCTTTTCAGAGCATCATCCTCAAGATAAGAAGTTAATGTAGGACTTGAGGATGATTCATTTAAAGATTTTATAAAATTACCTTTTGATTAGTACATGTCTTATGTTAATAATTTAGCAAATAAAGGGTTAATCCCACATACCTGGTCAAAGCATAGGCCAGACTTCTTCAAAAGAATATGAAAGAACAAATACAACAGCTCTCAATCAAAACTGGGATTAAGATTCGGTACATTGGGTCCAGTCGATGATGGAGATTACTTCTTAGTCATCACCAATCATTTGCAATCTATTATGTTATTTTGAAATCACATTAACTAATATGAGGAGCTGTGCTTAGAAACTCCATATGATCGAGATGATTTTGAAATCAAAGATGTACCACCAGATTTTGAAGAAAAGATCAAGTCAACCATCAACAAGCTCAAGGAAATCAACTTAAGAATTGAAGAAGATCCATGCCCGTCATACATCAATTCTTTATTGAATCAAATTGAAACCAATGACATAGTTAAGACATTGACTGAGTTTAAGGATTGCTGTGCATGGAGTTATGAAGAATTGCTTGGATTGGATCTTGATGTAGTGGTCCATAAACTACCAATAAAGCTTACTGCTAACCCTATCAAGCAAGCTTCTACACGTATGCGATTAGAAAAAGAACAATAAGTCATTTATGAAGTCAAGAAATTGATCGATGCTGGCTTCACCCGGGAAGAAAAATACCCTACTTGGTTAGCCAGCATCATACTAGTTAAGAAAAATAATGGTAAAATTCACATATGCGTCAATTTTAGGGGCTTAAATAAGGCATGTCTAAAAGATGAATTTTACCAATCAAGCCGATGGTGGACATTATCTCATCTCATGCCTTCTTCTTTTCATGGATGGCTCATCTGATATAACCAAATAAAGATGGCCCCTAAAGATGAAAGAAACACTACTTTTAGAACCCCATAGAAATCTATTGCTATAATGTCATGCCTTTCACCTTAAAAAATGCTTACATACTAGTAGGCTATGACTTGAATCTGATGAACTTATTCATCATCAAGTTGAGTGCTATGTTGATGATCTCGTGGTCAAAAGTAGGAAAAGGATGACCATCTCTTTGACTTGAGTAGTTTTGAATAGTTAAGATAATTTAATCTCAAAATGAACCCCTAAAGTGTGCATTCGAGTAGTTTAGGAAATTTCTTGGGTTTTGTTCTGACACTAGGAATCAAAATCGATCCGAGAAGATCAAGATATTAGAAATTCCACCCTATAAAGTTTAACTCAACTCGATCATTCTAAGGTAATTCATGATCTAATACACTTTATATCCAACCTATCGGAAGATGTCAACCATTCTCATCTTGTCAAAAGATGTCAAGTTCAAGTGGGATGATAAGTGTGAACATGCCTTCAAATACATCAAGCATTACCTGATAATGCCGCCAATTCTGGTAGCCCCTATCCTAGGCAAGACACTCATACTTTACACTGCTAAGTTATATGACTCCCTTGGTGCTTTGTTGTCCATCCTAACAATGAAGGGAAGAAAAATGCACTATACTACCTTAGCCGTCAACTAATCCATACTGAGGCTAATCATTCATTCATTGAGAAGCATTGCTTAACTTTAATCTTTGCATCCCAAAAGCTACAGCACTAAATGCTTCCTTATAAAGTGAACTTAATCTCTAGGATCAATCCACTGTAGTATCTCATGACACAGCCGACATTATCCACTACAATATCTCATTACCTTCATACCCCTCCATGTGGTGAAAGGACAAGCGCTAGCGGATTTCTTAGCAGTACACCCACTTTCTATTGACTCTCCTCTTAGTGATCTTCTCGATGAACAAATCATGAACTAATGGGATACTAGAATTCACCACTAGGAGATGTAATTTGATGGTGCAACTTCTTCTCAAAGAGGAGACAAACCACAATCTACTATTCCAGGAAAAGGCAGGGGTAGGAATAGTTCTCTTAAATCTGGACCACGATGTGATGAGATTCTCATATCATCTATTCAATCCTTGCACCAACAACGAAGCTGAATATGGGGCTCTAATTGCCAATCTAGAGTTAGCCATTATTCTATGCATCAAGAACATCAACATCGATGGAGATTCTCAGCTAATTATCAACCAAATTGCTGAGTCATATAAGGTTATAAAGCCCAAGCTCCATCACTACCATAAGAACACCATGGAGTTGTTGGCCAAAATCCCAGAGGTTACAATTTATAAGATTCTTTGAGGAGAGAATGTCTTAGCATATGCTTTAGCCAAGCTTGCAAAAGAGTTGGCATGTCCAAAGGATGAGTCCATATCAATAAAAGTCTAAAATAGACAAGTCTTATCTCTTATTGATATTAAACTCATCAAAAAGTACTCTCTTGAAGGGGAGATTGCCATTGCCAAGAAGGACGAGGAGTTAGATTAGAGGCAACTATTCATGGATTACCTAAATGAAGGCAAACTATCTCAAGAGAAGTCCAAATCCCATCAGATGAAATAGAGAGCACTTTCTTATGCTCTTGTGGATGGTGTCTTGTACCAACAGTCTTTCAATCATATTTTATTATTTTGTTTAGACTAGCACAAAGCCCATAAGATTGTGATTGAGGTACACTCAAGCTTATGTGGAGCCAACTAATCTGGTCTGAAGATGAAAGAAAAAATCAAGAGACTAGGATACTACTAGCCATCGATCAAAGATTGTATGTATATGGCTAGATGAGGCCATAAATGTCAAATACACGGTGTGGTCCTACACCAACCACCCAACATTCTACATCCTACCTTGGCCTCATGGCCATTTGAGTGTTGGGGTATCGATATAGTGGGTCTGATTGATCCTCCTTCTTCCAAGGGTCATCGGTTCATCTTAACTGCTACTAACTACTTTTCTGAATGGCCGAATGAGATTTTGCTTAGAGAGGTCACAGCTCATCATGTGCTTTAGTTTTTTAGGAACAATAATGTATGTAGGTTAAGAGTGTCTCGATGAATTATATATGATAATGTCACTGCATTTAAGAGCATCGAGATCAACAACTTTGCTCGGGGACACAACATAGTTTTGAGATATTCTACCATCAACTACCCAAGGGAAAATAGCTTAGCAAAGCCTTCAACAAAACTCTCATCCAGATACTAAAGAAGACACTCAAAAATAATAAGCGATAGTGGCATGAGCAGTTAGTTGAAGCCTTGTGGGCCTACCACACCACATATAGAACTCCAACTCAATTTACTCTTTTCTCCTTAGTGTATGGGTCTGAAGTCGTTCTACCATTAGAAGTTCAACTCCCATCACTAAGGATAGTTGTGGGTAGCAATATCACAAAAGAGTAGAATGCCAAGTTGCGATTAGAAGAGCTCGAAGGCTTGGAGGAGAGAGGCCTATAGGCATGCCAAAACCTCGAGTTGTACAAAGCTAAAATGATTCAAGCTAACAACAAATTGGTCCTTCCAAGAGCTTTTCAAGTAGGAGAGCTTATTTTAGTTCTAAGGAGATTGATTGTTGCCCATCATAAGATGGGAGGCAAGTTTGATCCCACCTGGGAAGGACCTTTTTCCATAGAGAAGGCCAACCAAGCAGGATCTTATCAATTTATTAATCATAAGAGAGCACCAATGCTTCCAATCAATGGCTCTACTTAAAGAAATATTATAAATCATGTTTGAAAATAATTATCATCAATGAAAATTCTATTTTGAATTCAATCTCTTCCATGTTGAAAGTATCTTATTTGAATCGCCATGATGTGTTTAGGTAGGTGTAAGAACCCGGCGATCATTTCCTTTATCAACACAACACAAACACAAACTACACACAAACATATAAAACAAAAACATATATGTTGTCTCAGGCTCCTCAAAGTTGAGATAACACCCCAGTTGCACTCACTCAATAACTGCTCTAGGTCGGGCTGATGTGCTACCATGCTAGTGTGTCACCCTAGTGGTCTTCTTACTTTAGAGGATGTAAGTTTGCTATGCTTTCCTTCTTTACTTGGCTACTCTGTACCAATGGGTTCCTTGTTAGTTTGGTAGGCCTTACTGTGTGACTAGTAAGCTACCTTATGTTGGCTTCATTTAATAGGATGTGAGTCTACTACTCTTTCTTTTTGTATTAGCCTTCATGAACTGACTGGTCGAGTATATTTTAGGTTTACGATAAGTCCCCTAGCAGCTCCTTCTCTCTTGATTACTTCAAGTCTAAGTCTAGTCCTTCCTCGGGGATCCCCACTTAGTAGTTGCTCTAGGTTAGATAGCATTCCGCACACACTATCTCGATGATCACTTGAAAAGTTGTAAGTTTTACATGCTTTCTTTCTAGTTGATCATTGCATCGATGAGCACCTTAGGTTTGTTGGTTATCACTATCGATGGATACACCACTATGATGATACACCTTAGGTTGGTTAGTTCTAGCACCTCAAGATACACCACTCATGGCAGATGTAAGTCTGCTACGCTTTCTCCTTGAGTTGGCCACTGTACACCTATAAACTTTTTATAGGGCTTAGGATAACGTGCCTAGTAGCACCTACCCTGTGGGCACTATATTTGGATCACGTCATTTGCAACCTCATTTAGACACTACCTGGGTTACTATCAGATTGGAAAATTTCCCTTTCCTAGTAAACCTCCCATATGGTTGAAGAATCCATCCTGTGGATGTGCATATTCTCCCTTGGTATAGTAAATTTGAGATAGATCAAGGCCGACATAGCCCCTTCTTAGTGTGGTCCCTTGCACACCACCGGGGTAAACATATAAATAAAATATATATTCACTTGTGGATTAGGAGGACACCCATAATGGCTTCATTTCCTAAGCAGGTATCCTATCTTTAGGGCAGTGGCAGCATAACTTCCTATAATAATCATCCAACTACTATAGAGTTGAGGTGGAATTCACTCGGTAATCACCCCTAAGTCAGGTTCTATTTGTTGTGCTACCAACATTTCACCCCAGCGGTGGTTCCCTACTTTAAAATATGTAAGTTTAATATGCCTTCTTCCTAGCACAGCCATTGCACACTTAAAGGAAACCCTTTAGGTTGGCTAGATCTACCCCACGGCCAGTAGACTATTTCTTTAGATTTGTAAATTTGAGAGAGGACAAGTCTGATATAGCCCCTTTTTAGTGGGTCCATCGCACATCGACTTGATCCATAAATTAAATCTATCAAATTTGTTTGAGCTCACATCCCAAGTGGATATGCCCTAAATTTGAAATCAAACTAAACCAATCAAACTAGATCAAATCATATAAAATTAAGATAAAATTAATCCTGGCTACTTTTGAGCTGACATAAGTCCCCAGCAACATTCACTCAATATTCGCCCTAGGTCATGTTCAATTTATTGTGAAACCAATAGGTCACCCCAGTGATTAGTCATATCTTTAAAAGATGTAAGTTTACTATTCCTCCTTCCTAGCATAGCCATTGCACATCAAAAGGCATCCCTTTAGGTTGGCTAGCTCTACCCTATAGCTGGTAGACTATCCCTTTGGATTTGTAAACCTGAGGTAGCTCAAGGTTGATATAGACCCTTCTCAGTGGGTCTATCGCACACCGACAGGGTCCATACATTAACTCAGATTAAATTAAACCCATTCTAATTTTTCTTAGCTGAGTTAAATCACACCATCCCCAAGTGGAGCCCTAAATCATATATAAACAAGTCAAAATAAATCAAATTCAAAACCAACCTCTAGTGGAGCCAAATTAAACCAATTCCCCAAGAGAGTATAAATCAAAGAAATCCAACCAAACTCTTATCCCAATGGATACATCCCCAAACAAATCTATGAAATCAAACTCAAATCCCACCCCTGGATAGCAACCGCTTCCCTAGCGGAATGTTCATATACCTGACCCCTAGTGGACTTGAGCCCATATCTCTAGTAGATATGCCTCCACATCAATTAAAACAAAACAAATTAAAGTTGATTCAATCTTAATCTCTGATGGATTATAGATTCTTATCCCTAGCGGATCTTCTTTCCATAAATCATTTAATCAAATCAAATTCATACCTTATTTCCAACAGATTTTCTGCTTCTATACCCTCGACATAGACCCCTCACATGTTATGTCCAATGCATGTGTGATCCCCTACAGGATCTCCCTCCATGTCTTTGACATGGAAATCTCATCAAATCTTATTTCTTCTCTTATGCATACCTTTAATACTTCAACCAAAATCTTAACAATGTATTCATTCAAATTACATCATCTTAACATTATAATCAACATTTTATGATTTGTGATGGTGCAAGCTCAAACTAACTATACAATATCATGCTAAACATATTATAGTGTGAATTAACACACAATATTATATTATAATATATGATGTTATATTATAATTTGCTATAATATAATATATCATCTAATATTATACCTCTTTAGAATCACTTAAAAGGAACAAATAACAAAATTTTCTCAAAATATGAATAATGCTCATTTTGGATGTAACATTGTTATTTTTCTATTAGAAATGGTACAAAATAGTATAATTTTTGTGTTTCTTCTTGGTGTGTGCCATGAATTTGGCCAAATTCTTCCATCGCACCTTCAAATTAAACATTATTGTGAGTTTTGACCCAATGTATTATAACAAAAGTAAAACATACGAAAATGTATATAACATTTAGTAACACACCACCACATTCATATATATGTGAAGTTATATTGTTATGTACATTATATTTTACTATGCTTTCATATAATATATTATCTTACATTACACCTTAAATGAATCACTTTAAGAAAAAAATTTATAAATTTGGTTGAAAATGAACATTTATTTTGGATGCAAAATTCCATTCTTTTGATTAAATGACACACCATAGCACACCCCCTATGATGTTCCCTAATGCTTACCTTAAATTAGGAAAAATTCCATCATCTGAGCCTATAAATTAGTATTTTTATGAATTATACCAGTACAAACTCTACTACATCATACTATAACAAACTAAAATATGCTAAATAATAAGTAGTAATACACAATAGTATGCTATAATGCGTGATACTACACTATGTTATGGCATCCTATATTATAATACACTATAACATATTATATTTTATTATATTGCATATCACATCACAAGGGATTGCTTAAGATAAAAATCATAAAATTAGCCTAAATAATAAAAACTATTTATTTTAGTCATATGACTTACATATTTTAAATTGAAACAACATATTATGATGCCATGCTCTACCTATTATGAATTTGGCCAAATTCCACCATTTTAAAGTCTAAATCAACATTTTTATAAATAATTCTAGTGTAGGCTCGATTGTATGATTATAAAATTCTTAAAGAATTTAAAATGCACAGTATAATATATTATGATATATGATGATATACTATGCTACAATGTATAATATTTATTTTGAACATAAAATCTTACTTTTTAGACTAAAAGTGGCGTAGCACACCTTTGGTACTTCAACCTAAATCCCATTTCAAATTTAACAAATTTTATCATCTCATTTATTAAATCAATATTTTTATGATTCATATTAATATAGACTATAGGGCACAATACCATAATATACTAAAACATTTCAAAACATCTTATAACATCCAAAAACACATCACTACATGCTCAACTATATGATGCTACATTATATAATAATATATGGTATTGTAATATGATTTAGGGTTAGGGTTTAGGGTATTCAAATCTTTAATAGTCAAGGGAAAGTCTCTTGAAGACATTTTCTTTAGCTACCATAACTATGTTAGAATTAGGTCATTTTTTAGATCTACTACTAATAACATCTTTATTTAAGGTTTAGGGTTAGTTTGGTTTAGGGTTTATGGTTAGTTTAGGGTTTAGGGTTTAGGTTTTAGGGTTGTAGGTTTTAGGGTTTAGTGTTTATGATTTTAGGGTTTAAGATTTAGGTTTAGGGTTAGGCTTTTAAGGTTTAGGGTTTAAGGTTTAGGGTTTAGGGTTTAGGGTTTAGGGTTTTTAGGGTTTAGAGTTTAGCATTTAGGGTTTAAGTTTTATTTTTAATAAAGATCAAATTAAGATTTAATAATTCTTCTTTTTGATTTCATCAACCAAGTAGCACCCCGAGTTTTCTAAGACACAAGTGATGATATACATAAAAAATGAGCACCCATAGAAAAAAAAATCTAGATAAGTAGAACCATCTCTAATATAAATACTTCCATAAGTAGTACATCGAATGAGTTTCTCAGTTCCATCAAAACCACCCCCGCTCTAGAGTAGTGGATCCATCATATCCCCCGATCTCCCTCCGCCACCACCTTGGATGTAACCTCCGTCACTCCTCCCATCTCCATAACTACACTGCTTCGACCAACTCCACCATATCCACCAGCACCTCCAGATCCCCCACCACCACTATGATAACCACCTCCTCCGCCTTCGCCTCCACAACCAGATCAATATTGAGCCTAATTGACAGTGATGTTCCTACCGTCAAGGTTATCCCATTCTGGGTTGGTTTATGGTTTAGGCAGGTTTAGGTTTAGATTTTAGGGTTTTAGGTTTAGGGTTAGGTTTAGGGTTAGTGGAGGATTTAGGGTTTAGGGTTTAGGGTTTAGGTTTTAGGGTTTGGGTTTATGGTAAGATTTGTGGTTTAGGGTTTAGAGTTTTAGGGTTTAGTAGGGAGGTTAGGTCAGGTTTGGGTTTGGGGTAGGGTTAGTTGGGTTTAAGGTTTAGGATTTAGGTTTAGGGTTTTTTTAAAGTAAAAGAGTTGATTTATTTATTTTATTTTTTTTATTTACCATGGTTTATTTTATTATTATTTAGTTTATTTATTTTAAGTTTATTTTATTTAAGTTTATGTTTTATTTTAGTTTATTTTAAGTTTAGGTTTTTGAGTTTATTTTATTTTATTTGTTTGGTTTTGTTTTTTTTAATGTTTAGGATTAGGTTTTTATTTTATTTTTTTATGTTTAGGTTTTAGGTTTTTATTCTATGTTTATTTTTAGTTTTCATTTTATTTTATTTAGTTTAGGTTTAGGTTTAGGTTTAGTTTATTTTAGGTTTTAGCTTAGGTTTTATTTATTTTAGTTCAGGTTTAGGTTTATTTTATTTTATTTATTATATTTTTATTTTAGGTTTAGGTTTTTTTAAGGCTTAGGGTTTAGGTTTTATTTTTTTTTATTTATAGGTTTTATTTTTAGGTTTAGTTTTTTATTTAGTTATTATTTTATCTTATTTTAAGTTTATTTTATTTTTATATTAGGTTTAGCTTTGTTTAATTTAGGTTTTTTATTTTTTAGTTTAGTTTAGGTTTTTATTTATTTTATTTTAGATTTATTTTTATTTTTTATTTTATTTTCATTTTTTTATTTTAGTTTTTAGTTTAGTTTTTTATTTTTTATTTTAGTTTAGTTTTTATTTTAGTTTAGGTTTATTTTTTTAGTTTATTTTAGGTTTTAGTTTTTATTTTTATTTTAATTTATTTTTATCTTTTATTTTGGTTTAGGTATTTTTTAATTTTATTTTTCAATTTTATTTAGTTTAGGTTTAGGATTTTAGCTTTTTAAGGTTTAGGATTTAGGGTTTAGGGTTTAGGGTTTAGGGTTTAGGGTTTAGGGTTTAGGGTTTAGGTTTTAGGTTTAGGGTTTAACTTTTAGTTTAAGGTTTAATGTCTTATTTTTAAGAAAGAAAAAAATTCAGATTCAATATTTCTTCTTTTCAATTTCATTTACCAAGTAGCGCACCAAGTTTTCTAAGGCACAAGCGATGACATATTTCAAAAATGAGCACCCATAGAGACAATCAAAATCCCTAATTAAGTTATATAATCTCTAATGCAAAGACACAGTTTCATAAGTAGCAGATCGGATCAATCGTTCTTCAATTTCTCTAGTTCCTATCAGAATCACCCAGGCCTCTCGAGTAACGGGATCCGCCATCATATCCCTAATCTCTCCCTCTACCACCACCACCGCCATGGTTGTAACCTCCATCACTCCTCCCGCCTCCATAACCACCACTACTCTGACCACCAGCTCAATATCCACCAGCACCTCTAGATCCCGCACCACCACAATAATAACCGCTGCCTCCACCTTCGCCTCCATCGCCAAATATAGATTAAGCCTAGTTAACGGTGATGTTCCTTCCATAAGGGTTCTACCCATTCTTAGTGTTTAGGGTTAGTTTAGGGTTTAGGGTTTAGGGTTAGTTAGGATTTAAGGTTTAGAGTTATAGGTTTTAGGGTTTAAGGTTTAGGGTTTAGGGTTTAGGGTTTAGGGATAAGGGTTTTAGGGTTTAGTATTCAGGGTTTAGGGTTTTAGGGTTTAGGGTTTTACTTTTAAAATTAAGTAAATGGGTAGGACTAGGTTTATTTAGTTTATTTTCTATTTATTAGAGTTTATTTTAGTTTTTATTTTTATTTAGGTCTATTTTTTATTTTTATTTAGTTTAATTTATTTATTTTACATTTATTTATTTTAGTTTAGGTTTTTTTTTTAGTTTATTTTCTAGGTTTAGGTTTATTTTTAGTTGAGTTTTATTTTTGTTTTATTTTTTAAGTTTAAGTTTTATTTTTCATTTTTAGGTTTAGGTTTAGGTCTTAGGTTTTTATATTTGATTTATTTTTAAGTTTTATTTTTCAATTTAGGTTTATGTTTATTTTAGTTTATTTTATTTTCTTTTTAGGTTAAGGTTTTATTTACTTTAGTTTAGTTTATTTTAGTTTATGTTTAGGTTTATTTTATTTTATTTTATTTTATTTTTATTTAGGTTTAGGTTTATTTTAGTTTAGTATTTTAATTTTATTTTTTATTAATTTTGAGGTTTATTTTTTAGGTTTAAGTTTTTTTTTAATTTTATTTTATTTTATTTTAGGTTTATTTATTTTTAATTTAAGCTTAGTTCTTATTTTATTTAGGTTTAATTTAGGTTTATTTTATTTTTTTAGTTTAGTTTAGGTTTTTATTTATTTTATTTTCATTTATTTTTTATTTATTTTATTTAAGGTTTATTTTAGGTTTTTTTATTTTATTTATTTAGGTTTAGGTTTTATTTATTTATTTTATTAAGTTTTATTTTAGTTTAGTTTTCTGGTTTTAGGGTTTAGGATTTAGGGTTTAGGGTTTAGAGAGTTTAGGATTTAGGTTTAGGTTTTAAGGGTTTATAGGGTATACTTTAGATTTAGGTTTTAGGGTTTAGGGATGTAGAGAGTTTAGGGTTTAGGTTTATTTTAGGTTAAGCATTTAGGGTTTAGGGTTGTAGGTTTAGGGTTTAGTGTATTGTAAGGGTTTAGTTTAGGAGACCAGGGTTTAGGGTTTAGAGTTTAGGGATCAAAGGTTTCTTTTTCAAATTAAGTAAACTGGTAGGTTTAGGTTTATTTAGTTTATACAGTTTATTTTATTTTTTGTTTTTATTTAGTTTAATTTATTTATTTTAGGTTTATTTATTTTAGTTTGTTTTTTTGGTTTACGTTTAGGTTTATGCTTATTTCTTAGTTCAATTTTATTATTATTTTTTTTGTAGCTTTAGGTTTTATTTTTAGGTTTAGGTTTAGGTTTTTATTTTATTATTTTAGGTTTATGTTTTAAGTTTTTATTTTAGGTTTATTTTTAGGTTCCATTTTTTAACTTAGGTTTAGGTTTATTCTTAGTTTATTTTATTTTATTTAGTTTAGGATTATGTTTTGGTTTAGGTTAGGGTTTAGGGTTTAGGTAGGAGTTTAGTTTAGGGTTTTTAGGGTTGTAGGTTTACGGTTAATTTTAGGGTTTAGAGTTTTTTAAAAAAGTTAAGTAAACTGGTAAATTTAGGTTTATTTAGTTTTTTTAGATTTATTTATTTGAGTTTATTTTATTATTATTTTTATTTAGGTTTATTTTTTATTTTATTTAGTTTAGTTTATTTATTTTAAGTGTATTTATTTTAGTTTAGGTTTTTTATTTCAGATTATTTTTTAGGTTTAGGTTTATTTTCTAGTTGAGTTTTATATTTATTTTGTTTTTAGGTTTAGGTTTTTATTTTAATTTTTTAGGTTTAGGTTTTAGGCTTTTATTTTAGGTTTATTTTTAGTTTTTTACTTAGTTTACATTTAGGTTTATCTTTAGTTTATTTTATTTTATTTAGTTTAGGTTTAGGTTTAGGTTTAGTTTATTTCAGGTTTAGGTTTAGGTTTTATTTACTTTAGTTTAGTTTATTTTAGTTTAGGTTTAGGTTAATTTTATTTTGCCTATTTTTTATTTTAAGTTTAAGTATAGGTTTTTTTTATGTTTATTGTTTAGGTTTTATTTTTTTTATTTTAAGGTTTATTTTTTTATGTTTAAGTTTTTATGTAGTTTTTATTTTATTTTATTTTTATTTAATGTATAGTTTTTATTTTATTTTGGTTTTTTATTCTTAGATTTATTTTATTTTTTTAGTTTAGTTTATGTTTTTATTTATTTTTATTTTTATTTTTGTTTTTATTTTATTTCCTTTTA